>VWZS01007054.1:31967-93358 GCA_013397075.1 Rhabdornis inornatus
TCTATCTATATCTAATTTCTTTCAAGCAAAGCAGATACTGAGATTTTAGATTTACCAGATACAGTTCCAATTTCTATTGGAATTCTTAATATTAGTCATCAGGTATGTTCATAGAATACGTAAGTCAAGTCATCAAGTAAGTTTGTACCTTTGGTTTGTTCATCCCCACACTTTAATACTTTCCTAACAAGACATGGAAGTATTAGTTAAATTCCAGTCTATACATTAAGAGCTTCCCATTATTTCAAAAAGAAAAAAACAAGATCATGACTGCTTTTCTGAGATACTAGCTTCCTGATGGAATCAGCTTTGCCATGTGTTTGTCATTTTAAATGGGAATATGAAATGAAGACAGGTTCTTTGCTACACTTAGAACAGAGGAATGAGTTGACCATAGTTCCAGCACACATGTGAACTTTCAAGGACGAAATAAATTCAGCAGGGTTGTTTGTACCTTAATTGGAACCAGCCACACTGGTTCCTTCAGTTTTGCTGGTGTAGGCTCTTAGTCATTGGATCTGGTGCCTGCTGGCATGGCTGAGTAATGTGAGGATGAGCAGTGGCCAGAGCTGGCACTGGGATCCTGTTTGCCAAGGTGCCTGCCTGCCTTAGAAGGATTTATCTGAAACCCAATTTAGTTTGTCTGTGTGCTGTCTCATTTCACAAATCAAGGGAAACCTTGTTCCTTTACATGCAGAGAAATGCATAATTCTGTAAAATTCCTCAATTCAGAGAGAGGGACTTATCCATAGCATTTCTTTACTGAAGGCTGATTAAAACTTCTTTATTATTTTTTCAGTGCAACCATTCACTTGAGCCTCTAACATCAGGGCATTGATAGTTGTTTCAGCTACTACCATTTTCTAAGATTCTTCCAGGAGAATTTCAGAAAAGCAGGTTTTTACCAGAGGTTTAATTTCCTTTGTCTCATCTGTCTCAGTTGTTTTTACTGAGAGTTTCAGTGGGATTGTAAGTGCTATGTCACATCCAGCACCAAAATAATAGCTCTTTATTTTTGTTTCACCCTACCATTCTGGGAATTTAATTCACAATTTTTATAGAATTTCACCAGGTAGCTACTGAAGACAGGATTGATAGCAGTGATTTTTCGTTTGTTGTTTGGATTTGTTTGGGTTTTTTTCCAGAAAAACACTACTCCCATGCTGGTGAAAAAATGTGCATCTCAGATACACACTTAAAATTCTTATAGTAAATATGATCAGGCAAATTGTAAAATATTTATACACAGTGCTATGGGATGAATGTAAATAAGAAATGCTGGTCATTCTTCTGGTACTGAAACACAGCTCTCTGACCTAATGCATAAGTTGTGCCCTTTAGTCTTTCCCTTATGGACTGAATTTTAGTCCATTCTTCTCAGCACCTTTTTTTTTAATATGGTTTGAAACTTTTCCAGGACTGTATATTTCTGCAAAAATTTTCATCCATAACTTTTTTTAAAACATTAGCATGTAGTCAGATGCCCACACAACCACACCACCTTAATTGCTAGTGGAAAGACATCAAAAATTTGCAGTGACACTACCCTATTGTATTTGCAAGTTAAATAAGATTTATGCCATCTTCAACATAAAATTGTTCTCTTATTGTTCAATTCAATTTTAAATAATTGACATCAATAGCCGTACTGTGCTTCTGTGTAACATATCTTTGCCACTGGGATGCTGAGATTTTATTTGACAAATGCTATGATGATCTTAATTCTGTTTCACCAATAATCGTAGTTGTCTGCACCATTCTCATACATGTAGACAGATACTGGGTTTTCAGTAACCTTGAAATAGAAAGCAAAATTAAAAGAATGAAGGGGGTGTTAAAAGTTTGTTTAATTTTGAGATTTAAAACAAATCCATATAGGTGATTGGATTTTATGGGAAGGGATTTCCAGGGAGTGGGAAAAAGCCCCAGGAACTACAAAACAAAAAAAACCAAAAAAACCATCAACACACATGCACACAAACCCTAAAAAATCTCTCAAGATAAGACAACGTGAACAAAACCCATCTCAGCGTGTAAGCTGCCTCTCTGGCAAATACTTTTTAATCCTTCTTTTTCCCTGAAGAAGAAAAGAATCTGGTATCATTATGAATTTCTCAAAAGAGAGTGAAGTATTTTGGGTAAAATAAATTTTTCCTGTAAATTTCTATTTTGTGAGAAAGGCGTTTCTGCAGGGAAGCATTTTAATGAGAAATTATTGAGTCACTGTATTCAGCATCTAGGGAAGACAGGCCCACAATTATCCATAACGTGAACTATGTCCTTAAAATTGAACTGTATCATCTATATTCAGACAACTCAGAAGAGAAAGAATCAGCACTACAACGATTCTCACTTCTAACACCTGTGGGCCTGAGTTCCCATGTGTATTGTTGCAGTCACAGGCTGCATAGACAGTCCACAGAAAGACAAAGTTGCCATAGAAATGTGTTCTGCTGCTTAGCAAGTGATGCAGAAGCTCCAGAAGCCTACATTCAGTCCCTGCTTCCTGCTCTGTATCTATATTGAAGGAAATGTAGTAATTTTAAGCTCATTTCCCACTTTCAAAATAATGTCTAATAGCTTTCCTAAAGAAAGAAAGAAAAGGTAAATAATAAATAATAATAATAAAAAGAAAATAATAAAAAGCCTCTTCTGGTAGTGCGAGCAGCTGGAATTTTTTAAGAAAGCAAACTGTGTCAGGAGGATGGTCTTAGCAGTAGAGTTTGTCCACAACTTGTTTTACCTATTTCCAAGCTGAATCTAGTTCTTTTTCTCAACCATGTTCTTTCCTGATCAACTCCTTTTGCTGTGAATATTTTTGAAGAGGCATATTCCAGTTTTTCTAAAGGCAAAAATCTACCAAATGCTTCTCAGGCCATCTACCTTCTGAATACATGAAGTGGCCAAACAGATTTCTGTATTATCCCACACAGTTTGGTTTCTCCTTTGCTGCCCTTCACCAGCTTGTGTACTGCTGTTACTGCTCCTTGTTTGCTTCCCTTATCTGCTGCATTCAAGACAAGTCGTCCTGGATTTATATTTTCAAGTAACATTTGGTGACAAGCTATGGGGAGTGTGCTCCAGGAGTACAGACACAATTGCATTCATTGCTTTGTCTATTAAACAGAATTTTCTGACTCTATTTAAGGGAGAAAAGGTAATCCTTCTGGATATGACTTCCAGTCTATCAGCTGAACCTCTGAACTAGATTTTGCATGCTACAACTTTCCTTTTTGCTGCTGCCTTGTGTTATCTTCATGAAAAAAGATGCAGAAAGGGAGCAGGGCCCCCTGTGCATCACCATGGCTCTAAATGTCATTTACTATTAATGGCTGTCAACTGCAGTCCACTTGTAACTATACATTACTGTTACAACACCCTGTGGCACATGGAAAGCATCACAAAAGCAGATGTTCTAGGGAAAGAAAATTTAACTAATTTAAAAGTTAAATCACAATCTGATATGTTTTTTTCAGGGTGACACATAGTGAACACAGTCTGAGAGCACTCCAAGCCTGCAGGAAATAGATAAAGGAGGTTGTGAATATGACTGAGAAGGTTTGTCTAAGTTCAGGCCTTTAAGTCCTGTGCCTCAGAGTACCACAGGGGTTTGGAAAACTTGCCCCAGCCTTTTGGCCCTCTCACCCTAGGGATTAATCCTGGATGTGCAGGGATTTAACCTTGTCAGTGAAAGGGCTGCTTGGCTGTCAAGGGCTCCCCTGTACCTTTCACTGTTCAGAGAGAGTAAAAGCATACGTGAAATAATTCTTAATTTCCATCAGGTTGTTTCCAAGACTGCATGCTTTATTAAGAGACAAATTCTTGAGCATCCCTCTTGGAGATCATGAAGTAGAGGAGAGATTTCTATGCTCTGAAAGAAAATGTCTTTACCTATTTGAGGTGAAAACAGATGAGCCACTGGAACTGAATGACTTTGGTTTTTTTATTTACTCTGGCTGCAGTGCATATTATGGAATTAATTTTGATGAAGATCTAGACCTTGTTACCCAAAAACGTTTTAATTATGGGAACTTAAAAATACTTTATCCTTGTAAGTGAAACAGAACACAAGTTTTGGCTGACCCCATGTCCTGGTTTAGGGCAATTTGGGAGAAAATCTCCAAAGGATCTCCCCCAGGAAGCAAACCCAAGCGGCCCCTCCCCCAACCAGTTCGGGAAGAAATTTCCTCAGAGAGAAGTGGAAAAAACCTGTTTATTCAACAGGCAAAGTACAAAAAAACCCACAAACAAACAAACAAACAAAACCAAAAAAACCCAAACGAACAAACAACAACAAAAAAAAAACCACCAAAAAAAACCAAACAAAAAAATCCCCACCAAACCCAATACCGAACAAGACGACCTCTTGCCTCTCTGAAAAGATGACAAATTAGTCCCTCTAGCGCTGGAAAATGACGCTGCCCAAGCCAGGCCCTGGTGGCCACAGGTCCAAGTTCCTGGTGCTTCCCCCCAGGTCCCCAATCCAGAGCAGGTTCAAATAATTCCAGGAAAATATGAAAAAGAAAAAAGTCCAGGGAACTTCTCTGCTTCAGTCAGTCAAAACCTAACCAAAAGGAAAGGAGAGCTCTCTCTTGCTGTCCACCACGGCAACACAGTCCAGGAGATGAAGCGATGAAACTCCTATCTCTGTGTTTTGAAAACAACGACCTCAGACATTCCACCGCTTCTCCTTCCCCCCCTTCACTCTCAAATCCAATCTTAAAGGTACAAAACTTGTTTCTGGGCTAAACAGACGAATGGGGATACAATTCAACATCACAAAGTCACCCCAGGACATCCCAAATCAAAACTTTTGGGCCATTGATCTGTGTTGAAAAAGTTTCCCTCATATAAAATAGAAAATGGTTCAGTTCCTCTAAAATGTTGTAAGGAAGTATTAACCAGAATTAAGTGGTTTGGTCTAGTAAGGAGCTGACGGAGCAGGGTTGGTCTATATTTTTGATGTATCATGAGTGTGAATCTGTATCTGCAGTTATTGCTTCAAACAGCAAGGGTGAGGCAGAAGTGGCTGAGTATATGCTCAGATCTTAATTCCTTTGCCTAACATAAGAAAGCTTTAGGATTTTGCTTCTGTTCATAATGAAATTAAATGCATGTGATTCTCCTCAGCATGAATATGGCTGTCTGTATTCTAAAAACTCCTTGACCTCTTGGCAGACTTCTTGTAAGCTGTTGAATGCTCTTAAAGATATTAAATACCCACATGCCATACAAATTAGTTGACTAGGAGATGATAACTTCTGTAATCTAATTGAGTAACATGATAGTTCATTTTCCAGAAGGGCTACAAATTGTCTTTGAGAGGAAGACTGCAACTGAGGTCACAGTATTTATTAGAGACCAGAAAATCTAAGTGGGAGACAGAACATTTCCCTCAACTTTTGGACAAGTCTTAGCAGAAGTTTATATGTTATTAGAGATTGGAAACATAATTCTCAAGACCTTCACACTGTAGACTACACAGGTTCTACGAGACACCTATTTGAGTGCTCCATCTCTCCACCAGTTTTGAAGATAGATGCTACATTTATTCTTTAATGGTCCTTTTACTCTATAAAACCCTCCACAAATTTTTCAAAGACAGTGTTGTCAGCTCTTTAAACACTTGGGGATGTAGTTTTCCAGACACAGGTGCTTTGAAAACTTTACAAAGAAAAAGACGAGTAGAACTGTACTCAGTTTTCTTAAAGTACAACACATCATTTATTTCGGAAGAGGGAAGTCTAGAATTAGTAGATATCTAATATTGAGAAATCCACCTCTTAAAATATGGGGTCTTAATTGAAAATTATTTCTATGGTAATTGTCATGTTAAGCTGAATAATCTTTGAGGCTTTAATTATTTTTTAATTTGTGCCACTTGTTATCACTAGAGATGTTTTGTACAGCTTTTCTGTGATTGGACATTGGAATGGACTGCCCAAGGAGGTGATGGAGTCACTGTCCCTGGAGGTGTTTAAGGAAAGCCTGGATGTAGCCCTCAGTGCCATGGCCTGGTTGGCAGGGTGATGTTGGGTCACAGCTTGGACTCGGTGGTCTCAGGGGTCTTTTCCAACCTATCTGATTCTGTAATTCCAAAGATGGGAAGCCCAAGACTTTTATAGGCTGCAGACTATGAAATTAAATCCAGTACTGTTGAGGTAGCAAGGCATTCAAGGGTTTATAATGCCTGGCAGGAGAAAGAAGTAAACTCCTGGGTCTGTTTAAATATCACCCAAAATTCTGGAGATGCACAGATGTGAAGCATAGCAAATGGAGCTCTCAAAACTCAGACCAGTTAATTTTGGTCTTAGTGGAACTCTTTAGGTTCTGCTGAAAGGGATAAATGACACATTTTGCTTGCCTTGTTGAGAGCTACTATCACTGCTTTGTTAAAATCTGTTTCACCCTACAAACTTAAATGAGATGAAGATGAATGTTAAAAACACTTGAGTGATGACATTATTAAGATTTTAAAATCGTCTAATGGGTAGTCATTTGTGATGGCACTGAAAATTCAAATAGTATGCCACAGGACACAGTACATATTTTGAACTGGCAGAATGAAATACACCTGCTGCTGCATGTGGTTATAAAGCAAGAACTTAAAATTTAAACTCAGATCAGGATGGAAAGGAAATAATGCTTGATATAAAGTTAAGACTTTAGATGCAAAATAATTCTAAATTAATTCCATATATGGCATATGTATAACTGGTGTTGTATATGGCAGGCACTTTGCCATCAAAATATTTTTGCTTAAAACATGAAAATATTTCTGTCAATACTGTGTCATGAGGGTTACTTTGATTTTCCACACCCAGGAAGCATAGAATGAAGTTTTATGCAACATGGGTTATAAGATATGCAAAGCATCCATATAAGAATGCATTTTCCTTTGCAAATTGAATTACATTTTGGGGATACTAAGCTGATAATTTTTGAAAGCATCCAAATGGGAGTGAAAATTATATTCTCAAATGCTCTTTGCTTGTGTACATACTGCCTTGAAATTCTGTCCAGAGGCTGTCAAAGGAAGCTTAACTAACCGTGGAGGCAGGGATCACCTAGAAAACTGGAAATGGACCTTCCCTCCCTAGCAAAAGTGCCTGAATGATAGGTAACATAAATCTGAACAGATTTTGCTTCTTGGGAAGAACTTGCAGTTGTACCTGCTGTTTACCATTATGTCAGAAAAATGTAAGAATTATGGAAATGCAGTAGGTTACTAAAAAGTAGCCATTCAGTGACTTTTTCAGAATTAACTCTAGCTTTGTTTTTAAAGTGAAGTAGAAGGACCATTTGCAGAAGGGAGTTGGCTCTGCAAGATGGGAGTAGGCTCCTGGACAGATAAATCATTATATTGATAAGCAGAATTTAAAATAGGAGTCTCAAAGTGTTAGGAATTTTCAGGTCAGATAATGGCACATTGGAGATGTCAGCAACAGAAAGCTGGAGCTGCACCTCAACAGTGGACTCAGATCTCTTTGGAAGAGCTAGGAGGGTTTTAAGTGTCCCTGTGAGTCTCTCCCATTCTCCTCTTGCACACAGAGCTGGCAGGTCGCAGGATCCTGGCTGCTGCAGAGCAGTGCAGCTCCTCTGCAGGTTGCAGAGGTGTTTGACACTGAGCAGCCCTCAGGCCAAATCCAAGGGTTTTCCTTGGCTGCAGCCCCACGCTGTGGCCCACCTGCACCCCTGGTGTGGCTTGGGGGCATGAGAGCAGGGAGGGCTGTCTGTGCTAACCCTGCTCTCCCAACACTGGGGCTGTGCCTGCTGGAAGTAAGCCAAGGAGCAGATGGAGTTTAGAAGCACTCTCTGGGAAGGACACTCTTACAAATAGCTCTTAGTCTACTATTGGAACTTAAAAGTGCAAGATTTTGTGCAAAAAGTTTAGCTTTGGCAGAAAGCAAAGCAAAGCCAAAGAAAACACAAAAAGTCATTTTCCACTTGGAAGTTGTTTGCTTTGAGGTCTGCCAATAACTGCTGTAAAATCTTTGTGTTTCTAATCTGAAGAAGATCCTTTATCCACAGACTCCTAAAATATTCTTTACTCCCTGGCCGCTTGGGGATCTCCTGCCTGTAACCTGAGTGTGTTAGCTAGTCAGGAATGGCCCACTGGGAGAAATGGCCTAGAGCTGTGAGATCTGGTTCAGCTCTCTGACATGACACCAAATGAATAGCAGTGCCTGCAGTTTGGCTAATGAGCAACACAAGCCAAGAATACCCTGCCTTTCCTTAGAGATGCTGTGGGGTTTTCCAGGGAGAGCACAGAGCACTTTTTCCCAAATGGTGAATTACCTAATTTCAGTAAATTGCCTCCTTTCCAGGTTATACAAACAGCTTTCTTTTATAGCTCTACAAGGACATACTGCCACACATTGTGCAGAAAATATATTATGATACCAGCTGCTAACAGACTAAAAGAACCTCAATGTTCTTCTCTTTTAAAAAGAAGTAATTTCTTTAATATATTTTCCAAGTCAATCAGCAAATAAAGAATATCTCCCTGCATACCATTTTCAGGCACAGCTCATCCTCAGTAGTAACTTCACATTGAGACATTAACAGCAGCTTTTATTATTCATGGTTTTGATCTATTTTGTGGAGACAGAACAACACCAATCAGTTGATTTGACTTCTTCTGAAGTAGCTATTGTAAAGGTCATATGGGAAGGAGATAAGAACACAAGATGTCTTTACTCTGGAAAGGGAAACAAAAGAAAGGGTTGTATTGCCATAAAATATTAACATTTTTCTGTAATCTCTTTTCTTTGGATGAGTTTTTCTTGTTCATTTGCTTGTTTGGTTACTTTTTGGGGGTAGTAGTATCAGTTAATAATGAAATAGAGGTGTAAGCTAAATTTCATTAATGTGCAGAAAACAGAGGGTAAGTGATATTCTGCGCTCAAACCCAATGGTCTCATTGCTGTTAAATATAGGTGGTTGTTGCAAGTGTTGTATATACAGAAAATGCTTTCAGCTAGAAGACAGTCTCAGGAAAATACACGATTGCATAATTTGGAGGGTAAGACTCTATAAGACAGCACTCACTGATCTAAGTCTTCTAAATACAATCTGCATAATTCCATCTCATCCTCCAAATCTGTTAAATGCACAGTTATAAAGGTAAGGGTTTTAATGTGAATGGTCATGGACTTCCGTAGGAATCTGATCTGCACTCAAAGCTGTCATAACTTCGGAAGACATTAGTCACATAGCCTGTATTCAAATAATTGCATATTTTTTACATTCATATGATATTCCTTTTTTACTGCACTTCTGTAATTTTACACATTAGTTTGATGAGACAATTAAATGCTATTGGGTGTGAGATAAATAATTCATGGTTTCTGAAGCATACCTATGTAGTTGTACTATGTGAAGGCAATGTTTTATGCAGCTTTGTTTTAATTCATGCTTTGTTACCTTTATTATCACTAATTGCTATTTTATAACAGAGCTATAGTTTGGAATCAGAATAGATATGCTTTAATTTAAGATGAACTGGAGCCTGATACTAGCAGTGTTTGTCCTTTCCAGAAATGCAGGCCTGCAAAATGCTGCTGTACTATTTATCCATTGATATGTTTGAATGGGATATATGTCATCTATTGTCTTGAAAATATTAAGTAAAATTGGTACCTGGAAGAACTGGGTAACTAGTTATATGTACAGAAAGCTTCCCTATACGTAAATAATATCTGCAGATCTCTGGAGATGGTGTATTTTAAAGCAGCTTGAATGTAATATTTCCATTTGTAAACAAATCTGATCAAACACAATAAACAGTGCTGGAGTCTTAATGTAATTTTATTACCTATAAGTCAGTACAGGAAACAGAAATGCAGATGCCTAACAAGAGGCAGAGTAGCTTCTTCAGCTTTGCTGATAAATATCTGTGTAAGTCATATAAGCCTAATAATCAGGCAGAAAAGTAGGAGAAAGTAATACCATAAGTCTTGTCAAAACATAAATGGAATACAGATGAAAGTTGATGCTTTGAGTAAAAATGCATGTCAGATTTAATAAGGAATAATGATATAAAGCTGAAATTAAAAAACTAATAAAAATATCATTTGATACCCTGCTACACAGGGGAATAGAAACTGCTCTGAAATAAAGACCAGAAAGGATAGACCTGCCATTTTTGGGGGGGTTTTGGGCATACCTTCATTTAAGCAAGCTAGGGGATGGAGGGTACCTGGGGCCTTTAAGTACAAAAAGGTAGTATATGACAACTTTTGAAACACTGAATTTTACAGGCTGAGGAGAATTTTAATCTTTTTTTCCTACTATCTTTCACCTTGGGTTTAATCATGCAACTGTAAAACATTTAATCTAAAATGGCAATACAAGATAGCTTGTAAAAGTGTTGGGAGAGAGAAGAATTTTATCACAGCTTTAAAGTTACCACATGCTTTTATTTCTGCAGGGTGTAGTTGGTGGCAGGGCTCATTACCCGGTGCAGCGCAGGTCACACTTGCTGATTCTGAAGAGAAGCCAGGACAGCAAAAGTAAGGCTGTGGTACCAGTCCTGGGCTGTCTGCCTCTGAGGGGGGCCCAAGGAAGGTTGTAGGAACGCAATACAAGAATATTGGAGTAAATAAATAAATAAATAAATAAATAAATAAATAAATAAACAGAAAAACAAACAAACAAATAAATAAATAAATGTGTGTAGCATGCAGGTAAAAAACTGCATGGTACCTCATCCAAGCTGTAAAAAGACATTGAGCTGTAAAAAGACATACTTGTGTCTGCTGTTTCAATGATGAGGTGAGAATATTTCTACATTTTGTTTTGAAGAAAATTAAATACTAATTCAGCCTGTCACCTACATGCTATTTTTGCAAGCACGTCAATACTTAGCAGTTGGAATCAAAGAGATTGGAGCGATGTTTTAGAAACACCTATTAAAAAACCCAACAAAAACTCACTATTAATTTTGTTTAAGAGAAACAAGACACCTCCTAGTGTAAAGGAATGATCTCAAATGCACAAGTTGGCAGCCATTACTATCACAGTGGAAATTCCTGTAGTCTTTACTGACAGGAGGATCCCACCCATTGTGAAATCAAAGGAGTAATCAAATCAAGAGTTTATGTTTCCAACAGATCATGTTGACAGAAGAGCTCCATCCTGCTTGACGTAAATATAAAAGAATTGAAACTTTTTCTCTTCTCCACCCCTCTTACCATGCACAGCTTGTGAGCTTGGAGAGCTCTTGCTGGCTATTTCTGGTCAGGAAGAAACAGAGCAAAGTAATTTCACACTGTATTCCTTCTGAAGGGAGTTTTAGAAATATACTGGAATAAAAGGAAGTAGAATGAGTCTGACAAGGCAGCTGCTTGAATTTATTGCACCTTAATAGCTATTCTCTATTATCTGCCTGCTTTCATATGTAGTCCAGCCACAGGTGTAACCTGTCAGTGTGATGAGCCTCAGCATGGTCATTGCCTTCTCTGAATTTGTGTAAATAAATGTTTGTGTTTTGTTGGGTTTGAACACAGGTATGTACAAAAGTAGGAAAGGTATCATCAGCTGCACAAGTCCCATGTATGAAAATATTATTAATTTTTATAGAAATTTTTCTTTCTGTATATTCTTGTTATTTTCTTTGAAAATTTTACTTTCTTGGCTCAAAAAATACCTTTCTGTTGTCTAATCATCCTGGCCCTAGCTATGGAGAAGCTGCACAATGTCAGTAAATAATCTGGTACTATATCTCAAATATTTTCAGTTCCGTGCTGCATGGTAAAAGGTACTTGCTGCTTTCCAACTGAGATCTTGAGGAATGACCTCCTTTTTGAAACATATTTTCTTTCCTTGTTATTTCCGAAAGTAAAATATAACTTTACATAGAAACTTGAGAAAATGGAGGAGCACACAAGTTCACATTTCAGAGATGCATGTGACTATAGAATTTAGTCTGAGAAGGCCAAACCTCTCAGGAAGATTGCACCTGACTTTGTACAACTTGGCAAACCTGCAAGTCAGAAAAATTATTCTGCTTTTTCTGTTAGCTGAGAATATTAATCTAATTTCCATTCCAAGAAAAATAAAAGAATAGCCTGGCCTAAAATTATTGAGTTAGTATGTTATATTTTATATCAGTGTTATATTTCATATAAAAAAGAAGGACTTGAGAAGGTTTTCTGTAACTCACCTTTTTCATTTTAGCCTTCACACTGACAAGTTTACTTGAAAATCAATATTTTACATTGAAAAAAACCCGTTCTGTGTCAGTAATACTCTCAAGCAATATAGATCTTAAAGAAACATGCCGAGATGTGGCAGGTAAATATTTGTAATGAATAATCTGTCTGAAACCCCATGGAAACTGCGGATTTGGAAAAAAAGATGGCCAGTTTCCACAGTGGTGCTCTGGAGCAGCTATTCTTGCCCTTCTCCTTGGGTACTTTTGCCCACTGTTTTTACCACAGGGTTGCATCATTACTCTTCCTTTGGCAGCTGTGCCCCTTCTTCCTGCAAATGTCAACCCTCAGCAAAAAAGCATCTCTTAAGCAGCAATTGCACAGGCTGCCCTGCAGGAAGAAGGCACTTACTACAGTGAAAATCATGCCAGTTACTCTGGGAGCTTTCTATCTGTCCCAGTTTTTCTTGTGTAAAGAGAAAAGGTGGTAGGGTTTGAGTTGAGCAGGGTGGGCATTCACAGAGCCGTGGATAAGAGAGGCAGACAATTGAATCTCATCTCTGCTCTGGGTATGCGTCACCTCAACTTTCTGTGTTTCCACCCTTCTGTAAAATGAAGGTGTTCATAGTTACCCATGTCTTGTAAAACAGTTCAGGATTTATAATATGTAAAGGGTTCTTGATCCTCTATCCTGAGGAAGGCAGCAAGGTGATGGTTGGATTCTTTGTGCTCTTGAATAAGAAGGCTGTAGGATTTAATCTGGAAAAAAAAAAGTCAATTCTACTCCCTACGAACCTGGATTGTCTCTTCCAGGGAACTTGTACTGGAAGCAAATCCATAATCATTGTATTCTATATCCATACACGTAGTTGAGGTCTGAAAATATCCTGTTACAGAAGCAATCTCTCCAGAATTAGATTGCCCAGAAGTTCCCAGTATTTCAGCCCTGCATAAACCATAGTTTGAGGTGAAAGTCACTAAAATTATCATGAAAACAAAGTGGAATCATTCTCTTCTGTCATAGTGGCAAATTGGAACATGTAATATGTTTTTATTTTTTAAATTTCCGTATTCCTACTCTGTAATTAAAAACAAGTGCATTTTACTCTATATGTAAAGTAACACAGAAGGTTTAATCTTCTGGAAAAGCCAGGACAGCTGTCCTTGAAAAACGTAAGACAGAATCTATGTTAGTAAGGAACTTTGCTGCAGATGCTTGGAGGTTACAGGCAGATTTTATGAATTATTTGAAATTATGTCTCATTCTGAAGAAAATGAAGAAAAGACAACTCCAGCCTGTCTCATCAGAGCATGAAAAAGAATTCAGGTTACATATTGAATGTAAATGAAGTATTTTGATGATTTTTGCAATTTTATGGAGATTAGATTATTTTCTGTACAGCTTGAGACTGATTTTTTACATCGCAGTCTGAAAGCAAATGTTCAAACAGTAGGAACTTCAAAACAGATCCCCCCTACTTCATTTTTACATACATGTGTACATATGCATATATAATTTTAAGGGAATCTATTTTTATTTAAAAGGAGTGCTCTTCCCCCAGCCTAATTGGATTGTCATTGCACTCTTCAAATATTTTTGGGATATGGATCAACTTTTGTAATGTAAAGAGGCAGTTCCTCTGAAATACACCCTTTATTATGACTGGTGACCATAGGGCTACCTCAGCTTAGAGAATGGTAATCAGGGGCCTTTTGGAATATTTAAATAGCAGAAATATTAGATTTTTTTTTTCTTTTTCATCCAGTTTTCTCAGTTTGTTACACAATAATGAAATTATGAGAAGGGTCAATATGTTCTTTAATTCCCTACAACTCCTACATCTATAGCTAAAGTAAGGGAGGAGTTGTGCTTTTTTGTTTTAAAGAGGCTTGTGTCATGAATGACTTAACCTTTATTGCAAAGAGAAAAGAAAGATAAAATTAAAGAAGAGGATAGACATTGATGCACAGAGAACATAACAAGAGTGTTACCTCAAAAAAAACCCTGAAATTCATCAGTCTATGTGCCACAAGGACTTTCAAAGTGTTCCATAGATGTATGGTTGAAATATTCTCTCTTGTCTCCAGCAGAGAAGGAAAAACAGAGAATCCATCCTTCACATTTTAGAGTTCTGCGGCTCAAAGGGAAGGCTGTGAAATGCCTGATTCCAGTTTTCCTCTACTTCATGGCAGGAATAAAAAGAGCACGAGTCACAAAGAACTAGATATTTAACAGCTTAAAAAGACATATTGACATTGGCACATACTTATTTGCTGCAGCATTTTCTGGGATTTGCTGAGATGGAAGCCTTTTAATAAAACATTTGATATCTTGCCATAAAAAAAGGTGTAAAGAAAAGCCATGTCAAACTGTGTTCTGAACAATATGTATGTGAATGAAGGAAAGAGTAATGAACAAGTTTGCCAAGTCAAACTTGATAAAAGCAAAATAAAAATTGAGACCACAAAGCATTGCTAATGAATAGTACAACATGGCCTTTCTTTAGCTGTGTGATTCTTTTTTTGGTATAGATTTGAAAATATTTGTTTCAGCAGGAGTAAGAAGCCCCTGTGCTTCCAGTGGAAGCCTCACACAGGTAGTTTCCAATTACTGAAGTCAAATGCTTGACACTCTGCAAGAAAGGGATTGGACACTTGTAGGAAGAGAAAAATAGAATTAGGCAGCTATAAAAATTGGATATTTTAATGAAAGATTATGTATCTCAAATATTAAAGGCCCTATAGCAAGTCAACCTTTAACTAATTTGCATAGAGAAGAGCTTACCTGCAGACATCTGATTTTATTGTATCAATTTTACCCTAATATTCTAAGTTTTATTATTGACCTCAGTGACTGACACTCAATAAAATTATGCTCAGTAAAACTGGCCTAATCCAGCACATCATATCCTATAATTCTGTCTTCTTAATTTTTTCTGTATAACAAGCTTTTAATTAGGTTAGCTGGAGTTCACAGAAAAAAACTCTAATGGGTTGGATTGAAGGTGTTTTGTTTAGTTTTGATGGATGAATGGCTGTCTCTATCATCAGGCACAAGTAATAGAATATTTTATCATCTTCCTAGTTAGGTTGTCAACATGTGGTCCATAGCAGCTGCTGTGAATTTGTACTTTTTCCAATAGAAAATATGGTAAATGCCTAAACAAAAATAAAATTGGAGAGGAAATAACTTTCTTATGTATTTCAGTAACCAGCGTGTGTCGGGTGGTGTCTTGATTTTGGTGAGGGGTTTTTTTTGGTTGTTTTCTTTTTTGTTTTCTTGGTTGGTTGGGTTTGTTGCTGTTGTGGTTTTTGTTTTTATTTTGTAACCATGTATGAATTTAGCTGTAATAGAGAAAATAAAGATTTCCTTTCTGGTCCAGAGCTGAAGTCCAGATATTTTGCTCAAATTGAAAAACTGTCATTATTCTTAATATATTTTTATGTTCCTCTGGCAAAGGAGGTTAGTGGAGAAATCCTTCTCAATGTGCAGTCTGCAAATGGACTCTATCCAAAATCTCCTGAAGTCAGTAGAGAAATGCTCATGCTCTTCATTCGATATTGGATCAAGTCTTATTTTCATCTCTGACCAAGATTACTCTCAAAATTCTGGCCTGTTTCTGGGTAATACAGATTTGTATGTAAATCTGTACTTACTAAAATATTTTAAATCAATTAATTAGTGGTAAGGAGATGTAGTTTTCCCCAAATGAAGTACAATTCCCACTGATTTCCAGAAGGAAAAGATTTCATTTTTGTTGTGTTCAGTTGTGGGCAGAATGGGATAGGATGTCATTTTAATTTTTTTTATGTTTGTCCTTTTTCTCCTCATGAGCCGACAAAATGAGCTACAGTTTTATTACCATGTACAGGGAGTTAAGGCACAGGGTTTCCATTAAGAATGATCTGTTACCTCCAAAAAAATGTTAATGTTCCTATTTTTGCTTTATTATTCTTCATTACATAGTTAATAGAAATGGAGGTACATGCCTAATTGCACCCTAATGAAAACTTGTCCTTTTATCTATGATTAGGAGTAGATCCATGGGCAAGGTGTTAGGAAGAAAAGAACTTCCAAATGAATGGTGGGATCTCCTTGAGAGAGCTCTAAGGAGAGAAAGCTAGAAAATTGAGTTGTTTATCACAGCTTTTCTTTACTATCCTTATCTCTAGTGACTTACAGATCAAAGTTAAGTTTCACAGCTTGCATTTAATGACCTAATTTGGATTGTGGCTTGTATCAAAATGCTGAACAGAACACATTTTCTATTTTTGTTTTAGTCTTTCGCTATTGAAACTATCCAATAAACTTCAGATTGCTTGAATTGCATGCTGATTCCCAGCTCTGTATGCAGAGCAGGACTATATGTTCTTCAGCCATACTCATAGGACTGTCTGTCTTCTACTCCAATATAATAACAAAAGAGCTAAGAGAGCTGTGCTTTATTTTACAGCAACTTCAGATAATGGCTTCTCATGGTAATAAAGTATTGCAGGACAGAGAGATGAAAAAAGTTACATTTTTAAGATGGAAGATTAATATTTGCTCTTCTGCATGCAAGGACCAGGAAACAGAGGCAGCAGTTACCCTTCAAAGCAAACAGTCCAGGGATTGTTTGTGGTCTTAGTGAATCTGGAGAATTACTGCGATGTTGGGACCTTGTGCTGTGTCACATGAGGGATGCAGCTCACTAAAGGTGTTCATTTTGTATTTGTGAGGTTTCCTCTGTGGTATTCTATGAATTCCTGTGGACTTTTAAACAATATTTCTGTTATGTACATTCAGGCAGTTTCTAAATATTCTTCCATACAAGTAACTGTAGAAAAACTGTGCATTTCAGTAGGATTGCAAAGTGCTGTCCACAGTGAATGCTTCTCTGCCTCTGAAAATTGATTATTCCACTCCGTATATTTTCCTAAACCATTTAAGTGGATCAAATAGTTATAGATATTTGACATGTTAAGTGATGGTCTGGCTAGAGTAGCATTTGTGTGAGGTAAGTGAATTGTTTCCAGTAAACTTAGCCTATCTGTACTGTTAGTATGCTACCACCTGCCTTATAAATGGTCAGTCAATTTGTTGCATGACATTTTTGGGCATAAGTGGGTTCTATGGATTAATTGAATTAATTCTAAATATGTCACTGGGTTTTTTTTCTACGTGACCTGCTCTACTATTTTTTTTCTTCATAACTGACTTCCAGTGTATAAAGAGCTTACTATTGAATGCTTATTGCAAAATAAATTGAGAAAAAGCAATAGATACTGAAGGTTTTTTTGTAGTCTGTCATTTCTCATTGTAGATCTTGCAAACAGTTGTGCCTTGTGTGAAATAATTATTATTGCCAAACTATGCAGGAAGCCAGAAATAAGGACAAGTTGTATTCCCATGGTAAATGAATTAGTTAGCATTTTCAAAGTTTTAGTGGTACATCAGAAAAGCAACTGGTGAAGTCATATGAACCTCCTGATGAATAAGGATTTCCTTCTCAAAGTTGTAGCAAGCATTGGGAAATACCAAAGAGGAGGAGTGTGTATGACAGGAAATTTTGTTTAAGTTGTTGATTATATTGTTCCATTGCTTTTGTTCTCATTATAGTTCTCCTTGTTGCAAAATATGCTGGAGACATATTGTCACTGCAATAGACAGTGGTGAGAAAAGGATGACTTAGAAATCTTGAAATGCTTCAGCTTATCTGTCAGGGGCCAAAGATAGCTTGACAGAATTTTGTTTCTGCTTGGTCAGAGGGGTAAGCTGCAATATCAAAATATCTCAGGAGCAGCCAGGACAACGTACCAGGGTTTGATTTTCCTGATATCAACCTAAAGCCTCTCAAGTCAGGTGGATGTTTCTGGTTCTTTGTTTAATAGCTAAGTGACAGGAGATGTGGGATATCTTTTCAAATGCTGAGAGAATATCTGAGAGGTACAGGTGTGTGTTCGGTCTGATAGTTTTAAAAAAATATTTATGTTTGAAGAGACCTGGTGTTTCTTTTTTAGTTTTATACTAGCTTCTTAGCTTTTGTTTCTCTCCTATATTTAGTCAGATTTGGGGTCACAAGGTGAGTAATCCTTTGATGATTTCCTTGTAAGATTTTGCTGTTGGAAAGACACATGGGTTTGTGGGAGAACAGGTTCACGTTGCAGGGCTGAAATCATTAGTGCTGAAGTCTACTGATCTGGCAACATGAGTTGCTGATGCAATATAGAAATAGGCAAAATATTTGTGACCTGAGCTTTGGTTTGCCCATCTGACTCATCCTGCTTTGCAGTGATATTTGGGAACAGAAAACTTCAATTTCTCAAACATGTTACATTTCGTCCTGCAGCTCTAGCCCTTTATAAAAGGACTGAAGAGATGTTCTTAATTTATTCTGATAATGGAAAGTTGCCATATCTTATTACATCTTTAAAAAGACCAATCATACTTTTAATTGCTTAATTAATCACAGCACGAAAGGGGAACAGTCTTCAAGGACATTTACTTTTTTTTTTCTTGCCTACAAAGTTTAGTTGGCTGCTTTATCAACTTGTTTGATAGTAGAGAATGTAGCTAAAATGGCTGATCAAACAAACAGAAGATCATCCTTGACACTCTTTAGTGTAAGATGACTGACCTATAAAACCTAGTTAGATATTTCTAGCCCACTGGTGTGGATGAAAGCCTATGATCTCTTCCCCAAGAATACGCCTTTCTGTTTTAGTCAAACATAGATAAAAAAATTCCCACAAACCGAAAATATAACAGAAAGCCTAAAAGCAGAGATGGGCATCTTGCCAAGTGGGGGACAACAGCTGAGATTCACGTTCTCTGTACTGGTCAATGAACCCATTACTTCTCACCACTGAGACACATGCTGCTTTCTTTGTCACACAACCTGTCTCATCTCATTAGCACAAGGACTTGAACATGTTGACAGCATGTAATGGTTTTCACTGCATATGCTAAGAAGCAGTTTTAAACCAATTTGCTGTTTTCTTTGTAGGCAGAGTGTGACTGCTGATGGCTGCTAAGGCCCCCAAAAAGTTATTTCATTTGCCACAATTCCTATAGGTGAAATATGAAGCTGTGAAACAGATGATCCAGTGGAACAGAGTGCTTGTTCCTTTCCCTGGATGTTAATGAACTCCCACTCATTCCCAACTGGTCGCTGGGTGCAGGGAATGCATTCAGGCTGAATCAACGTGCAGTGACTCAACAGACAGCGTTTGCATTTGCTTTTTGTTTGCCTGAAAGCTATTAAAGCATGGCTAATTCTCAGAGCTGAAAGTTTAACATTTTCTGAGTGCATTGTCTGCATTTCATAAACATATTTAAATGTTAGACTTCATTCTTAAGTACCACCTACCTTATTTGATATATTGAATTTTTTTTCCCATAGCATTAATGGACTGACCAAAGCTTTCAATGAAAGTCTTACCTGTCTATTCTATTTATTAATTATTTTTAAAAATAAGCTCACCATATAACAACCTTAAATAATGAACTCTGTATTTAGTGGTGACATAATGTTTGAATATTAACCGACATTCAAGAAAAAATGTTAAAAACGAAATGTAAAAACATCTTAAAAATTATTTCATCTCTGATAGTGAATAGCCTGTAAAGAGCTGCTTTAAATAACAGTGAGTTTTTTCACATTATTGCTGGTAGATTTAACCTTCTGTCCCCTTTCTGGACTCTGTATCTACTGTAAAACTGGCACATACTGGAAGGCTGTTAAAATTCTCAAGTCCTGCGGTAATACCTTGGCTCATTGGTGCTGGATGATATTCTTTGCACTGGTGCTGTAAGAAGAAATCACATGACCGAAGTTAAGCACAGTCCTGCATTGTTTTCAGGCAGGACTGTGAATACTTCAGTTCTACTTGACTTCACATAATTGATAGGAGAACAGCTTGTATTTTTTTTTCTCCACATAACCCTAAAATAAGGTCCTGTATCAGTGTCCTGATAACAGTGAACATTTTGACTATTCATAACTACCATGAAAAATTAAATCTTTATGTATTTTCATTAAAATTGCCATGAAGTCAGAGGAATTTTTCAGGGGAAAGAAGAGACCAGTTGTAACTTTCTGGTATTCATTTCTGCTGAGGAAGGATTTATTTTTACAGTTCATAACATCTCATTTAGGCCAATTAATTCCACATCAGTCATATGGTTACAAGATAACTCAGGTTATTGCTGTGGACTTATTTGTGACAAAAACATTGAAGTGTTCTTCCAAATTTTGTGTTTGAAATGTTTTCATTATTACTCTGAAGTATCTGGAGACAGTCTGAATTTTACTTTCATTATAATTTAAATATATTTTTTATAAATAAACCTCAGTGATTAACCTGCAAATAACACGCAAGAAGTAGTACTTGAAAGATTTAATGTCCATTCTGAAAAGTGATACAACATTTTTATCTCCATATAATTTGTGCATAAAACTAGGTATTTTATGTATTTGATTTATTTTCTTTTGAGTTAATTTTTGGAATTATGTTCTGATCAGAGACTGGCAAAACTACTAAGTTTGCAAAAGTAATGTTTATTCACTTCCCTGGCAGATTTGCAGTTTCTAAGGGCAGAAAAAAACCATCCCATTTGGACAGACGCATTCACAGCTCTCGCCTGTTCACTGAACTTGCTGGAATCACAAACACCTGCACAGTACCCAGGTAGGTGAGTGAAGTCTCGTGGTAGTTCTGGTATCTTTTGGATTGATTGATTTGCAGGCTTCAAACTTGTATTTCAGTCTCCTGCTTAGTGCTGCTTTGAAAGCTTTTAACCTTGGGTCACAAACAGGGTTTGTCATGTACAGGGACTCTGACCTAGAGTGCCACTGGCTGCATTTTATTCTGCTGCTTCAACGTTTTTGATTCAGCTTCCTCCTGTTATATGTAGCTTAGCTGGTAGCCTGTGGCTCCAAGCTGCTGTCATTTGATTTTACCACTCACAAATCAGCTAAGTCAAAATTAATTAATGAATTCCTGTTTCCTTCCTCCTGAGCTCTCCTAAATAATTCGTTTTTAATTTATTCAAAGTACTAAAAACATTTGGTTTGACATTATTTGTCCAAGGTGACTATGAAAATGGGAATGCGTAAGAAACCATTTGTACAATGCTACTTTTTAAATGCTTGCATCTTTTTTTTAAATGCCTGACTTTATTGTAGACAAGGCGGAAAACATAGTTGTTACTTTCAGAGGTGGTAGAAGCTGAAAAAGAAATAAATATGGCATAATATCTCTTTCCCCATGTGGTGAAATTGCTCTTGAAAAAATAAGTCCATATGAAAAGTTGGACCTTATTGAATCTCCTGAAATTAAAACCACACTTGGGTAGCAGAAACTCAGAGCTGAAGCCTCCCACTATCCTTTTTCTGTGACATACCATAAGTAGAGAACGCACACAATACATCGTCAAATGAAGCTAGTAATTGTAGGGTCACTAGAGATTTTATTTTGCTTCTATAGAATCGTATTTCTTTAAAGGAGAACAGCAGCAGGGGAGCCTGTAGCTGCTTGCATCTTGGGTTTTACAAAATGAACTTGACCTTTCAGCAGTGCCAGGATGATTACTTTGATATACCAGCAACAGAAGAAAGAGCAGCTCAGGAAATATTAAAAGAACTTTCAACAATGAGTGAACATGAGCTTAGAATTACACTTGGCCCTGACTGATCTATTTTCATTTATGTAGCAGCTTAATCACAGTTTGTAACTGCAATTTTTCAAAGGCAATTAATAGTTGAAGTTACTGAAAGGTGAGCCAGGTTTCCTAGGCAATTTGACACCTGCATATTTTTTAAGGTTGAGGTTCCTAATCCAAGTCAGGTCAGCACAGCCAAAGGCTGCTGGACCTTGTGCAGGTTGTGTTCTGCTTTGGTTCTTGTCTCATACTTTGTTTCTTGATCTACATAGAGATATTGCTCTAACTTTCAAATCCTCAGGAAGGATTTGAAGGAAATGAGCGAAAACAAACTTAAACTTGAATATGAACTTACTTCATAATACTTATGTTAAACAATATTTTTTCACCTCTTCACCAGTGCTTTAAACTGCTCTGCATGGAGTTTCAGCCATGCAGATGTTTGCAGTGGAGATGTAAATGCTTGATCTGGGCTTGTCTAAAGCACCATTTCTGTACCATAACAGAGGAGATCTGTCTTCTGCAGTGGCCATCTGATGGTGGTTGTAAAGATTCTCCTGCTGAGTAGTGAGGCTGTGTATAAACAGACTACAACTGCAGAGAGGCACTCACACCTGTTTCATTTTATTTTGTTTGTTTTACATGTACAAAAGGTAAAGATATTGAGATAGATGTTCAGAACAGCTTCCACTTCTTCACAGATACTCGATGACTCCTTCACGTTAAAAAGGTCATTCTGTGATTCTTCCAGATTTGAGCTCAGCCACTGTTGATGTCAATTCTGGTAAAGCAAAAGGGAGAAAGTTGAGCTGTTCCTCCTGCAGAATCCTACTGTGTGATACTCATATCAATAAAGAGAGCCATGTCTGAAATCCTTGATTCTCACACTGCCCAGCCTTTGAAGGAGCAGGCTGGCACAGGGAAAATGAAGACAAGCCAGGCCTATGTAGAAATAGTTCATCCCTCTGTAGCTACTCTAATATAAGTATGATTTCCACCAGAAAACAGAACATATGCTCGTTTGAAAGGCTGTAACTCTACAAATTTCCCTCTAACCAAAGATGTTATAAATGGCAGTTGTTTTGTAGGGAATTTCAAAAGATTTATATTATTTATGGTGCTGCAAGAAGAAAATTATGACAAAGCAATGGATTTTTACCTTTTTTGCTCATTATGGACATACAAATATTCTCTTCCTTGGGCATTTTGCAAATAGTTTTCAACAAAAAAATTATTCTTTTCTCTGTAGTTTTTTGTTATCTGAAACCTTTAAAAAATCATATTTCTTTCTAACTAGAGATTGAGAAAGAAGGAAGATACCATTAAAATTTTTCCTTCAAAAGCTTAAAAAATGATAAAGAACTGTGACCAGTCAACTGCAACCATTTTCCTTCCACTTAAGCCAATCTGAATAAATAATAAATTCCTCTCCTCATGCCATAGAGACATAGTTCTCCTCACTCCTGGCTCTCCAAGGAGAGTGAGGTTCTCTTTTGCCTCCTTGGTCCTTACTTTCATCCCTAAAGGAGGCCTGGAATCACCCACTGGCCTGAAAAAGAAGCTGTTTGGCTTTATTCAAGGGATATTATTTTACAGACCACTGTCATTTTTTAGAGTGGTTGTACATATAATACTTAAAAAAACACAATGACAGTTAATTGCTTGTGTTATTTATATTTTTGGAGTAAAAACAATTATAACTTTTACTAGGAGTAGTCCTTAAATAAAGTTTGTGTTAATAATTAATTACTCAAAGGGAACTAATTGCCTGTCATAGGGATGTGAAGTATGAGACACTGCTTTGAGTAATAAATAGCAGGCTGTTCCCATAAACATATGCTGAAATCAGAGGCACTGAGTAATGAAAATCATGCATCATAAAGAGAACAGTATGGTAGAAGTCTTGCAAAACAGCCTTAATGTAGCACGGATCGTGAGCTGACAATTACAAAACACAAATCTGCAGTGGAGCAGATTCCCAGCTGGCATAACTTGCTGTAATGTCACCAAACTGATAGTCATCCGCTTAGAATTTGGGTGAGGATTATGAAGTTCCTGCCACTTATGTCAAAGTGCTTTGAGGTGCATTCTGCAGGGATGTCCATGTTTGGACACTCAGCTCTTTACAGTGCTGTTGCTTCCAATGCTCACCTTTGTGCTGAATTCCGATGGTTTGAATTCTGTTCAGTCTCAGCTGGAACACAGTTTGGGGTTTGTTTATCAGCCCCTTTCTGTCAAGAGAAATATCTCTTTGCTCAGCAAATGGATCAAGACACCAGTGTGAATCTACGTAAAGTCCCAGAATGTGTTAGTACAAGATCTATTTTTGTTTCATAGTAGCTTCATTATGGGCTTTGTCTGCCTCAGAACAGGCTTCTCATTTCTTGGTATCAGACATTCCTTCTGTTCTACATGGGAATAAATAGTACTGATCTCAAAAGTATTGCCCTTCAGGGCTGATTGTCTCAGCAGATCCTTCTTTCAATGAAGGTCTGCAGAGTCAACCTTGACTTTAGACACAATGCTGCCAAATGCAAAGAGGTGGAGGATGCAAAGAGAGGGAGGTAACACTGAAGGACTGTGAGAAGCCATTGATGTAACTTGGGAATCTTAATAATTTCTCTCATTTTAATCACAGGATGGTGAGGGGTAGTATGTATATTGGGAACTGTTATGCTTAGATGAGTACCAAAAATTTTCTATGGGGTGGGTCACAGCTGAGCAGCTGTTCCTAAACCAGTGTCAGCTTAAGTGCCGGCTGCTTGCACTGCACAAGTACCTGGAAGTGCAACACTGCTGGATCTAATGATTCAGAATTGAAAGCTCACACAGAAATGCAGAACCAGTGTTCCAGTGTCTCTGAGCCTTTCCATGAATGACAGCTTATGATCGATTATTTTCCAGCCTCATGAAGTATTTACCAATTTGGCTTTGACTACCAGGGAAAATAAACTTGTATCACAGCTCTGGTTTGGAAATGTGCTCCCACCTGTGAAAGAGATGGGGCAAAGGACTAAAGAATGCACACTTAAGGATTTTATGTGTAAAGGGACATAAAATTGGGCACGAACATTTGTACATATATGAGTTGAGACAGCACTGCAAGTCTGTGCTAAATCACCAAGATTAAGATAATTGATGAGTTACACCTCGGGGTGTGCAGGCTCTCTGACTTGTGCAGAACTGAGAGCTCTCCCCCACTGCAGCTGCACTCCCAGCCCCTCTTGTCTGCATTTTGACGCGGCTCGCCTTTTCCACCCGAGCTCGGCTCGCCCAGCTAGCTCTCCAGGCGAGACCGGCGCCGAGAGTGGGCCGCCTCCCGGATGGCAGAGAACCAGGAGTGCGGCTGGGGCTGAGAGCCCTCTTGGCTGACAGCGCGTCCGGGGAAGAATAAAGGATCAGGGGGAGTCCTTTTGTGAGTCCAGGATAGGTTTATTGGAGGGACGGGGGGAACAGGAGGCAACCTAAGGGAAGGGGAGGATACCACAAAAAGCACAGAGAAAAGACTTGCAGCAACTTAAATACGGACCCTCCCCCAGGGGAGGGTACATTACAGCAACCAATCGCAACAGCTTTGGGGCGGAACACAAGGCGGGACTGAATACATAATTAACCCATGGGGAAAACATAGGCGGGGAATACACAGAGACATCAAATGAGTAACCGAGGAGGGGATAACTGACACAGAACATACTGGAAGTTTGGGAGGGGCCAGCAGGGATTGACAATTGTAGGGGAGTGGATAAGGGTGATGGATGGGGAACATTCTAGAGGAATGGGAGGGGATTGGGGCTGACTGATAGGGTAAGGGTGGGGATTAGGGCAACCACTACTATAATCAATAGGGGATTTTAACACAGGAACAAACCATTTAACAAATGGAAAACAGAAGCAAAATAACACGATGCAACAGAGGGGTTATTATTTAAAAGATTCCAAGCACTAGTATCAAGGTTTTCCCCTAATAACAGACTAGTGGGTATTATTGAGAAAAAACAGTGTGACAAAACTTTGTATTAGCAGCTCTTATTGAAAACAGAGCTCCAAAAGAACAAAACTACCTTTTGTCAATATGTTTTCAAGTTTCAAAATTAGAAGGGTTATCAATCCTAGTGCTTCAGAAGCATTAAAGGTATTATGCAATGTAATGGTGCAGATGGCTGGTTAAGCATCTCTTCCCTCCCCTGATCATTTGAAATCATAAGCGCAGGCCATAATCATAGGCAGGGTCCTACATCTCATTCTTTTTTTCCAGCAAGGTAGGTTCTATACTTTCTCAACACTAATATTTTTACTAGATTATTAAAAACCACATGGGCTCAGTTTGTACATCTTGGCATTTCTGACCCCTGGCAGGAGACAAAGCAGCATTCTCTGCATGACTCATCTTACCCCTTCAGTGCATTTAAACAACTTGTACAACCCTTTTCCTGGCCTTTTGGGGAAGAATTTCCCCCTTTCTTTTTCCAGCCATGAAAACAAAGTAGTTAGAAATGCGGAGTGAATATGCTCAATATTAATTGTTGCCAATCTGTGACTTTGGTGTGTAAGCAATAATTCAAGAAAAGTAGTTCTCTAGTTTAGAGAAAACAGTGTACCGTTAGCCATGTGTCCCTCAATTTTACATGTAAGTAAGGGTTTCTTTCTGAATGAGTAGTGCTCAATGTAAGTTTCAAGATTCAAGTTTATTATCATTCTCTTTTAAGTCCTTTTTTGAAGAGCTGGTGATAAGAAAATTAGCTACTACAGGGGAGGGTTTTTTTTTAATTGTGACTTCATACAACAGTATAAGGTCATAAATTGACACAACAATAAATGGTATGAAACAAGAGAAGATCTGTCACTTTGACAGTTAATCACTGGAGTTCTCATGTTCTTCCATTAAGCTCATTGGTCGCAGTTGCTTGTTCCTCAGTGAAGAAAAGACCCTTACAGTGGGTTCATTCTAATATTTTACATATTTTAGCAAAATTGTAAATTTCAATTAAATTCAGTTTTGTTGTTGAAGATTTCAGATTCTGGTTTCTTCAGCAGACATCCTTGAAAAACTTTTTTCCATCACAGCTGTGTGTTAAAACAGATCTTTTTGGTTTGAATTTCAGCAGGGACAGAAAGGAGTAGTTAAACCTTTTTAGTTCTCATTCTGTATGGTTGATTGGAATTCACTTTTCTTTGCAGGTATATTTGATTGTAGTAATTCACTTTTTGAAGTAAATAATAAATTGAAAAGGGATTATTTTTAGTTTATTTTAAGACAATGTGATTGCATGTACCTAATGGTTTCACTGCATTAAAAAAGACTTTTGAAATATATAGATTTAGATTGTATGAAAGAGCATGCTATGGACCCTTCTTATGGCCCTTGTCAATATGAAACACGATCCAGATTTTGTGAAATCTATTGGGAATTCATTGTTTTCAGAAACTGAGAATGTTCTTGTGTTGTTGGGTTTTCCAGCATGATCTTTTGCTCCAGTATTTTGTTCTAAGTATCTGAATCATATTCCCAGAGTTGGAATGTCCTAAGTTCAAATGGCTTACAAGCTACTTCATGACTTCATTATGAGTATGTCAAGAGGTTAAAATCACAAATCCCAAATGAATATACTGTGCAGGCTTAACACTTGGAGCAGATCTTGAGGTATGCTCCTAACAGTATTAACTTTGTTCACTCTTGTTTAATCTTTTGTGTAAAAAATATGTTTTAAGCTTGACAATGAGCTACTAAGTGTATGGCTAGAAACTTGCAACAATACATGACAATAAACTCTAATAGAAATATGCATCTATCTTTAAAGAAAAAAAAGTTGCCTGATGGATGGTATAGGATGACCTATTTAAATGTTCTATCAGATAATAGATTCTGAATCAAAGGGAAATCACCCTCTAGGAAAATTTTCTAAACTTGCTATGGATGAAATACTCTGCAAAATTGAGACTTTCCAGGACTATGGCCTTAATGTTTCCATAGTCCTGTAATTTCTGACTAATGTCTGAAAGGTATTTAGATCACCTCCTGAAAAAAAATCTCATTTTTACATGAATGTATATTTCTCTTGGGCTTTCTCTTTTTTTTTAGCAGGGAGGCCTAAATAATAATGTTACCCTACCTTACTTTAAAAACCCTGCATGTCTTCTGTGACATCCAATGAGATTAAAGACTTACAGAGCAGCAGGTGTTGACAGAATGATTGAAAACCTGGTTAGGTTGATTTGTATTATGTTGTAAGATTGCGGAAGATTAAAGATATCTCCAATTCCCACAAATATACCTGAGTTAAGATTTAAAGGTTAGCCAAAGGAATCACATTTTTTCCCCAGACAGGATGCTTGATCCAAGTAACAAAAACATCACCACCCTTTTTATCCGCATTTTCAGCGCTATGTCAGTCACAGGAATGAAGTGCCCTAATTGTAAAATAAGCCATTATTGTATTGTAATTCTCCTGTAATCTGTTCTAGCATGGCCTTGATAATGCTACCCTATTAAAATCCTTCCTCTAGTTCCTAATAGTACTGTGTGTATCAAATTTTATTTCTTTTACATTCAAACCCTTAACTCTATACATTTGACCTTGCATCAGATCCTCTGCTGCTGAAAGTTTTCACAACTCCACTGAAATGAAAATAAGAAGAAGAAATAGGTGTAAGTATATATGGAAAAAAAATCTGGCTTCCCATTAAAAAAAACCCACTTTGTCGCGGCAGGCCTTGGGGCGGTGGTGGATGGCCATGACCTACTGGAGAAGTGTCCTGGGGAGGATGTCTCTGAGGTTCTGGCACGTCCTCCGGTGCGCTCCCAGGCCGTGAGTGATAGCAGCTCTCTTGTGAGCCCTCCGCTTCGGCCGACACAGGAGACGGCAGCCAGGAGCCGCGTTTGGGGTTCCGAGGTGAAGATTTATTCTTCCAGCCTCAAAGGAGTCCAGAGACAAACTGGCTCAACATGTGAAAGGGAGCAGGGCAGATATAGGATAGGCAGAGGGGCGGGGTAGAGCTACAGCGAATGGTCTGAGGGCTCAGGGGCAGTACAAGGGGGGAAGGGCCAATGGGGTACAACAGATTAACATGTAACAGAAGAGCATGTTGGGAGCGGAACTATGGTTCAGACAACAAGGAGGGAGGATCTAAGGAGTTACCCTCCAAGGGAGAGAGATAGGCTCTTTTGTTGTGAGGCTTTCGGCCTCCACACCACTTGATTTTATTTCTCAGTTATGTTCAGCAAGTAAATTTCACAGTAATGAAGAGTACTCTACCTTGCTCTGCTCTTTGATTGACTTGCATGTAATGTTTCATGAGGATTCCCTCTGTAGTAAATAAACTAGTATTTTAACCATAGGGTTGTTTTTTTATTTGATCTTTTTCACTGCAATTTTTACCACAGTTATTGACTGAATCTGTGGAATTCTCTTTCTGAAGTTCCATAAAGTTGTGAGTACCATGAGCACTGATAGCACATGGGACTGGCAGTTTGTTAGTGGTGTTCAGAACTCAATCAGTGGAGCTGTGTCTAAGAGAGAGTCAAGGCAGCATTTGATGGTACATAATAACAGATGTGTAATCCAAAAATGAAATACTGTGAGGTATATAATAACCATATAATGACAAAGAGAGGGGTTCTACGTCATTATCTCCATATTTGATTATATAAATACTACACAAATGCAGAAATATGATTAAACCCACTGGGCTTCCAGCCAGCCTATTTGCTATTTCACTTTATGTGGTCTCGTATACCTTATTGCTCTGCCAGAACTCCCACTGCCATGTGTGTCGCTGATCCATGCTTGTGAAGGCAAGGAATATGCTATCAGGTAGCAAAATGATGGTGATTACTCCATGGGTTTTTTAGTAATACATTTTTAGTGCTCTTTTTCACAAGGTAGAACAGAGTCCTATAAAATTTTTTCACCCTTCATCACCTGAGCTTAGAGGCTGCGTAGGAAAAGTGTGTGGATTTGAACCATGGAACATGAGCATGGAGGTGAACCTCTGTATTTTGGAGGTAAAGCTCTGTATTTTGGGCTGTTCTCTATAATTTAGCATTTTTTGATCAATTTTTACAAGTCAAAAAATGTAGATGAATAGAATGATAAAATTTTAAACATACATGATGTACTACCAATGATATGAGATTGAAAGGACAGAAATGTGTAGTATTTCCTTATACTTTTTCACTCCTGCTGGAGGAAAGTATTATAAACTCTCAGAAACTGAATATTTGTAAAAATAAAGTTTTGACACATTCATATCAATAACGGAGGCAGTCACTTCCTTTCTTCCAAAATCCACAGACCATGACAAAGCCAGAAAGTTGCTGAGAAATACCTTGGGAGTACAAAAGACAAGCTGTAGGAAGCTGTCTCTACTATATTCCAGACTGAAATAAAATTGATTACAGTCCTTTAAAGGACATCAGATACAGTTTATTAGGCATACCTTCAGTAATTAGTTTTTTTTGGAAGCACATTCAAAACAACAAAACACATACAATATAGCATCTAATTGCACGAGGATTTGACTTGGTTCCTAAAATATTGTTTTGACTGATTTACAAGGACTTAGATTTTGACTCAGATCTGCACTTGGTGTGTTGAAAAACTGCTACTGATTTCCTTAGGGTTTGTAGCTGTAAGGAGTAACTATGAACAGACAAACGACAGTACTTTAGTCACCAATTACCACTTTATTTGGGTGCCAGTATAAATTCTCTGTCCTTTTTACTAGGAGAGGGATGAAGGGAATCTCTAGAGAGCTGTTGATGATCTTCAGAGTGAAATCATTCTTCTATCAGCCTGGAGGACATTGGTTAACAAAAGTTCCAAGATGTCCCTTTTCAAGTGCCAAAAAAATCTTATGCAGCTTATTTTGTATCATTCTTGACAATGAGGTAATTTTCCAGCTAACTGATGCAGGATGAAATATCATTTCTGATAAACAATTTAGCTAACCACATTCTGCCAGAGCTCAGACATAGTGGCAGCTTATGAGCCTACATAGCTAGAATTCACACCTAAATAAATACATAAATAAATAATTAAACAAGCAGACAAACAAATAAACACTGCAAGTTTTCTTTATAGTAATGCATAGAAAGTCTAACTTAACATTACTTGCATTTGTCTCACACCCTCTTAAAGCAATTTTTTATCTGTGCTGTGTGTCAAATAGTTGATATAAAGCTGACACTGGGAAAATAACCTGGAAGAAGAGAAGTGTGTCAATTAGAAATCCTTGATGGCATGTTGGATGTACAGAGGCTTGTAAATGGGTGGCAAGCTGCATTCTATAGCCCTGCATTATGAATAGCCCAATTGTAAGCAATCCAAATTTCAAAGCACAGGCTTGGCCTGAGGAGGTGTATACAAGTGATTAGAATTTCAAAGACCTCAGAATAAACACCAGCTCTTTGATGGGATAATTTATGCATGGAATGGCAGGAAGAGCTGTCTGAGTTTTTCTTGGAAAGTTCACATGGAGCAGCATTAAGGTCTTGAAAATAAATTTTGATATTGGATTGCTGGAATGTGAACACAATATTGGAATTCACTGAATTAAGGCATTGACAAAGGTTGCCCTATGAAATATGAGCTGGAGGCTGTCAATACTTTAAGATTTGTGCAAAAAGAAGACATAGTACAAAAGCAAAGAAAACATCATTAGTTCAGTAAAATTTAAGTATTATCATACCCCTTGACAAACATATTTTTTTGAGCAATACCAAAGCTTTAACTGCAAAAATTGGTTTGTTTTTCTATTTGAATAGGGAGGAGACAAGGTTTGGGCACTCTGTTCATCAGTCTGCTTTTGGGATATCTCCTTGTTTTCATTCATTTTCTGTCTGAATGTAAAGTTACACTTTCAGATCTCAGGATACAAAAGAGTACACCTAGAACTACAAAGCACTGTCTAACCCATTTTCTGCTGTTTGGTGTCTGGTCTCACACATGTTTTTATGATGTTGAACATCATATTGGAAAAGAAGTTTTCAAAAATCAAAGTGTTGGAATAAAATGTTGGACTTCAGTGACTTTGACCTCAAATTTTCAGTCTGTTTAGGACTATATTGTGTAACTAAGAGGTGAATGAGTTTTAGACAGGGCTGTAGTGTTTTTACAGGCTTTGAAATCAAATTTCATGCTTCATCTCCCGAGAATATCAGTGATTGATACAGGTTTGAGAGGTGAATACACTGAGTGATGTTCACATCTTCCTTTTAAACTTTGGAGAGGGGGTTTTGTCAATGGTAATTCTACTAAAATAATGGTTTACTGTATCTTCCCAGGGCTAAGACAAAAAGCTGCTCATTTTTTTTTTCTAGAAACACATATACAAAACCAGTTTAAAATAACAATAGTAGAATTTATATTATTGACATATCTTCATTTATTGAGCATCATTTATGCAAGTAATCTATCAAGCCTAACCAGTTATCAAAGCACAAAGTATTTGATCTTCTGTTATTTGTCACTTTAACAAAAATTTCTGAACTTTAAAATCTCTTATTGCTATTCTGAACTTAGGATTTCAACCCAGAAAAAAAGAGAAAGGTATTTTCTTTGGAGGAAGCTTGAGTCATCACAAGCATAAAGAAAGATTATAATTTTAGAAGGCAGACTAAAAAAAAGTTATCAGTATACTTGCTTAATGATAATGACATTTTCTTACGTTTCTCATGACCAAAATTTTCCAGAATGTAAAAAGACAGCACCCATAGAAAACTGACAAACAAATGAAACAAACAAAATATTTTCAGCTGTGGAGCTCACTCCTATAGGATATTATCCAACTGAACAAGTTAATACACATACACACATATTAAACTCTAAATAATCAGAGCAAGTAAAAGATTTTTTAGAAATTTTGTTTGTTGTATTAATCTTTGTGATTCAAGACTTGTGAGCATGTCAGCCAATAATTTTTTGTGTACAATTCTTTCTCTTTCCTTTTATGTTTTAAGAACAAAATAATGCCCACATAATGGTATTATGGCCAAGACTACTGATCTGATGCAAAAAGGCATCTGTGTTCCTACGTCAGAAGTAGGAATTTCCGTTACATAAAGACCAAACCTTTGAAGGTAAATTTACCATGCATATTAATCAGTGAACCTGAGATATGCTTGCTTACTTAGATAATTTGCTTTCAGGCCAGTGTGTAGGAGTATTAAATGCATAAAGCTGGAGATGACTAAGGTAGGTATCTTCAGGTTTTTAATTAATCAACATTTCAGTCTAAGCATTATGCACAGATAACGTCAGAGGAATTCCAGGATGCTCTTCTCCTCACAAAGCAAGCCTTGTGTCTTTGATGGAGATGAGCCAACATGTGTTTTTGTCCTAATGAAATTCTTTTTGTCAGCTCACTAACTGATGAATAATTTAGGCCTTGATGAATACAAGTCAAATGATTTGTGTGAACTGATTCAAAAAAGAGGAAATACAACCACCCCTTCAGAGACTCATCCTAAACAAGTGTTAGTGCAGGGGGTGGCCATTTCAAAGACAGAGGCTGACATGTTTTTAAACAAAAGGTCAGTGGGTCTTGAATCAAGGCAGGGATCATGCTGCATGTGGATTTTGAAACATCAGCTGCCAGGTTTTAAGTTTTTAGATGTGTTATTTCTATCCTCCCTTGCATCCTGTTCTCTTTCAGAATGCCAGTTACTAGAAGGCTGTTCAGTGAGATGACTTTGTTTCATCAGCTTTAATTTGCACACTGAGAGTTTTTCTTCTTCCATAATAGCCTTTGATTCTATCTGGCCCATTTATCCATTCCTCCAGAGGCAGAATCCATCAACGCTGTAGCATAAGCATATGTGCCTTATATTCTATCCTGACACAACCTTTGTGTGTAGCTTTCTAAATTATAATGGGGCCTTAAGTAAAAGATTTGAGATGGGTATATGCACAAGGTTTTTCCCATGTTAAAAGAGCTCAGAATAAAGCTCATAATCTGCTCAGTTCCTATGGAATTCTGTTTGGAGCCAATAAATATTTCTGCTGTTCTGAAACAAAAACAATTTAAGGGGCTTAAATGCATATACATAGACATGCAAATAAAATCTGCAAGAGTCAGTAGGAATTAAAGAATTTTCCCTGAAAATGTTATGGACAAGTTGAGAAGGAGAGAAAAAAAATCACCTTCAAAACAAGGCATCTGAACAGAAAGCCTAGAGCAAGGATGTGAAGGTTTGGATTAGCAGGTGGATATTTTCAGTTATTGCTGATGGATCTTCACTTTTACAGTCACAGTAAGAGAAGAGAAAAGTACTTTTGGGACTGGTTCCTAAATGTTCAAAGATTCGTTTAAGCATCTAGATGTCTCATTAATAGACTCCTGTTGCATACATTATAATTCCCTCTCCAAGTACAATATTCCTCTGAGGCATCCTATCTGGCTGCTCTTTGTATGAAGGTCTACCCCAATATAAATGGCTCATCGAGCAAATGACTTTCTTGAAACTCTTGAGAGATTTAATAGGAATTGGAGAATAAAAGCCATGTTCAATGGCTATTGAAAGTTACAGACCAAAAGTATTGTGAGGTGAAGAGGAAGGATGAAGATGTACTGTCCTTGTTAAATATGCTGGATAACTTGGACCTGTGGCACTTTCCACAGAGAGGTCTGAAAATGAGCTCTAAAGTCATCTTAAAAATGGAAATTGCAGGGCCATTTTCTTTTGGAAATGTGCCATTAACAGCTTGGTTTGTAGTTTCTCTGCTTTGGATTTATTTTCCTTTTCCTTTTTGTATTAGGACAACAAGTCATTCATAGGTTGCTGTTATGGAAGTACTTTCTATATGGAGTTATTACAATTGCATGTTTAAAGCAGTCTTTAATCACCCACCTTTTAAAACCAAATTGTGAAACTTATATGCATTAGAAATCATACACTAAAGAGAAAATCCTAGATATTGCAACCACTCCGGTCTTTGTGTTACAGCTTATCTTTAGAGAAAGAAATGTGATCCTGGCAAAGGTCTTGTAATGACTGCCTATGATTTTCACTGTGGTTCAAGGAAATTTGCTGTGAAAATTAATCACAGGTCAAAATCTGGAATGATGTAAGACATTACTGTACAACACAGTAAGTAAGGCTTTGTTTTTATCTGGAGGTAGCCAAGAAAATTTAGAAGCTTTTGGTTTATTAAAATCAACAGCTTTTCTTGCTCTTATGAGTGAGATAGGGTAAATATTTACAGAAACATAAAAGCATTGAATACTTTTCTGTAGCCAAAATAGTGTTCAATAAAAAGCAATATCATTATCAGTTTATAATCTGACAGAGGAAAGGAGTCATCCTACTTTTGGTATCCAATAGAATTTCATTTAGTGGATCCTAGAGACCATTTTACACATCTTGCAGCCTACAAATAAGAAAGATAACCATCTATCTAATTTACAAGGTCAGACTGTTGACACATTGATTTTATTTCATAATCTTTAACAGACTATTCCCAATTTAATTTGACTTTTATATCCTCATACCTACAGATGCTTTTGGTCAAATGGCATCACTGTCAGCCTGCACCACCTGTATGTATTGCCAAATGCTAAATTAAAATCACAGCTTTTAAAATGTTCTCTTTCGATATTACCATTGCATTCAATGCTAACACTCTTTTTAAAAGACAATAAAACATGAAACCACAAGGTTCAGCTACAATTTTATACTTAACACTGCAGTATAATTGGGGGTTTAGAATGTTGTGCAAAGTGTAATAACTGAAAAGGCCTATTGTATAGCAGCTAATCATGTAGATGTGATAAATCTCTTTCTCCTTGCATTCAATAAACTTTCTTTTTTCTTGATATTGCAGAAAAGTAAGCAATTAACAGATTATTATTTTAATAGGCCACAATTAAACCTGCTTCAAATTAATACTGTAAGTAACTGTCTCAATACATTGGATTTTTTATAAGAAAAACAATAAACATTTGTTTTTCAGAGAATTATCATGGTAATACGGAACTATATTAAATGGATGCAATAACCATTTGCACCAAACTAGGTCCATGAACAGTAAAAGTGGATAATATCCTCTAAAAAATTATTTTCTCTTGTCAAGCTTCATTATAAACAGATGTTAGGATGACCTTCTCTCACGGTAGAAAAGTACATGATGCCTAATAGCTCTCCTGAGTATTGAGAACAACTGGCTGCTGAACTGGTGTCAGGATTATCTTAATGGTGATGTCTGTTTTCTAGTTTGTTCCAGCGAGGTGCTGCAAAATCTGAGAAACTTTGCCACATGATGTAGGTGGTGTGAAGTGCTCACCTATCTCAAGAGTAGAGTTAAGAATCTCTGTAGATGCACTGTGAAGGTGAACTAGGTCAAATTCTGGCTGGAGTGAAATTTCCTCATAGCCTTGATTACCATGTCCTCAAGACAGAAAAGGTTAAAAGTGAGAGCAATAATTTATGTTTTTTTGTAAGATCAGGGTGGATCCATGCTTGTCCTACTCCCATGTTTGTTATTAAAAACATCAAAGTCAGGAATCAATACTTTCTGCCCAAGCCTTGAGGGTACGCAGAATACTGATCTTTCCATGCCTGCGATAGTATGACACCTTGCACGTTGCACATCCTCTGCTTGTCATAACAGCAGTGTTAGATATTGATTTGCCTTCTAGTCCTGGTGTCCACACAGGAGCCAGCATAACCTCAAAGTAGTCTTAAAGAAATGGTTCAGCATTTTCAGCTCTGAAGAACATTATTTTATAGGAGGGCTGTGTGAGGACATGAGTGTCAAAATTGGACACAAAGAGTGTCTTGAGTGTCTCAAAATTTGTACAAGGAATGTTGATATTTACTTAATAAGCTGTTTGGCATGTTCAAAAAGGATAAACAAAGTAAGGACCTATAATTATTTTATTCAGTTTAATAAAACTTTGGATTTATTTTCCTATTTATAAAGACATTTTTAAAATTAGAACCAATAATTTCTCTAGAAAATACTCTTAAGAATAGAAGGATTTGACAATATTCAGACAAATAAAAAATACAAATCTTGCTCTTCATATCAACTAGTTTGATAAGGCACTGAAATATCCCTTTCTTCACAGAATATTATATACTTCAAATTATTTTGAGTGTTTTTCTAAGACAAAGGAATTGGTTTTACTATTTTCCATAACAAAATATAAAATGGCATAAAGTGAGTAATATTTCTTGTTTTTTCAAAGTGTTAAATATGAAAAGCCCATAGCAGTACAAATTAAAATCAGTTAGTGGTTCTTCAAGAGGACAGTAAGCTAAAATCCTCACTTTAATTATGGAATTGCTCAAATGAAGCCAGTTTCAGCAATAGAAATTCCAACCAATAGACTTTTCCTAACCTTCTCTTCCCTTTTCAGCTGGTTTTTTGCCTCTTCTCTGAAAAACTCCCATCTGCTCCTCTTCTGTGGGCTCACAGACATGCTCCGAATTTTGCCTGGCCAGTACTTCTCTCTCTCTGAGGATAATACATCTAATAAGGCGCTGAATTAAAGTTGTGGATTCACAATACATTTGGGAAGAAAATCTGGGTTAAAACAATAATTAAATCTGAACCACCCATTCTTTTTTCATTGTAGATAATCACTTAGTAAGTTATTCTGGCACCACTACAGGTCTGCACAATTTGATGAACACAAAGCACTTTTTTTCCTTTATGTAGTGAGGTTTCTACATAGGTCCAGTGAAATGGAAGGTTGAGAGAACATAAGAGTATTTGATAAATAAAATACACATTTGAGCAACTGCTGTAGTGGAAAGGATTTGTAATTCAGAAGATGGTATTTCAGGATTTAAGAAGGATAAAAATAACATAAGAAGGAAATATTTTATCTCTTTGAGAAAGTTGACAATCTGGAGAATCACCACAGAAGATCAAATACAAAAATAATTGGCCTTCCAGAGTGTGCTGAAAGGGCTGACTTTATAAAATACATTCACTGTTTTCTTAAAGATCTGTCTGCAAGACACAATTCATACTTTTCTACTTACAAAAAAAACCCCACAAACCCTGGAACTGATAAGAATGTGAGATCACTTCACGAAAAATGCTTTAGTTACTGAGATGGGATATATGGATTAAAACCAGTATATCGATGAAGGGAAATTCTATACAGAAAAACAGGGAGACAAGCCTAAAAATCATCTGTTGAAATGTCTAGAGGGTAAAGACATTTTTGGTCCCTAAAAGCTGAATGCTCTGATATATCTGGTAACTCTTGCTTACATTGCAAATGGATTATGAAGGTCTGGAGCTTTCTTCATTTACCAGAATGAACTGAAGGCTAACTAAGGAACTCTCACTTAAGGCTGAATTTATCCTCTTTTTAAACTCCGTGGAAAGACTGTGAATGTGAAAACCACGGGATCCCCTCGGGGAGTTAATTCTAGAGTTTCTTCATACCTATTTTTCAGAACAGATAATACAATACTCTGTTGTATTAAGACAATAATACCTTTTTCTCTAACTTTATCTAACCTTTTTAGAGATCAATAGTCACTTAGCTGTTTGACCAGTGTTCTTCTAGGAAACAAAGGTAATAGGTTTTTTTGTATTGCAAAGGTCACGAGGGGAGGAGTCTTGAATTTTTGAATTAATGAGAAAAAAACTCCATTCTTATATTGCACAGCAGGTAGTGCTGGGAGTCCATGTAGCAAATAGCAGAGGCAGAATTCTCATAAATGAGTATGAAATTTTGCATGAGCATAATGTCCTCATTAGCATTTGGACCATCTAGCATACAGATGCTAATCCTAAAACATCTTTCAAATTTTGCCTCATTTATGAGTTCTGGTAAACAGTAAATCCAGTGAATTAATTGTGTTTATATAGTAGAGGCTTTTAGATTCAGTGTATCCAATCACCAAAGAGAATGCAGTTGGGAAAACATTCTATCAAAAAAAGTAAAAAGGCTATTTATTATGTTATTTCATGTCTTGCCACCATCTGTAATATTACAGGATTCCATGGAAAGAAACCCTTCTCCAATCACATTAGTATTTTGGCATATCCATGTCTTAGTGCTCAGAAAGCCAAGGACCAAGAATGTCTCTGATGAAGCTGCCTTATGTCTAATTAATTGTGGATAAAAAAATCAGTTTCTAATATTGACATTTCTACACAAATTTGAGGAAAATTAGCAAGAGTGTTCAGATTAGCTCAACAGAAAAAAAAAAAGAATATGTGGAACAAGATATTCACTTAGCCAGCAAGTAGCCAAATTGGAAAGCTGTGTGATAAATGACATTTTGAAATACACCCAGAAAGAAAAAATGGAAGAGTACTGTGTGGGTAACAGATATATGATCTTTGCAGAAGATGCAATTTGGAAAACATATGTCTACATTGCCTTTTTAGCTGAAAAACTTCACTTTTTTTTTTCCTAAGGATTGAATTTTAGGTAGCAGGATGCAGCAAGCTGGGAGAGATTTTTAGTCAGATCTAATTATGCCGATGTAATAAGACTGTTCTCCAACAACAGCAATCCTCATCATCTATCTCAAAGGGAAAAAATATTTTTGCTATAATCGTCACTTAGAATAAAAGAGCAGATGCCATGGAAGCAGACATACACAGGAATTGAAGACTCCTCCTCCAACTGTTTTTACTAGAACATTTGTAGTGTTTCTTCTTTTAGGTAAAAGCTTTACAGCTAATTTACAGCTAATTGCAAAGAGAAATGTGATGATAAGAGAAATATTATGTTCTTAAGGAACTTTTGTGTGATGTCTTTCTGGTGCTGATTTAGGGAGTACTTTTGTACCTGGGAGACTGCTTATCAGAGGATGTTGTAGCAATTGGAATAAAAACTTTAGCTATATTTTTAATAAAGATTAAGTAGCTGCAGCCTGGCTGGGAATGATAGCACCATGGTTTTGCAGCCATGCTCAGCTATGTGATTGGATAGAGACAACCATCAACTCTGTTACTGTCTTTTCATAAGGTGTGGAAGCAGGAGAGGACAGGGGATAATAAATAGGGAGTTCCCACCTCTGCAGTCTGGGTAGGGAGAGAAAGAGAACTCAGCATCTGTATCTCCTTGTCTCCCTTCCATAAATCCATCTCTGAATGTTGATTCTTTGAATCTCTGGGAAAAGGAGCAAGTATTAATTGCTGGTGTGCAATCTGGTTTTATTCAGGCATGAGAGCCTGGATTCTTCTTTTCATCTGCACTGTAGACCCAAGACAAAACTTTGGTAGTGCTAAAAAATGAGATTGTGACTGTCATAAGACTCACTATCTCATGGCAGATTCTGCATCAGATGTTTACTACTTCTATGGGCCAAAAAAATTAAATATAACTGGGCAGTCTATAAGATACCTCTACCTCACCATTTCTGGAAGATACAAAAAATGGTTTATTTGTGATTTAGCAAAAGAAGGACAGAAGATCATGTCAGATGTAAAAATAATTTATGATGTAGGCTTTTCTTGCATAATAATCATGTAATCAAATGATTGCTGCAAAAAAAAAAGAAAAAAGACAGCTTTCAACTTTATTGTCTATAAGATTAAAAAAATCTTTCTCTTTTTCTCATTTATAGCTTTATTTTGTTTTATCTAGAATTCAATGATTTTCAAACCACAGTTCCTTTCTTTGGTATTTTTATGAAACTGGAATGATGTATTGTTCTTTGTTGTGACACGTAGTATTTCAAGTAATAAATTGTTGTTCTCTTTCAGCCTAGTTTCCATTCTCTCATGTGATCTCACATAATGACTAATTTAGTAAGAGAGTACTTAAACTGTTTTTCATCTTAAAACTGATAGTCAGAAAATAAATTTCTTATTTGGTTTCTCTCCTGTTGATCATTCTGTAGAATACTTCCATTCTGTAGCAACTGTTATTTCACTTTGATTATTTTGAAAGTATACAAATAATTTCTGCTTGAATTGAACTAAGCAGGTTGCAAATGCAAAGATTTCACTCATTTATATTCACAAAGTAATCTTCTACTCCCTGCATAATTCTACAGAGTCAGTGAGAAAGATAACAATCCACATCAGGAAGTTTATTGGATTGTAGTTAAAGTGTATCAAAGATATTATTTAAATTTAAAATTTTATAAAAATTTTTCTCTTACACTCTTTACATGCTACATTATAATTTCTAAGCATAAACACATTTAATTTTTATTTCTGTAGTAACTGGTGTGGGGGTGTGGTTTGGAGTGATGTTGTTTGTCTTCCCAAGTCACTGTTACAGTGATGGAGCTCTGCTGTCCTGGGGATAGCTGAGCACCTGCCTTCCATGGGAAGAGGGGAATGAATTCCTTGGTTTGCTTTACCTGTTAAATTGCCTTTATCTCAACCCACGAGTTTTCTCACTTTTCCCCCGATGCAAGCGAGTTAGCAAGTGTGGGGCTGAGCTGCTAGCTGGGGTTAAAGCACCACAAACCCACATTCATTTCCAAATACTAATGTTAGCAATATTTTTTGATGCATTCTGTTTTTTCAGGTATTCTGAGGCAGCTACTCTTCCAATGTTAAAAATTTCTGCAGGATATTTTTCTTTATCATAGTAATAATTTAAGAAATTATAAACCCTCAGTGGAGAAAGATCTTTCAACAGCTCAGGGAGACCACTGCCAGGGGAAGAATTGGGAAGAAGGCAGGGAAAGACAGGTGGCCAGACCTGATAACATGTGGAAGAATGGAGGGGGAAGGGAGGAAGGGATACTGTTTCATTACAAAGATAACATATCTAGGAAATCAAACCTCTAGGACAGCCCCTTTATTATCAAAATCAGGCTTATAATTATAAAAAATGTAAAGGCGGAAAGTGCTGAAAAAAAAAAGACCCATTACAGCTTATTAGAAAATTTTGTCTGGGCATTCCAGTCTTTTTAGTGCCTTTATTGAACATAATGTTTCCTGAATTATAAGAATCGAAATAATTAGCTAAAAGTATTAATGCATTCGTGTGGAAGTCTTGAATTTGAAAGATGAAAGTGAAGCTCAGGAGAATCTGTTACTAAAACTTTACTCATGAAAGTAAACCTACTTCTGTGAAGGAAGTCCATCAGGCTTTACACATTGTCAGGTCTGAAGGAATGACCTCAGTCCTTGCCATATAAACTCCTTAAAACACATTTTTAAATGAAGTGTGTTCTGCCATGAAAGCTAAGAAGGGTTTGGAGATCATTAAAAAAGGGTTCTGCGATGTCTACACCATTGCTGAGACAGGTCCAAAACCATCTCCTATCCCACCTATCAACACTTTGCAGGATGGGAGAGATTGTGGCTTTTATTGTGGTATTTTTATGCAGTATTTGCCACATTTCTGGGATAGAAAGTCCGTGGCTATGATTCCTATGTGTGTTCATGATCACAGGAGTAATGAATCTCTAAGAGCTGTAAGAACCAGGAAATCAGTTTGTAGCTCAGAAGGGTGAGTTTCTGTGGTGCAGGAGCATTGGGGATAGTATTCCTCTTTTGCTTCCCTCTGGCAAGCTGAAGCATGATCATGGCTAGCTGAGATGGAGGAGCATCTGGGCCAGAGAGAAAAATCAGAGCCCTGACTTTCCTAAATAAACCATAGGAGGGCTGCAATAAGGAGCCACCCATCAGGAGGTGACTAATGTGTTTTTCCTTTCAATGTGACAGGATTGGCTGTTCTGTCCTCTTGCTGTTTTGGTCTCTTTAAAAATTAACAACTATAAATAGAAATAGATGAAAGACTGTAGCAAGACGTATTCTGGTTTTAAACTGGCAGATTCATGGGCACATTTTTATTTCTCAGAAGCTGAGGAAATAATGCTGATTCCCTTTAGACATAAAGTTCTTTAAGTTATATTTGTGGACCAAAAGGGGACTTTTATATATATGTAGTCTCCCAGATAATGTTTACTCTGTGTGTGCGTGTGTCAAAATAAATTTTGTGAAAAATCAAGGCCATGGGATCAGTACCCAGTTTTATTTAATCACTGAATGATGGATGACCTGGCAAACATGGAGTAGAAGGGTCTAGAGGAGGTTCTGGGGGACATAAAAATGCTGTGAAAATAAGACATTCTGGAGATCTGGTGTAATTTGGACCATGTTATCTGCCATCTATAAAACAACTGGTACAATGGTCAAGGCCTGATAAGTATTTTGGTCATGCAAATAGTGATAGTAAACTAAAAACCTTTTCAGATCAGAGATGATGCCTCCTCTCTGTCTTCCCAGAAATGTTCCGAAAGAAAGGACAGCAGTTGTAGAGTTTCATTCACAGCTTCTTAGTTAGTGAGATGGGACAAAAGAATATGTAGAAAATGCCTAAAGATCTGATGAACACACAGTGCAGTTCTTCTATTTTGCCAGATGTTTCTCAGTTTTGTCGTTTAAGAGACTTTAAATGCTTTATGAAGATCCTGGAAGCCTTTCATTGCATTCTTTTGTATAGTAATAATCAATAACTTAGATCCAAATTGGATCCTGAGAAAGCTATTTCACTTCTTTTATGTCTTTTAAAGGCTGATAGGAGAAAGTTATTTTAATCTTTACTGTTTTGTGCAGTATCTTTCAGTGTTTCACTGTCAAAATACCCTGCTTTTTAAGTGTTTGTTCTCCCAAAGAGGACATTATTCTTTTTATTATGATATGAATATAGTTTAAAAACCTATGTCATTTGGTAGAATTCCTAACATACAACACAGAGTTCCTTTGGAGAATAAAGATGGGAATGTTTGTTTTCTCTTTATGTTTCATATAAAGGCTTTATTGACAGAGTTTGATTTTTTTTTCTTTAATTCAAATGTTTGTTTCCAGCAGCTTGCTTTCTGGATCTCTGCAATGATGCAGTGTGAATTGTAATGAAGGAATTGCTAAACTGAATAAATTTTTGGGTCACAAGTACAAAAGTAATGACCTTTTGAGGTCACTACATCCACTACTCGAGTTGGGGAATAAGAGCTAATACGAGTGAGAAAGCAAATATTCCTGTTCTTCGAGCCATCACCTTGGGCTCCTCAGCCAACTGAGCTGGTAGAAGAGACCCAGACCATGATCGTGGCATTACTTAAATCTGATCTGAATTCAGTCCTGTCTTCCAATTGCCATGGCTACAGGATCTCCCTGGCTCTGTTGTGCTCACAGCAGCACTTGTGCAGTCACTTGATGAGCCAGTCCTCTCATGGAACTGGAATGGCAGGCTGCTCTGGATGTCTGGATGGGTGCTCCTCTCCAGCAGCATCCTGGGCTAATGCCAGATTAAAGTGGATATGTAACCATGGCTTCATGTTCTTAGGGCCAAGAATCTGTAAGTCAATTACCAAATAAACCATTTCACAGTTAATTTTACTGTATTCATTTGCAAACAGAGGAAAAATCTTCAGCCAAGGGGAATTTCCTGTTTTAGTCAGGTTTCCCTGCAGCTGTACTCTTGAATGAATCTCTGTAGTAAGTTGATTGAAACACCAAAACCAGCTATAGTGACCATGGTAAAGCTGTGAAAACTGCTATTTACTGTTTGAACATACATTTTTTTTCAGATATTTGCTAATATTACTTAAATTAGATTGGTGGGCAAGAGGATAAAAAATGTTTTGCCAGCTCAGCTGTTCCAGTTCCTCTATTTGTTCTGGAACGCTATTTAAATTACTCATAGCTTGATACATCTGAAAATCAGAAGTCACCCTTATAATCTCATAGTCTGACCCTCTGCATAACACAGGCTGGATTTCCCCTGGCAGTTCCAATATTGACCCTGTAACTCATGAAGTGTAGGAAGATATTCTGATTTTGTTTGCTCTTGTATTTTCAGTACTTGAAGGGCATGTCTGAAGTCAAACTGTGCTGGATAAATGATTTCCTGCCTCATCCTTTTAAACTTCTGGCACTACATATCTGGAATTTTATTAGCTGTGTTTGGTTTTCATTTGCTGTTTTTGTCATACACCTTGTCTTTGAATGTTAAGGACAGATGCAGATAATGTTTGGTTTCCTGTTTCCATCAAAGTTGAAGATTGGTGTCTACGTTATATATTTGTAGGTCTGATCCCACTTACTTCATCTCTCAGAAACAAAGAGTTGCTAAATTATTTCTTAGTGTTTAACCTAGAAAAAGGTATGCTTATGCTCTGTAAGTAAGTCTTACCTCTGATTTTGGGTGCCAGGTTGAAACCACAGAATTCTACTCCAAGAATGACTCAAAGGAAGAAATTATAGTCTCAGCTATTATGTCGGGAGTCAATAACTTCTCTGTAACTTAATTTCCTCAGTGGTTAGAAAGAAACATGGACTTTTAGATAATCTAGTTGTTTCTGAGTGTCCTTGTTTGCAAGGACTGTAGGAAACTGACATTGCTGTTATCAGTGACTTAAATTGTGAACAATTATCTGGTTTTTAGAAAAAAATAAAGGTATTTTTATGGAACTAAAATGTTTTACACTGACCTGCTTTGACCTTTATGAAATGAAAAATCATAACTTCTGCTGTTAGCACTACTTGGTGTATATATGTGCTAGAAATGGGGCAGGGATTTAGTGGGAGAACAGAAACCACAATCTTAGTTATGTAGATGATGTCATAACCAGGAAGCCATTCGGTGGCATAGAAACTGGCATAGAAATTCAATGTCTTATCCTCAAACCGGATTATAATTCATTGCAGACAAAAATTCAGAATTTGGGTCTTGCCATCAGTCAGGCATGGGGCACTGCAATGGCAGAGCAGCCCATCAGTAATTCTGGGAGTGCTGCCTGTCACAGGCCTATCAGAGGCACTGCAATAGAGTAAATCCTGTATTAAGCCTGAAAGAAACTGTGAGGACGCAGCAAATTGACAAGGTGAAATAAATCCACACCTGAAATATTTTAGAGGGTGACAATTAAGATAAAAACTAAAACTAGAATAAATCTTAGGTGTATTATTGTTGGGACTGTAACCTGAAGTCATGAAGAAGAATATAGAACTGACCTAGTTTTCTGCTATAGTTATATCTTCTTTGCAAGGATATGTGATAATATTGTTCTTTGGAGTGTTTATGTTCAAATCTCATTTAATTGTTCTACTTTTTTTGTTCCCCCCACTCCCCCTTTCAGATATGTTAGCTCTTTAATTACTATTTAATTTAATTTAATTTAATTTAATTTTAATTTCTGAATGTGAGTCCAGCCTCTTTGTTGCAAAAGTAGAAAATGGATACAGTAGTGCAGAACACAAGTATTGATGCCATTGATGAATCACGTAATTAAAATTGCAAGTAGTACAAAACATAATTTCAACATATTAACCTGGATTAGTGTGTGAGGGAGAATTTAAATCTCATTTACTTGAAGGCTTTAGGTAACAGCATTATTAGTGAAAACTTTGAAGGATTTTTCATTAGGTGAAAACTGTCCAGTATTTTCTTTGGAGAACTGTAGCACAAAGTATGGAGTATTAAAGGTACAGTGAGCACAAAGTTGGAAATCATGTGTAGAGGAAGAATCATTGTATTGTAAACTCCTGTACAACTTTGAAGGATGGAGAGATGAATGTTATTAAAATTCAGTAATGTATCAACATCATATTACAAGGGAAAGTTATGGGTATTTGTTCTAGAGCTTATCAATGATTCAGAAGATCAAAGAGCATATTTTGATGACAGAATGGCCACATTTGTCAGTATGGCTTAGTTGTCAGAACACTATATATAATTTTGTCATAGGCTAGGAAAGGTGTTTCCAGGTGAAATGGAGAGTATCAATACTGGACCTTAAAGAACCTGCTGATGTTTTAATATTCAAGCTTCAAAAAAGAACTAATATTGGAATGGGTCCAGAGAAGAGGAAGAAGAGAAGGGAGGTGGAGACTGAAAGAGAAAACTTCTAGAGGGCTCATCTGTTCTGCATGAGATGGTTGAAGTGCAATAGAGGGGCTGCATTGTTTTGAGATTAGATGTCTAGAAATTCCAGGGGCAAGTGGGATCAACATGTCTAGGCAAAATTTGTAGTTCATTCAATAGAGGTCTACTGTGTTTTGATCCATCTGTGTGAAATGAGGGGTTGCTGATTTATACTGTTCAGCATATTTACATACACCGAGTGAAATTCTAGACAGAAATGTGATAATCTTGCTTTTCCCAAAAGCAACCTGAGCTGGTCTTACCAGTAGAGTCACTTCTGGCTTTGGGGTTTTCTTCCCCCTCTTTTTATCAAAATGACAACAAACTCTGTGCAAGAACAAATTATAGCTTCATATTACCTCTGAGGAAAAAAAAAATATTAAAAAAGAAACCTGTTATGAATTAAAAAGGAGCCTTTTCAAATGAACCTTAGAATTTCAGGGTTATCTTTTGGTATCATCAAAGTGAAAAAAAAAAGTCTTTCTTGTTCTATTTTCTCTAACAGTAGAATATCAAATTATAGATCTGTTTAAAAAAATATAATATCAGAGAATCTGCTTTTAACAAGCTTTAAGACTTATATTCTTCATTTTTCTGATAGAGGTTAATGCATTTTACCATGTCATTAGTAAATATGTCCTTTTATTATAAATTACTCTGCAGTCATTGTTTGGTCTGCTGACCATAATTATATTTTTTGTGATACTGTATGTTCACTGTATAACCTGTACCTCCAGTAGCCTGTATCTCAGAAATTGCCTTGTGTGCAGATTTGTAGGTACTTTTTCATGAACATCATTGTTTTTTCATAGGTGAAAGCTGTATTACAGCACTGTTTGTTTCGTAAGTTGCAGTGTTCATGGTTGTCATGGTATCTTCCGTTCTCCCCCATCGGTCTGTGACATGGTCGAATCCTTCCTTTCACCCCCTCCCCATCGGCGCGTCCCATTGGTCGCGGGTCTGTTCCTCCCCCTCCCCTTTCCCTGAGTTTAAAAGTGCCTGCCATCTTCTCTCTCTCTTTCTCCTCTCACCATGTGGATGACAGAACACTGTTGACCATTTTTCCCACGGGAGAAAAGAGCCTCCTTTGGTTTTTTTACCTTTGTCTAGGAGGATGTCCCATCCACCTCTGGTCCAGAGCTAGCCAGAGGGACCAGAGAGAAAAGGGAACTACCTCAGAAAGTTATGTCTCATGTCTTTGAAGCTACTCTCTTACAGGAGCTCAGTTAAGAGGAAGGAGTTCTGGTTTGTATTTTAATTAACGTTGTGCAAAACACTTTACTGGAAACATTTTTATAACATGCAAAAAACAAGACTTTGTAAGAATAACACTGCTCAAATTTACATTTCTGCATAATCTGCTATTTATAAGCATTTAAAACAGTAATTTTAGTGAGGAAATATTAAATTTAATATAAAATCTGAAGCATATATTTAAAGTTTGGAAATTATATTCATCTCAGTTTAATGCAATTTCCATTGGTGATTCACTTGCTAAACTTAGAAATATTTCCATTAATATTATTTTGCATAATCTGGTGATTAATAGTAGATTTTCTATTTTAATATGGGAAAATTCTTTACAGTCTAAGTTAGTGTCAGAATTTATAGAGGCTAAACTAAATGCTTATTACAACAGTGACTTGAGTTAATGCAATAAGCTCATAGAGGCAGTGCAGCATTAGGGCACAAGATGCTCCTGAGAAGGCTTTTCATGAAAAAGAAGTAAATACTTATGACAGCATTCTTATGACAACATTTCATGACTTTTCATGGATTTTTTTACTTCAAACACATCTAAAATATTTGACTGTGTAATGAAGTAACACTTAAAGGACATCTCTGTTGCCTCGGTAAAATGCACCACTACCTGCGGCTGCTGAAATTTATCTCCTCTTGTCGAGGATGAAACATTAAATTCGGTACATAGTCTGAAAGCTGATGAATTGATGTATTATATGTAGTATGGTCTCAGGAAAACTTGGCCACTGAGAGTATTTTTTATTAATGTGTTTCTTCCCTCATCTTCTTTATTGAAGATGACTCTTGCAGATTTCTTTAAGTGTTGTTTTTTCCACGTTTCTATGTCATGGTAGATCTCATTTAGGAATTACACTTGATATATGCTGTGATAGCTCTTATCTTAATTAATTTGGTTTTGAGGGCTAAAAGTAAAATTTTGCTTGTTTTGTTTTCAATTGTAATGCCAAAGTCAGCACCTTGATATGTCCTTCCACAATGCAATTTCTTTGAAACTTGCTTGTTGAGAAATGTGTATCTTCATTTACAAGTAATTTTTCTTGATGGTAAGTACTGCTCTTTCTCACAGTAGCCATACTGAAGACTGTAATTGATGTGTTAAATGCTGTTCCTACTGCTTCCTTTCCTCCCTAGTGAAACTGAGATAGCAACACTATCTTACAGAGCTGACACATGATTTCTTAGTATGTCTCCTCTGACCTTTATTCTTCCTGCCTCTACCAGCAGACCTGTATCTCTAAGATGAAAACAGAATCGTTTATTTTAAATGAAGCCTTGTTTTTTCGGTTAAAGGATTAAGAGTTATTAGTGTTGAAAAACAATGTAATTAACCAAGTAGAGCTAATGACAGAGAATATGATGAAGTTATCTTTTAACAAGCTAATGGGTGAGTGTTTATCACTAGTTCAGTTCCTATTTATGTCCCATTGGCCTTGACCTTGGGCATTTTGCCTAACCTGCCTTTGCTGCAGTTTCTGGTGTGTGACAAGGGCACCACACAGTACTGCCAGACCTGATGTTTCTCTCTGTTCTTCTGGGCATGCACAGCTTTCTACCCAATTAGGTCAGAACCGGAGTTAGGACTGGGAGAGCCACTGAATTCAGGCTACTCAAATATTTAGAGAAACAGCTTTACGCTATCTCAGTACCTGCAAACAGATCAAACCCAGCTGATTTTTGTTTGCTACTGCCTTTAACAGCTTCTTCACTGCAAAAGCTGGTGAAGTACTATTTGATATACACTCCCAAGTGCTGAGGTCAGTGGTGTTTTTACACACAAACACACACACACATACACACTCACTCACTCACTCATGCACTCCCCAGCCAAGGAAAGCACAGATGTTCTGTCAGAACATTGACACACAGTGAAAGCAGCTTCTCTCTCACACATCTTGCATCATGAGCAGCAGGAACTTTAAGTCCACAGCCTAGATGCTCTGGGTCCTTCCGCCAGTGACCATTTAGGAATTCTGACACCAAGGCACCAGAATTACCAGGCACAATTAACCCTTCCCTCCCCATGTAATTGACTTATAATTCTGCTGAGCTTTACAGAACTATTAAAAAAATCATATCTGGAATATCAACACATTGCCAGATGCGTAAATTAAGAGGAAAATGTCGATATTTAAATTCATTCATCAAGCAGAGACTGAACCATTCCAGCTCTAGAGATCTCCAGGAAAAGACGCTTTTGGGTCAGGAATATACTGAGAATAAAATGTTTTTGATGAGCATTAGTCATTATATACTTGGTTCTGTTAGTGCCTGGTGTCTCTCTTTGCTTTCTGATGTACTCCTGCTGTCCTGCCTTGGGGATATTCTTTAACATAATCTGGCAGTTACAGTTTTCTTCCTGTTCTGTGAGCAATTTCTTTTAAATCTTCAACAGTCTCAATATACTCAGTATTTTTAGTTCAAGAGGATGAACAATTTCTGGGCATTAGTAAATGCCTCTTTTTTTCCCATCTTTTTTTTTTTTTAATTAGTCATCTTCCAGATGCATTGAATAACTTTCAAAACAAGGCTTGTCTCCACTTAACAAAGTTAAATTCATTGAGGCACTTCCTGTTACTAGGAGAAATAGAATTACTGAAACTGAACTAAATGCCTGACATCATTGTTTCCAGGGGTAAAATTCTTGTTGTAGATAGTTTTTACCCAAGATTTAACATTTTTGTCCTTCAAAAACTGCTGGTTTGCTCTAAATATCATCACATATGTTACTATTATTATTGATTATAATAATAGTAATAATAAATAATAATAATAATAACTACTAAACTTGCAGTCCTGAAGTGCCTTTTTTTTTTTTTAGTAAATGTAAAGGCAAAGTTCAAGGAAGGTGTTATTTCTTGCAAAAATGATTATAACAACTGAACAGAACTGTTGCTGACTGCATTTCCCTGTATGGGTTCTTTATCCCACAGGATTGGTAGTTTGTAAGTCTAATATTTCTATTATTTTATGAAAATGTGCCTTCTACCCATAACCCAGTATTATTTTTTCTCTCCCTTAGGAACCTTTTGAAAGCTTCAACAGTTTGATGGTACTTTTCCTGGACTATTTAACTACTGTCACAAAATTTTAGCTTTTACTTGGAACCATTTTTGGTAAAAACAATTTAAATAGCAAAGTAGAAATGTTCTTTGTTTCAAAAAACTGTCTCTCAAAGGGAGAAAAATGCAATTAGACTGGTTTTGGCTCTGGAGTTAGTTGGTGGTGTCTATAGTGTACCCCAGCATCTGGGAAGCTCTGCCCTTTTCAGCAGAGCTATGTTTGGGTTTATATCTATACTGTCTTTTCCAGCCTGTGCCATTTTTCAGTTGTACTCTATGATCTCAAGATTTTTTCCAACCTAAATAAATCTCTGATTTTATGACCTAATGAGGCTAATTAAAATTGCTGGATCTCGTTTTAATAAGCATAATGTATCTATGGCATCAAAAAGAAATATGTGTGCTTCCCCAAAGAAAAGGAGGGAGATAGACTGAATTGCCCTTCTCTGTGTGCAGTTCCAAGAGCAGAGGAGGGTGGTTTAGGAATTGATGTGTAAGTCCTTGGTTCTGCCCTGTCAATTCTCTGCATAAGCCACAACTGCCAAAGAAGAGAGGCACATGTGGACATCAGACCATGGAAGTGTTGTCATTGAATGAAAATTCATCAGGGAGCTTTAGTTTATTATCTCAGCTCATCTCAAAATAGAGATTCTTCCACTCTTGGACAGCATTGCCATATTTCCCTGCCAGGGAAATTATGTGTATAATACCAAATTGCTTAGCAAGTTTTTTGTGGTTTAGTCCGTTTTTAAAATCACAATTTCTTTTAAATTGAGCTTGTCAGTTGGACATCTGAATGGGTGTAGCCAGAAACCCAAACTTGTTACAGTTAAAGTCCACAAAACTGCACTTGTCATCACTTTTGACCTGCAAATTACATCTATTAGGAGGGCAGCACTTCTGAGTGAGCTAAAGATCAAATCTGATCATTGGAACAGTCATTTCTGCTTTTTGGGTGAAGATTGTGGGAATTACCCTAAATCTGTTTTCATGAGGCACAACCCATGTTGTTTAACACTGGAGGATCTAGTTAGAGGAGGGAGTAATGTATGGCTGTCTTCTGTGTGTGCTCCCTGGTGATTCAAGACTGTGCCTCTGAGATGACAGCAGAGTTACTCAAGCTATTGAACAGTATTTGCACACCAGTAAAGTTCCAAAATATGTCTTGGGAATTGACACTATGTTCCTTCTGTAAAGGTCAGCATTTACAGGAGTTACAATACAGATTCATATACAAATATTCAAATACTCTGGATTGAATGATTGATGGTTTTGTATAACCCCTTGTTACTTTCTTCATTTGGCCTTCTGCAACTCAGATTATGTTTCAAGACTGCTTTGTCAGTGAACACTTATGCCAGACGTTATTTCAAGAATAGGAAGGTGAAAGATGAGAGTGTTTCATGTGCTCTTGGTTGCCAGTGATGGATCATTTTGTGAAAAATAACAACAGAATGTCTGTTAAGAAGCTTTACATAGGCTTGTATAGCAGTTCCCAGCCCTGTATACCGTAGTTTGGTGCTGGGTGAAGAGTTAAACCTTAGAGCTGGTACTTCTACCTGGCACAGAGGGGTGTCCAACAGGGGGCCAGCAGCTGCAAGCAGTTTGCTTGTGCTGGCTGTGCTAATTAGCACCTCACTCTTTCATTTATCCTGCAGCAAACAGGGCTTGCCTGGCTCAGACTTCTCTGTGCTAGCCTGCACTGCACTGTAGATGTATGAGCACAACTGCAGGTCCTAAGTTAAAAGTACAGATAAAGCAAATACCTTTTCTGAGAGTGGCACGTGTGCCTTCAGGATCTGGTTGTCACTGGACTTGGTACATGGAAGGTCAGTCTGGCACAATTTGTTTCTTACCACTTCTCTTTTCATCCCCTCCATGTTCATGAAGTAATTTTATGCTCTCTCTGGACCTACATTTTGAAAACTGTAACTGCTCTGTGGTGTTACTAAGCCACACAGTTTTCCTTGGTGCATTTTATTAAAGATTGCTAATAATATTCCAGGCTTTGTGCATTGGATTCACCAGAAATACCTAGAAAGAGTAGGTGTATTCTGCTATTGTTGACTACATTTGGCTTGATTCACTTAGTCTGGAGTTAAAATGTTAATGGGATGGGCTTGCACAAACAGAAAAGCCTGTGGGTGAAGACTCAGGGTTTTAAATAGGCTAGTCTTCATTTGGTTTTTGTTCTCTGAAAAATGATTTGAGAATTGTCCACATATCCTGCAAAAATATGAAAATGTTTTTTCAAAATATAGAGGGACTATTGAAATGTAAATATCTAGTTTATAGATGAAAAATTATTTAGAGAGAGTAAATTATTTCTATAAAAACCTAATGAACTTTGTATGTCATCGCTACTTTTGTTCTCTGTTTAAAGTGCACTGTGGCTCCATGTTCTGTTTCTTTCATCTTGCTGTGAACACAGTCTTTCAGAAATAAAAATACTATTTTTCCCTCTCCAGATCTGTCAGTAAAGGGCTGAAAATGCCTTTCATGCTAGAGACTCACTTAATCTTTGCTTTCTTTGTTATCTTTAACTCTTTCCTCCTACTCTCTGCCAATCCTTGATTTTATTGATGTATTTATTTATTTATTTTGGAGGAGGGGGTGGATTTGCCCTGCTTTACTCAGCTGTGGTTGTCACATAATGTTTCCTTTCATCTCTTAAGTTTCAAGGTATTCTGCTCCTTTCTGAAGTCTGGCAAAAGCTTTACAGTGTGGCCAAGTATTACTTGTCCATGTAAATGCTGACTCCACCAAACAGATCATAAACCCACATAGATTTCATAACTCAGCAGTCATTTCCCTTTTGAATGTGACATCTTTGTTGAGAAGGTAAATCTGTACAAGCAGCCAAGGCAGGTTGTGGGAACCAGCACTGGGGGAAAAGAAGGTATCAGTGTGACACTTCTGCAGGAACTAAATTCAATTGGTGTAAGAATAATAATGAGGAAGAATAAACAGAGAAGTCACCACCTTAGTCCTGCTGAATTAGGCTGAATTGCCTCTTGTGGAGTGTGCTCTTTGCTCCCCGATGCTGAAGTGCCATGTGTTCAGGATCAGAGGATGAGGATGGGGACAAAAGGTTAAGAGCTGAACACAGAGAAGTATCTGCATTTTGCTTAAATTCCCTACCTTGATCTCCCCAGAAACACAACAGTGCTTACCTACACAGATGAAAAGCAGAAAACTTCTTGTAGAGGTTAATATTAGTTTTGTACTAGTCTAGGCAGTATCAGATGTGATGGCTAAAGAGGTATTAAATGGCCTTTACTGTGGTAAAGTTTTGTATTATCTATTACTCTTGCCACTCTTGACACAGGAGGGAAAACTTTTGTAAAGTTCCCTTTGATATGAGAGGGGAATTAACAGTTACTGGAAACAAGATTGGGTAAAATGTCTTTTTTCTATGTTGTATCCTCCTTGCATTACTAATAGTTGCCAAGGAAACCAGCAGAACTCTAAAGTCTTCTGCTAGAAAGGCAGCTATGGTTATAAACAAGGTCATTTCAAACTGTGCCTGCAAATTATAAAAGTGCTAGTGGGGACCTGCCATGGGTTCTGTTCTGCATACTGGTGCCTGTTACATGTTCAATTTCAATTAGATAAAAAATGTTTTTCCTGGTCAATAGTAAGTGGGTTTTGAATGGGTTTTCTTTTTTTGTTTGGTTGGTTTAGGGGTGTGTGTTTATTTGGGTTTTTTTTGGGGGGTTTTTTTGGTGTTTTTTTGTTGTTTTGTTTGGTTTGTTTTTGGGTTTTTTGTTTTTTTGCAGTAAGCAAAACCTCAAAATTATTTTGATTTACCTCAAGAGAAATTACTGGACACTGGGTGTGAAGGTTTCCTGTCACATTGCTCTAGAGGCTTCTGTTACAATCTGGGATCTGTCAATCTGCTGTGCTTTCTTTTCCTGGGGAAGGTGGATACCATTGAGTAGTTTAACCAACCTTCCAATACGATAGCAAAGTAAATTGTAGTTGTCTTTGTACATGAGCTGTAATTATTTTACAAGAGGTTAAGCTTGGCTCTTTGCCTTTTATCTAAAAGGGCACTGTTTCTTATGTTTTATGTTGTTCACCCCTGTCACGCACAGCTATGAACCTTGGCACATCCATCATCATGCTTTCAGGGAAAAAATGCCAACATTTGTAATAAATCTCTTTTAGGAACAAATGCTTATGAGCTTTTTCTCTTGTTGAATTTACAGGTCTGATGTTTGTTACCTCACTGATTTCAGCTAAAGCCTAAGGAGGAAATTGATTTCAGATGAAAACAGGTAATAATAGCTTGATTAGAATAATTTTCAGCTTCAAAGGACCCTCATGTCCTTCTGCATAAAATAATGATCATGAAATCAATTTGTGTATCTCTGATTCCTTTTTTGCCTTTTCTGAAGGTGATGTTCTTTGCAAAGGACACATTAGTCATGGTGTTTCACTGCTTTGAATAGTACTTCCATTTCTGATTTGCTTACATGTTTTAGTTTCCAAGCTCAAATACATTTGGATTGTTAAGACAAATGGAAGTGATTGACAACTACGAATACTTCTTCCAGAAAGTGCCACAGACAACACACTAATTTTTGGTCTTTAAACAAGCTGTCTCTGGCTGTCACCAATCCCACACACTTTACAATTTGCTCCTGGGTTGAATTTTTGTCTTTTTTGTGATGGAGAGCACAAATCTGATGCTTAGAGGGGTAGCAGTTGCAATCTGTGACTACTGATGTTCAGTGTGACCAAAGTGTGTGCAGATGTGTCTTCATGCCCCACTGTTGGTTCTCCCAGGTATTGTTGAGAGCATCTCCTGGCATTTAGGAAGCTCTGTTGCACACACTGAACTCCAAGTCCTTCAGCCTCTGAGGCAGCTTGCTTAAAAAGGTCGCTTTCTAGAAAAAAAAGGTGATGTTGACTCAGTCTATCACATTTGTAATGCTCAGCAGAGAGAAGTTAAAAGAAGTTCTTGCAGGCATCCATAGGTTTTATGTTTTGAATAAGATGATTGCATTTGACATTTGTACATTTATTAGTACAATAAATATAATTTTTAACTGTATTTCTGTTGATGACACTCATCAGTGTTTTAGCTCTCTGTTTTCCACTTGGGAAATATCTTCAAAGGCAGGTAAGTGTTGTTACTTATTAATTACAGGATGGTGAAAAGTAGTTACAGAAGATTCTGGTGTGACCAAAAACTTTGGGGAAAAGGTTGAAGGGACAAGCTACAGTTCTCTGGTGCCCCAGTGTGCGTATTTGACCTTCTACCACCAGTGAAGCATTAGAAATTCAGAGGAGAATAGATGCTGGCAGAGGAAAAATTTTCACACATCTGAAAGCAAACCACTCTGTCACAAAAAGTTCAAATGTTCAAAAGTTCAGTTCTTGTGGAGCATAATAGAGCTTTGTCTGGACTTCTGATACTTCAATTTTTATCTATTTAATATTTAAAGAAATGTGCCCTGAAACTTTTGCCATTGTGTTTTGATTCTCAGGTGTATGCTCCTGTGAACGAACTAGTGCAATTTTTACTTCTTTTCATATGCATTTGGTAGTGCAGGCATATTACAGACTAAAAGTTACTGATTGTGATTAAGTGATTTTAAGTCTCAATATTGTTCTTATCAATCAGTCTTCTTTTCAGCATCAGATATTCACATATGTAGTCATTTTCTTTGGCATTGTTATTCTTTGATTATAAATGCCCCATGAGTAAGGCATTATATTAGAGAAGCACAATTTACTTTGAGGACTGGCATTCTTTTTTTCTCTACTTTGATTTTCTTAATGTCTCAGTTTTCTTTATCAATAGTTATGGCTAGGAGAGAACTACTGTGATAGCCCAGTAGCTAAGACATATCCTAATTTTCATGTTAATTTATCGTTAAATAAAGTTTATAGATCTAAGCATAAACCCTCATGGGAAACATAGTAACTATTAATTATATGAACAATACACTGTGGCCTAGTTTTGGACGTCGCTGTCTCAACAAAACTATACAAATTACAGGTATTTCTCTACCAAGCATGTCTAAACATCATGTAATTTGATGAGAAACCAAGACCAAAGGGTTCCACCTAAAACATAGTTTTCCTTGCTATTTGAAAAGCAAAACAACAAGGGGACAACTGAACTGAAAAGGAAGGTTTTTTTCAAACTGAAAAGACATTTTGGCATTTTGGTTTAAGAAATCAATATATTTCATTCTGGTAGAATCTCAGTCCTCTTTCTGAGTCCAGAAAACAGTCACAAAACACAGAGTGGTTCTTGCACTCTTTGGCAGCACTGGGAAGTTGTGATAAACCTTGATATGTCCAAAAGATCATAAAAAAATAATAAAATTAATTATCCCTTTTTTGGTCAAAATTACCATGTTTTTTACCTTGCCTATGATACAGAATTTTGCTGGGAGGAGAAGCTGGTCTCTTGGACTGCCACTATATCAGAACATAGGTGATTTCTGCCATCTGCCCTCTTGAGTAGTAAATACCTACATTACTGACTTCTTTTTTTTCAGTTTTGTCTGTTGTTGTTGCAAATCTGTGGAATTGTAATTCAAGATGCTTTTCCCAGTTGTCAAGGCTGCCAGATTTTAAAGGGCTGACCCTCTCTATTTATACTCAGCTCTGATATGTTGCGTTCCAGTGGACACTACAAAACAAAGTAAAAGAAATAGAAAAACATAAACAAGAGTCCTCAAATTAAAAAATAATTGTAAATCCCTTTAAAGATAAAACTTTGATCTCAACCTTTTTGTAGGTTTTGCTCATAAAAATTCTAGCGTTTTGTCATCAAAACGACATGTGTCCAGCCATTCCCCCCTGGAGACACGGTGACCAACCAGTACATGGGGTCACTTGTGGGCTGGTGCCCCTCCACATCAGGAGTTTGTAATATCCACCTGTCCGTGGTGTCCTCACTGCAGGTGCCATATTGTAGTGCAGGATGTCACAAACACAAGGTGACAAGATCTGATCATTTACCTGCAGGTTGTATTTTAGTTAGGTCTGTATTTATGAAGCATGAGAGAGGCAGTAAGTGGAGGGCTTGAGGGATGCTACACACCTGTTTTAACCTTAGGAAAGGCATGACGCTATACTCAATAGGTTTTTTTTTACCTTCACATGGAATAAGCTGCTCAGACATACAGTGATCATGCCCACACATCAAAGACATTGTCATTACCATGCTCTTCCCTGGACACACCCCATTGGCAACTCTCACAGCTGGCCTAGCACTGCACAGCAGCTTTTATTATAACATCAAGATTACTTTAATCTCATGTATAATTCAACTTCATGTCTGATTGAATTATGTCATTTGTCCTGTGACCTTTCATGATTACTACATATGCCAGGCTTGATTCTTTTCAAGGGTCCAGTTCCATCTCTTTTTTGGTATGGAAGGATCCCCAGTTAGCTAAATCTTTCTGTTAAGGGCTGCTCAGTGTACACTGTCAAAGGAATCTGTCAGGAATTGATCAGGGATAATTTATTGAGACTGTTTTGCCTGGACCTTGATTGTTTCCAGTACAGATAAGTTTCAAGATTTAGTATGTATTTAGTGTTATTTTTATACCTCCTGAGAACTGAAGATAAGCAATATTAAATCCTTTACATTCTAGAGTGAATCAAATGTTATGCCTTTTTTTTGTTTGTTTTCTTTCTTCCTTGAAGAAAAATGGTATAATTTAAGTGCTTTGGGTACCAGGATCATTCTAGCTGGAAAACTCCTTATAATTTTATTTGTTTTACTATTTCCTAAAAAAAGCAACCATTGACTGATTTACCAGAAGCTTTTGGAGGTTAAAAATGATGATGTTGTATTTATGGCATAATGGAAGAAATGTTTTCCTTTTCTCATTAAGATGTGTGTCTTAATACCATTGTATTCTTTCTTCCAAATAGAAAGCCAGACTCTCTAAGAAGAACACCTGCCATGATGTCAATTCTGTCACTAACAGCTCTCAAAATGCAGTCTAGTCATATGTGTCAAAAAGCATTATAATTATACAGCCTGCATCACAGTTCTTATTTTATCTCCTTGCAAGTATACACCAATATTTTTCCTAACTTAATGTCCAGAAATGTAAGAATAATTTTCCTTTGCATAAGCAGATAAATCTGTAACTTTATTCACAGCCTGGCAGTACTTGCATTTCTATTTTTTTTTCAGCCTATAATAATTAGTCTTCACAATGGTCATATTTTATCATTAAAAGTATACCCTTGATCAGTCCCTAGGCACACAGTTTTACTCAAATATTTGATCCTTGGAAATCTGCCAGTACTTTCAGACTAAAAGATTACTTGAAGTTTCTTTTACATAATGCATGCCAAATTGTTCTTCTCCTGGAATACTTACAGAACTATTTTGGCTATTCCCAGAGCACCACTGAGTAATTCCTTACTGAATTTCTTACTGTACTGAATATTCATGAAAACTTATGAAATATGATGATGTTTCTTCTAGCAGTGTTTTTTACAGTGTTTTACCCATAGAGTTTTACTTTCTTATGCCTGGTTTGTCCCAACTGTTACTTTTTCCTTCTTATGGTTGGATGATTCTTCCAAAGGATAAAATAAGACTGAAGAGCCATGATCATTGTAAAGTCTAGTCCTTTCCTTGCACAGATGACAATATCTAATCCTTTTCCTAGTTTAGCAGACCTTAGCTTAAGCTATTTAGATGCCTTTATTTGATATTCCTATTAAAATATTGTCTCTGGATAGCATTATTATGACAGAAGAATTTTCAAACTAATTTTGCCAATGTCCAGTTCACACCTGTAGCTGAATGCCAGAGTATCATCAGACATGGAGTGTCTATCATTTCAATTTCAGTATTCCAAATTAGCTCCAAATTTATTATACATTTTATTCAGAAGTGTCTAAACCAAAGATTTTTTTTCTTTTCAATAATTTGCTTTATATTTTTTAAATCACAGTTTTATAATTTCAGTATCTGGATCACTAGTCTTGTGACCCAGGCTCCTCTAAGAACTCCCCTGGTGAGGGGGGGATGAGGTGAGGAGGAATGAGCAATTAAGTGCTGTTCAATAGTCAGATATAGTTATATTATTGCTCAGTGCTTACTGCTGTTTTTACCAATTGTGTTTAATTAGAAAATTACAAGTAAGTGTAGAACATTTACCGCAAATATGAATTTTGGTGATAATGCATGAGAGAGGCTCCTGCAGAAGAAGGCAGAATCACAGGACAATGTTTGCTCTTTGATTTATATCTGTTTCATTTCCCCCAAGCTTCAGACTAGCTCAGGATCAATCTGTTTCTCTTATTTCTTTGACTAGCTTGAGTCAGATCAAAGAACTCTGTATTTTCAGAGAATCTACATAATAGCTATTAATACACTGAGAAATTCCTATCTTGGTGATATCTTCTGCTCTCCTGGAAAAATACTAAAATGCTTTTGAAAATAAGCAATATTGAAAATAAAGAGAAGAAATAATAATTAAAAAAGAATAGCAAGTGGCACAAACACCATCCTTTCACAGAGACCTGTACAGGTGTCTTGTCCTCCACACTACAATTAGTCAGACCAAACATCCGACTAAGAGTCTAAAATAGTACTCTAGATGTATCAGAGTTAAGGAGCTCCTCTGGAGAACATCCTATAAAATGCTCTCATTTTGTAGAATGCTTAAAATAGTTTTTGAGATTCTGTCCTCTTCAAAGCTCATGCCAGAACTCAGGCTGCTTATGGGCTTAAGAGGAAAGTAGGGCGTGCACATGTCCAAAAAATGACAGGGCTATATTTTGGTGTGATTCTTCAGGCCTTTGATGGAGCAATGCTGTTTTGTGCTTAAAATTGCTCAATCCATTGTTTTTCTCAACCACTTTTCCGGTTCCTGTATGCTTCCAGTAAGGAATCAACAGACTTTGGTGTGCCATGAAAATCAGCTCAGCATACAGATGCTCAGGCTGAGATCCAGATTAATGTAAAATCATATAAAACAGTGCTGCATGGTGTTTTCTGAGCAGGACCAGATAAAATCAAGCCAAAAGAACTTGGTACCAAGCCTAAATTAAGAAGTTTTTATTCTTGTCAAATGATTATTACCTTTGGGACCATTCCAAACCTTTGTGACTAGACTGTCTCTGGATCTAAGATCAGATGCCTGTAGCCAACATTTCTATCACAATTTGTTCCTTCCCAATTTCAGGACTAACATGAGTAAAATTAGGTGCTTTAGAATCTGTCAGTATAAAACTCCTAGAGTTTTGTGTCTTCCTTGTGAAACTCAGAAGCATGTGTTCTGTTTGCTGCCACAGATATAAAGAACAGAAGTGACTCTGCATTTCCAATCTCATGATAAAAAATAATTAAAATACCCCAGAGTTGTTCTGGTTTCCTCAATTTCCCTTTTCTCCACAGAAACTTGTGAGTTTGAAAAATAACAGATTTGCTTCCCTACCTCCCCCCCTCCCCCTCTCCCCCTCTTTT
>VWZS01007054.1:93393-137855 GCA_013397075.1 Rhabdornis inornatus
TTTTTGGTGGAGTAGGAAGAGTTAATGTGAGCTACAGTTCTTGGATAATCACAGGAATTCAGGAATTTAGAAACTCAATCCAATGTGCTATTTGACAGTAGTGAAACCTAATCAAGGTTATTCATCCCTCTAACCATTGACCTCTACATTCAATAAACATACAGTTGAAAAATAACCACATCAAGGAATTTGTCAAACTTAGCCAGAAAGCATGAATTTGAAGAAACAACTTGTACAAACCTCTGAAAAATTAGTTTGTAAATACGGTTTTTCCTTACCGAAAAAAATCTGCTTTTACGTATTCTGACATGTTTCTTAGAAATCAAGTATTGTTTTGGATTTGTTTCTGTTTAACCAATGAGGAAAAAAAGCTGCTGGCTTGGTTTTGGGCATTTTAAGTTTTTTGACGTTTGTTAATTCAACAACAGTAGTTTATTTAACACATCTGCCAGTGCTGGGGCTTCCATAGGTAGCAAAGGCATATAGTTTGTAGATATGTAGATCCTAGCCTGATGAAAATTCAGTGATGCCTTAGGAGAATGAAGGTGAGAAAAGAAAAAGAAGGGATGATAATGTATTGTCCTCTCACCTGAAATCAAACAGCTTGTTCAGGCCCTACCTCTTTTTCACATCTCTAGTGTGTTTCATGCATATCTGAGGAAGACTTTTTTGCTAATCTTTCAGATCCATTGAGCTTTTGGCCTCTTAGAACATGAAGGTCAAAAATCTTCTATTACTGGTTTTGTAGACATGGCTCCAGTAGGATGTATATAAAAAAATGTAGCTGTTTTGGCTTTTTAAATTTAGTTTTAACACAAACCAAAAAACAATCAGTGGTTTGTAGCTCACTGTTTATAGGCCCCCAAGACACTGGGCTTCAGTCACAGTAATTTTCCATCTTGGACTCAGTTTGGGTTGATAACTTTCCTTGGAAGTTCAATAACAAAAATCATGTTCCAGTTGGGTTGTTATTCAGGGAAGGAATATAAGCCTCCAAGGCTGTTGATTAAATCCCAGGAGCTCTTCAGGCAGCAGGAATTACTGGGAGCGGGAAGGGTTTGTGAGCAGAGCCCAGCCCAGGCACTGCCTCTCAAGGCCAAGGCCTAACAAGGCTTTCCTGGTCAAAATGGAGACATCTGGAGCTTCTGTTTAATTAAAAACTTTTCCTGAGGTGTTTGTATAAAGCCCCAGTGAAATGTGTTTCTGTCCATTCTTTGCCTTTCATTGTGTCCCTTTTTAAAAATGCTTATGGCAGATGGTGGAAAAAGAAGAAAATAAGCAGTATATCCATAGAAAACCAAGTTAAAGCATAGCAAAACCCAAATAATTAAAATTACTGTGATGTATTATTATTTTCAAAATTTGTGAAATATTTGCAAATGTATAAATGCATTTGATTAAAATATGACAGTATTAATTATGGAAAATTCAATAATTAAGGAACTGAATAAAAATAAATATTCTTTTTAATTAATAGTTCTGTACTGATGCATCTCTTTATAGGCTCCCTATACCAACTAGTCCCTTCCCTAATTGATTTTTAATACATTTTCTTCTCTAGAAAGAAATGGAACCAGAATGATATCCATCATGCTTATTTTATGCATCTTTAATAAATCAAATCGTATTTATTAACGCCTGCAATTATGTATGTCAGAAATGTTGACTAGATGTAAATAAAAGCCCTTCTTTGAATGTTGCTCTTAGTTATGTGCTTTTGATTTTCATGACTTGCACTTTAGAAAACTGTAAGAAAATGTAATTGCTAATGAATATCTATGCTAGGGTTTGATTATAGTTTAGCATCTCTTATACAACCATTTGAATCTGAATATTAATATTTTCCAGTTGCTCCTGCTCGAACACTAGTACTGATATTCCTAAGTGATGCTAATGTAGAGTTTTGGTTTGTGTCTGAAGTATGTTGGCACTGAAATGAATTACAAAGACAAATGAATTACAAAGAACAAAGACTTGACATAGTGCTATAAAGGTTGAAAGGCAGAACTCCTGGTTTGCAGGTGATTTTAATTTTCTTTTCAAGCCCATCAAATCTTACTGACATTGAATGTTTGGCAATGGTGAAGTCTTAGTCACAGTGTCATTAATCTTGTCCTGTGCATTCACTTCTGCAGAGAACACGTAAAGCCAAAATGTATGTGAGGAGGGTGCGGAACAATACTGAAAAGTGCATTTTCACTTTTCATTGTCTGGACCACAGACACACACATCACTGTGATGAAACCAGAGTGACTTATACCACTGGCTAGTTGTCCACAGAGAGCTGAAGTCAAAGAAATTCTCTAGCACATCATTGGCCAGAAGAGGCAGACTCCGTATTAATTCTGCTTGCTCTTTAATTTCAGGAAGTCAGTTCTGAGCCTTATGGATATGTTCAGGCAGGAGCTCTGTATGATCTCAGAGTAGCTGAAGGGCATCAGATGCCCTATTTCTGCCACTGAGATGTGCCTCAGCATCCAAGTAATAGATTATAAATCTCTGAAAGCATTTTTCAGTCATACACTTTTACTATATCCTTTAACCAACCACAAGATTTCAAAGAGCATAAAAATCACTTGTATCAGAGGATTTTGCAGCATAGGTAATACAGTAGAAACTCACTGTACTATCATTTTGACACAAATAATTGGGCATGGAGCTGCACATACACAGACAAAAAGGAAAAAAATATTTATCGCATGATACCACACAGGATGTGTACTATAGACTTAAAATTGTAATAATCCATCCCTGTCTGTCTGTATTGAATTGGAAAACAAAAAATATGGTGTTTGGACTGCAGAAAAAAAAATTGAGAATCTGTGGTACAGTTACATTATTTGGTCATATTGTCGCTGATATGTCTACAAAATTGAACTCTTCTATTGCACTTCAGATTTATGGCTGAGTAAATCAAAAGTCACTTTGTGAAGATGAGTACCTACCATTTTGTAGGTAAAATGTTGTTTTATCCTGAACAAATTGGGTGCATATTTATCATTCCCTGCAATGTTGCGTCTTACAAATATATGCCTTTCCTTTGCCTTGTTTAGTTTGCTTTCCACAAAGGGGATAGTTGTATTGCTGATAGCTTGTAAAAAAACTATGCTTTGTATTTGTAACTGGATTCTGCCCATTGTGCAATGGAGGCTGAGTTTTGAAGGCCAGTGTGCAGATTAGGGATATGTGTGTGTGTTCCTGCAGTTCTAGACCATTTCTAGCTAGGCTGCAGCCAGAGGTCATCAGGTGTTGCATGCTTAAAAGGTGATCTCAATGGAGAAGTGTGCTGTAGGCACAGCCAATGAATGGTGCCTCATAAGGGAAGCAGATCCCAGCTCCTTGCTGAGGGGCATAAAGAAGTTTTCTGTCACTGTTGCAGATGTCATGATGGAGTTTCAGCTTTACCCCAAGTGATCAGTCTCTTGCTGTATTACACACTTCTGTCACAGTCTGCTCACTGCTGAGGGGAGTGGGTCATAAAGACAAGTTCCAAGATATTATTAAACAATGTATTGCCACTTTCTTTATATTGGCACTTTTTGCTTCAGCAATTGGAAGTTGTAAAACTTGCTTTCTGATGAAGAACAGTGATCATGTACTTTGCATAGGTTTGTTAAAAAATTAGATGAATGGGAATAACGTGACTGATGATTACTGCAATGTTTCCAAGGAAAATAGGGTTATCTAAACCAGTAACCACAGATTTATCAGATATGTCACAGTTCTCATTTTTCTCTTCTAAAACTTTATCTTTTTAGTACTTCCTAGAAAATTTGCTGCAGCATTGGTCTTTTGCTGTTGAAAGAGTAGTGCAGTATTATTTCAATAGATTACTAAATATTTGCAATTTATTTCTTCTTCTGCTTCATCCTGAGTCCTGACTTTGCTGAGAGCATAACATTAGTGAAATCTACCTTTTCGTTAGTAATGCATCTTTTCCTTTTTGCTGCCTGATGTGGCAGCAAAATGGTGAGCTGAAGAAACAACATGCTTTAGTGCTTTTGGGAAGTCCTTTAAGTCTTGCACAAATACCACTTTTTTCTTTAGCATTTAATATCTTGAACATAATTAGTTCATTGAGCCACTTGACAGATTCTACTCCATCTACTTTTGAGTGTGTTTATCGTGATGTGTACCTGTTTGCAAGGTTCCTGTTATAACAGCATATTTTACTAATCTGAGGGGACAGACTACTTTAGAATATTTAAGATACCCTTGGGCACAGATTTTGGCTTGGTCAGGAATTGAGTTTGGTTATATATATCAAGGATTCAGAAATGTGTGTCTTGAAAGAAAACAGTGATAATTTTTTGTGAGACTGGATGTTAGTGGTTTGGGGTGACACTGAGCTAAGATTTTGGTGTAAGTGGCTTTTTTACTTTCTTTTGTTGGCTGGTTGGGGGGTGTAACCCTTTTTTCCCTAGCTTATTTTCTCATTGCAATATACCTTTTCTTATATACATTTTTTGTCATGTCCCGTTTTACTAGGCACTTTACAGTGGCATTTTTGTTGGAAGGAAATACGACCACAGAATATGTTTCATCTGTTACTGTAGCTTTACTTTCCAAATCCCAGTCACAACAAAACACAGTGTGGACCCTGCACAAAATGCTGCCTTATTTCATCTGGAGGTAGCTGCAATCTGCAGTCTCTGTGCCAGACGAGCAGTAGTGTGGCAGATGTGGAAGGAAAGGCAGGAATGTTCTGTCTGTACTGAAAACATTACAGCATGTTGCATTGATCTGCTGTCACCTCAGACCTTCCCTGGCCCAGAGGAGCCAAAAAATTAAGGTTTTTGAGCTCTCTGAAGTTTGAAACAGAAGAGGCAGAAGTCAATAAGCAAACCAGACACCTAAAGAAAAATGCCCATTTCATGAAGATTTTACTTAAAGTAAGAAATTGGGAAGTAAATCCTTATACATATTCCACTTTTCCCAAATGTCTGTTGCTCAGTGTAAAATCTTAAACCATTTACTGAAAATATCTGCTCTGTGTCTATGGCAAGGGATCAGATTCCATCAAAATATGACTTTGAAAATCCAGTGTCCATGCAGATCTGGGAAAAAATTTTGAATATTTATCAAACAGCAGTTGTAGGTGTTCACTGAAGAGCCTGAGTCATGCCACAGAGCAATACATCTCTTCCTCTACCCTTGTAAACTTCAGATTATGTTTTGGTAAACAGGCACATAAATATGTTTATTATTTGATCTTTTAAAAGATAAATAGTGTTCCTACCAGGAAATGTCAAATGCATTTGTGTCACCAAAAATATTTTCTTCCAAGCAAATAAGTCACTCTTTAACACCTAACCATATACTTTTGTTTTCAAATTGATTCTCCTGCAAACCTGGAGGAGTGCTTAAGATCACTAATGCACTAATGTTGTTAATTCTCACTGAAAGCTCTTCAAAACTCGGCTAAGTGTAACACCTGTGAAGATCTTGTTTTCTTTTTGTTTGAACCAGCATCCCAGTAACAGTACCTTTGCTCTGTTAGGACCAAAGTATGTGTTTTCTTGAGACTTGCATGCTGTAATAGGTGAACTCAGTTGTTTGAAATGCATATATTTGACCCTAACTTGTCCAGTTGTTGGTGCTGTAGTTTTCCCTGTTGCAGATGACAAGACTAGGCAGAAAAAATTCCCTATATTGAATAATTATTGAGATGGTACTCCGTAATATTGTGAAAATTTGTAGCTGGAATTATTACATTACCATGTTAAAAGGTTTGGGATATTAAACAGCACAGCCTCCACACGGATATCCTTGGGCTGATCGAGATGATAACAGCAGCAGAGCAGAACAGACCAATTCAGCCACTATTACAATGCAAACTCTGCAGCCCATCTCTGAGTTCCCAGAGCTTATTTGCAAATCTAGCAGTAACTCTTCTAGAAAACATCCTGCTGGCATGTGGCACCTGTGCTAGAGCTCTGCTGCTTTTTAATCACAACAGCTAAAGGTTGCTCATATAAACACGCTTTCCTGAAGGAGTGAAAAAAAAAGAAACAAATCTGATCCTGTATTTGTTGACAGACAGTATCAAAAGTAAAGGTCAGTTTTCCTAGTACTGAATCTCACCCTGGTGATGAAGCAAAGGTGCATTAGAGATATGACCATAGGGCTGCACTGAACCTTCTGCAGCTTGATGCACTGAAAGATGCAAGCAAACTAACATTGTTTGGAGCATGGACATTGGTGGTGTACAGGGGGCTGCTGGGAAATCAGTAGAATGTTTCTCTTGCTCTTCTGGATTGTAAGGAAGTCACTCAGAAGAGAACTGTAGAACATATGAGAAGGTGAAGCAGCTACAGGTGAGGTTATAAGGATAAAGCAGTTGAGTAGGCAGGTCTGAGAGCCCACAGCAATAGAGTGATGGAGGAATCTGGAGATCTGTGACGAGGTGAGGAAGAACTTGAAATTGTCCTGAAGTGATTTCAGTTTCTACACTAAATTTCAGTACTATTCTTCTAATAATTTTGCTCTTGCTTCACTATCTGTTCTATTCTCTTGCTTTGAATGAACAGGCTCTGGTTAAACAAGGTTTCTCTTCTGGTATTTGATGTAATTACCAGAGGACTGGAGTTCTGGCTCTCTGGGTTGGCTTACTCTTATGATTTATGCTTCATATATTCATTGCACTCTCCACTCTCTCCAACAAGTTCTTGGAAAGTATGAGAAATGAGTATTTTCCTGTGGGAAGGAGTTTTATCAGTCTTTTAAAAAAGCTAGCTTCAAGGAGGTGGTCTACTGAAACACTAGCTCCCTGTCCCTGATGATTTGTCTTTTAATACACAATGTTGTGCCAACAATTCAAAGAATGAATTCTTATTGATTCATAGAGGAATCAGAAATGTGCTTTCTCTTTGCCTTTTCTCCCCATAAAAATTCATCAGGCCTTAAAGTGTCTTTCCATAAAAAAGCCCAGAGAATCAGCCAATTAACTGTTAAAAATATAATGCCATAGTTGCCAAGTATTGTACCTGATGGAAGAGAAGGATATAGTTAATTCTAATAACCCCAGATTACATTTTAAACAAGTTTCTTCCCTTGATTGTGTTAGTGATCACAGTGCTTATACTTGGTAGTGTCTCACAGCAACACAAAATTTTGTTAGATTTAATTATTAAATATACAGCAAAGCTGGCAGAAATGTTGAAGAGTGAGCTGAGCTGTGGGGGTTTTTTTGCCTTGTTTTGCTTTTATTCCACTGTTCTGGTCCTTGCTACACCTGTAGCTGTCGAGCACAGCAGCAGAGGTTTATCACACTTGTGTGTGGGCTCCTCTCATGCCTGCTGTTAATGAGCAAACAAGATGCAGGATGAATCTTGTGGGAAAATGCCCAGGGACAACAGACATGCTTGAAGACAGAACAATTTGAAAAATGAAGCTAAAACAAAAAATGCCCTCCCAACAAGGTATTTCTGCAGTTATAGGGGAATGTATTAGCTAGCTTCATTCACACAAAGAACTGAATGCAATTTCATTTTACTTTTTTCCACTCTCTCTCTTAGTGGGATATTTACAATCAACACAATTTATATTTGGAGATAAGGATTTTTGTGAGATAAATGAAGTTCATTTCTATTTCATTATTTAGAGAGCTGCATAGGGAGTGATTATTATAGAAAAATATATTGGAAAGAAGTTATAGAAATTATGATTATAGGAAAGCTTAAAAGTCAGTTTATATAGAGCAAAGAGCTTAACAGGTATGATGAGATAATGGGTTTAAGGTCAGTCTCCATTTTGTCCAGGGTTCCTCAATGCAGTGAAAAATGCCTTTTCTGCAGCTATTAGAAACTCAAGCTGGACACAGAGAGAAGAAACTTTTGTGTTATTCTGAAACCCCTCAGAAAAGTGTTCTGCAGGTGCAGCAGTGCCATGGAGCTGTGTCACCATTCTCACTGCACATTGCAGAAAGGCTTCCTGGATGCTGCTGTTGGGAGATCCTGTGAGATAAAGTCTCAAAAGTCTCATATGTGCCTTCAGTTAACACTGATCACCCTAGGTTGTATTTCATCACGTAAAGTATGATGTGCATAGTAGAGACTCCATTTGTGAAGAATAAACATAAAAATTTATGACTAAAATGTAAATTTTATTTACAGTCATGTATATGCCTCCATAGTGGCTAAAAAGAAATGTTCCAAACTGTCAAGTGCTAAAAGTTTATTTCCATATTTTCAATAACTACGGTTGAGTTAATTCAGATGTGTTGTTTGTATTTATTAGAAAAACAGGGTTCTTTCTTGAGTGTTAAGGGATGCTGGGATCAGAGATGAGCAAAATAATCAGCTTTAGACAGCAGTAAGAAACAAAATTAGGATAGAAAGACTAAACAGTACAGAATTAACAAAGAGTAATTTCAGATTCAATGTCAGAACTGCAGTTTTATGACTAAGGTATTTTATTTTTTGACACTGGAAACCTGACAGTGCATGACAGAAGGCAGATTTCTTAGAAGCATCCATGGTTGGAATATTTCATTTTATTAGTTGAACACCTGTTGTTATTTCTGTAAGCAGCTGAAAAATAATTGTCAGTTTCTCTCAATCTCACAAAAGTTACCAGGACACCTGTAATGACATAACACCATGCAATAAATTTTAATGGCTATCACAGATGGTCATCTTTTAAAATGTCTGACTCTGCCCATTCTGCAATGTCATTTTTTGTGTGTGCATTCTCTGTGTTGATGCATGAGTATATGTGACCTCTAAGTGAGCCCTCAGTACTTACCTTGCTAAGCAATGTTCAAAGGCCACAAGTCTGTGCTGCTGCTTTTGCTTTAGAACTAAGAAGCCAGCTGGGTTATGTGGAACTAGCACTGGACTCTTTGGTAGCATCATGGTTTAGGTCTTCAGAAGCAAATTGAGATTGCATCACTCTTTGTTTGCCAGCAGCTTAGAGGATGCACATTGGTATTGCTGGTGCAGTCACTTGCTAACACCCAATCCTGTGTTTGAGCCCTTAGAATAAAATGAGTTGAATGTAGAGTAAGTTCAAAGTAAAAAAACCCATATTTTTATCTTAAAGATAGTAAACATATTAGGGAAGAAGAGTTTTCAGGGGTCAGTATACAGTCTGATGAATCAGAGACATTATGAAGTTGAGGTTTGAGCTATTTAAGGAAACAAGGCTGTAGTCCCCATCAGATTTTGTCATCCAGCATCTCAGGCATCTTCCAGAAGCTGTTAAATCCAGGAAGAAAAAATTCCGTCTATGACTCCTCCGTTGTTACTTCTAACATACTTTAGAATCTTTACTAAATTGAGAGAACATTTTTAAAGTACACTTAGTTAAGAGGAATTAGTGAGGGTTTTGAGATGCTGCAATCAAGAAAAAAAAAAGTCAGTCCTGTTAAGGATTTTTTTTTTTTGCTGCATGGCACTCAGCAGTTTGAGTTTGGCAAGTTCTCCACAGAGTAAAACAATCTGTGTCAAGAAAAACAAATAAGAGATGCTTGATATTTCAACATGTCCAAAGTGTTTATTATATAAACTTAAATTTTCAAAAACTGGTGCTGGTGAAGAAGCTTGGCTTTTCACCTGGGGCAAATCATTATTATCTCTCAAGACCTTAGCAGCATCTTTTACATTGATTACACTGAAAACCAGCTTTGAAAAGAAGTGATACAGACTTCCTTTCAAGACTTGATTTTTATGTTGATGATAGATGAGCAATAATGGAGTGGAATTACTACATGTAAAACCCTTTTTCTGTGCCTGATTTTTGAGAGGTCTGAAGGTCTCACCTTATCTCTTTGTTACCTCATACAGAAGCTCCCAGAACACACAAATTAGCTGTAGCACCCCATGCCTTAAGATAGAGCTCTGGTAATGATTAGAGATATTCTGGTCAAGACCAGAGTTCAGAGCTTCCCTTTCCCTGCTGAGTGCTGGGTGCTTTGCACTTCCCTCCTCTCAGCCTGTCTGCTCCCTTGGTTGCCTGAGGCTTTTAAAGTTCCCTGCAGGCCCTTCTTCCTAAAGGTAGCTCTCAGCTCCTTCATTCCTGATTAGACAGTAAACTCCTAGGATATGGGATTTCTCTTTCCTTGTGTTTGTACAGCCATGGATAATTTTGTGGAACAGTAATCAGGAGCAAGGCCAGAGGCTCTAGCCAAGGGAGAGGGACCTGCTGAACCACTGGGCAGGGAGTGCATAATTCGTGCTGTGTGTGCAGCAGCCCAGGTTCTCCCAGCAACCCTCTGCAGCTGAACTGGTTTTGTCAATTGCCAAAATAAAAACGAAAGTAAACCAAATTGGCTTATGCTGACTTGCTTTACATGGTGCTGCAATGGTTAATGGAGGTGCAAATGGAATGGTTACATCAACTGCAAAAGTTGGATCTGAGAGATCAGGAGACTCTTAAACTACACCTACTTGACTCCTTGCTGTTTTCTCTGTGTGGGACAACACCTGGGAAACCTTGTTTGTGAATGATAGAATTAGTCAAGTGCTCACATAGGATTTTTTTTTTTTTTTGCTTTTATGTTTAATTTCCTGTATATCTTCTGCATGAAAATCTGGAGTTTGTGACAGAAAATTATAGCCCTAGTCCCACAAATACTGACTTTTCTATTCTTCCTTGACTGTCCCTGGTGGCACACTGCAGGGATGCCAGGAGACAGTAATTTCTGAATTTGGAGTTCTGCCTGGGGATGTAGGACAGAGCCTCAGCTCCTGTGAATGCTGGGCAGCTCTCAGGTCAGAAGGGTTCTCTGGCCTGCAGCTAACAGCAAAGGCACTATCTCTGTTAAAAACAGGCTCCTCTAGCCTGTGTACAAGGTAGATAAAATCAGATAAAACTGGGAAGAGAAGGGAATTATACATTAAAACAACAGAGTCAAGAGAAGAGAGAGACAGCATTAGGAGTGGTTGGATATAGCAGTTTCTAATTGAGAAGTGGTGTGTGGACCCTCTCCCTTTCAGAGGCAGTTATTAAATGTCAGATACCTACATCCCAGGCCAATGCTACCACAAAAAATACAAACCCACAGCATCTATTCTCTTTGGCTGGGTTTGGAAAAAACTCACCACTGCAAAAAGTGTTTTTTTCAGTCCACTAAACAAAGTTCTAGGTGCCACACTCCTGACTGGATTTTAAGACATGAACTAGTTTGGAGCAGTCATTACCCAGTAAAACATTGTAAAGTGCATAAACACCATTATTGATATTTTATATACCCATTTTATACCTATCATTTTCATGTTTCCTTTCTCAGGACCATTCCCAGACCTGATTCATGTATTTGTTTAACTTCTGTTGTTGATGGCTTTCCTTTTTTTAGTGAAAGCACAAGAATGACTGCTGCAGACCAAATAAAGCTCAGGAGAATAACACACATTTTAAAATCAAATGTTTCAAGTAACCTGCTATACCTCTGCATTATATTTTTAGTAATGTAAGAAGCAACTCTAATCACTAAAATAAACTCATAAATGTCCTCACTTCTGCTGGAACCAGGAATTTGGGCCACGGTTCTCAGCATGTAGGTGTAAAAATCTGTCATTCAATCTGGGAGCTGTAGGAATACATTCCTTCTCTCCACATGAATCCCCATTCTGTTTTGTGCCTGTCCAGAGTGGGGACAATCTTCTTTAACAAGGACAGAGGAACAGTCGGTCTCATTCACAGGGAAGTCACAGGGTTTACAACACTGCTTACTGTGGCATATTTGGCACTCAAAAGGATATTGCTATCTAGGTGGTTCTTCAGTCCTCAGCTCCTTTTGCTAAGCTTTTAATTAAGAAATCCTCCAGAAGATTTATATCTATGACTTTAAATTTCTTTGATGCCTAAAACAGAAATGCTAAAATCCTATCCAAGCTTTTTTAAGGAGTGTAGAATTGACAGCTACACAGTAAACATGAAACATGGTTAGTGATTGAAAGGATTCAGAAATTGCTGACAGTACTCAGGTGGGGGTAAATAAATTGTCTAGACCTCTTGAACTTGTTCTGCATGGGTGTGCTGAGAAGTAGTCTGTAAAAAAAGGGTGGCTGAAATGGCAAAAGTTGTAACTGTCAATTTGTTAAAAGGCAAAGTAAATTATCAGCTTGAGAAAACCATTCTGGAATATTTCACATGCAATGACCAGCACCAGGGAACAAAGTCTGGTTTTTTTCATATTTATAATAGTATAGAGGTGATGAGGAAATATTCTTAGGTAGAAGGAGAGGGACTAAAACCAAAGTCCCAAAACACAGTTTTAATTGATTATAAAATATCTGAAACTTTGATGAGCATTTTTCATTTCCTCTGCAGGTTCTGTTCTAACCCTGAACATTCACAGAAAATGCAGTGAAATAAAAAGGATTTTCTTATAAATGTCCACGCCAAGAAATGGTAAGATGAAAGTAGATGTTTCTCATTATTTGCAAAAAACGTTTCTGCATAATTACTTCTGCCACAATTTCATTACTTTAGTGTCCCCTTGAAAGATTGCCTTACAAAGTGTGTTTTACTGCAGTCCTTAAAGATAATGCAAGGTTGTATCTCTGCTGCTTTAAGTGAAAAGGCATTGTAAATGCAAACTCCCATTTCTCTTTTCACCTGACCAGAATGTGCATTCAGTGCCTTTGAGAGTGTTTCAAAGTTTATGTAATATATTCTGTAACAGTTTTTATTTCAGCAGGATGCATATTGCAGACGGTCACCAAAACGTTGGAATGTAGCAGTTAGCAAATATTATAATGGTCTTCATGGCCTCAGTCTGAAACTCTACTGAAACTTTGTGTGGATGTTTGAATACAAGCTGTGCTTCTAAAATTGCCTTTAGGAAGTACCTTGTTAGTTTCTGCCTTCTCATCGTATCCCCTGCAGTAATAGATCTTGGTTTTCCAGGATCCAATTACATTGCATGAGGCTATCCAGAAGACATGGATACAGGCTAGTAAACTGCATATTTGAATTAGCTTTCCATATAGAGTTGTTTGACCTCCGAGTATCCTTCCTCTTGCATGAAACACTCAATTCTGTATCACTGTCTGTGTGCTGTTGAATGCCAGGGCTGGCTCAGTCCTGACTGAGCAGTTACATGAGACTCTACACAGGCCCTACGAGGGGCAACAAAACAAGGTTTCCTGTCACCTCTGTTCCTTGGGGACTCCAGGCTCTCAGACAGTGTAGGAGGAGCCTTCATAGGGGTTGTCTTGCAGGTTCCACTGCTTTCTTCCAAGACTGGCTATCAGAGGAGCCAAGAGTTGTCACTTCCCTACAGTCTGGTGATCAGAGCATTCTCCAGAGGGTAGAATGGCCATCTGTGTCTTGTACAGCAACCAAACTAGTCAAGCTTCCTTTTAGGCAACAGCCCTGCTGTTTAGAAGGTACCTGGGAATTCATTCTGAACTAGCACTTAGGTGGAGCGAAAGAAAGTTTCTAGTTTCTGGTCCTTAATAACTAGGGTGAATTTTTCCCCTCCATATTGTACTATTAAGGAGCTGTTAAATAGAAGCATAATTAATATTAAATTAATAAATCCTAAACTCAGCAACTCCCCTGCCTGTCCCAGTAAAGAGAAAAAGACAAACCTTGAAACACCTTGCCATGAACTTGTCTTATGGAATCTCCATCTTTCTTCTTAACCCCATGGAAAGCCTCAGTTCAGAAACAATTTGAGCTCTACTTCTCATTCACTTGAATGACTACAGGAGTGCAATAAGGATGCATTGTGTTGTACTAAATAATTGCCTGTAGGTTTCAAGGAAGAGCCAGTATTAGAATTACAGTTTCAGTGAGGGTGTTGACAGCAGAATACTTTTCCACTTGGGTGCCATCTTCCTGTGGAAATTAATTCAAATCTCAATCTATGGGCTTCATTTTATGTAATATCTTGTAGGAGGTGGTTTCTGAGCTGCAAAATTTTGATTCGTATTTTCCTATCCATATCTGATTGGATATGACATCTGGAGCATGGGATCAAGTTTTTCCAGTTTTTAAACAAAATATAATCTGAGGGGAAGGAAGGAAGGAAGGAGGGAAGGAAGGAAGGAAGGAAGGAAGGAAGGAAGGAAATTCCTCTCTTGTCAGCGTAGACATGAGGAACTGCATAGTTCTCTTTCATCCTATCAGTTTCTGTGAAAGGTATATGTAGGTGGATAACTTGTTTGAGCTCTACATGATTCTGATTTCTTGAGCATGTTCTGTCTCTACAGAGCACTCCTCATTGTGCAGGATATTTTAAGGTGTAATTTGTTTTCAAGCTAACACCTATTTTTCTCAGTAGAAAAGAACACTGTACCAGTTTTAACTGGATGCAGGGACATTTTTTCTGCCCGCAGCAAAGAGGTCATGGCAACTGTCAGAGCTCATGCCTATGTACATTTTCTGTGAACTAACCAAAAATAAAGCAAATAAAGTAAGGTAAATTCTGAAAATTGATGCCTGTCCATTTTCAGGAGCAGTTGAAAGTTAATCTAAAAGGCAAAAAATGTCAGAGTTTATGGCACTCATGATTTTTAGCTTAACTCTGCAGTAATTGGAGACTAAGAACTTTTCTATGTGCTCTTGGGGAAATGTCAATGTCTTCTATTTTGTTATGACATTTGAAAGCTGTGGCAAATGAACAAAAATGTTTAACCCACTCACTAGCAGTCATTTTGCCTGTGCTTCCCATTTTGCCCACTCTGTTGCACATTGCAAATTGGTTTGGTTCTCAGTTATAGGTACTGTCTGTTCAGTTCAAACCATATGGTTCATGCAGTAATTTTGATCACTGTCAACAAGGATCAGTTGTGACAGTACCTGAAGCTGCTTTCAATTATAATGCTGTGAATCTGGAGTCAGCATAGAAGAACTTCAGGGCTGCTGGTGCATGGTAAGCAGGAACTCCCATGCAGGGGTGTTTGATGCCAAGTTTTGCTACTTGTTCATTTTATTGCTTGCCTGCAGAAGCACTGTGGCAGTAGCTAATGCTACTGTCACCTGTGACCAAAGTCAGTTGGTCCTCAAAGCGGCACTCACCTGCCAGCTGAATGGTGTGTGATGTGTTGTGCTCCCTGGAATGTTCCCCTATGCTTCTGGGCATGCTCCCGTGATTACCCTTTGGGTTTTTGTTGTGATGTGAACAGGCATTTGTTAACAGTCTTTGAAGAAGCAAATTCTTTACATGTGCCCAGTGCCCACAGTAGCCGGTCATTAACTAATTGCAGGATTGATTAGGAGAGATGTGCTTCCACACTGGAGAGAAAGGCTGACCACTCTCTAGTCTGTCTTTCCTCTGCTTCCTTAAAAAATTTCACTCCTTCATCCTTGGGTTATTTGTGGCATTAGATATGCATGAGATGTAAGCTATCAATTGTGTAGAAGACACTCCATGTCTGTGATGTTTTGTGCAGGGAGTGGAGTGTTGCAGTTTATGTTTAATTTGGTTGTTATTCAGTTGTATGTTCCCTTATTATAATGGTTTTTCCCTCAGTTGTACCCCTGTGTTGTTATAAAATGGTTTCTCCCTTTCCCGCCTTTACCCTTGCCCGTCACCCTAAGCCCTGCCTACCCTCCAAGAATCTTCCCTGTCCTTCACCCTAAACCCTGCCCTCACAGTTGTCAATCCCTCCTGGCCCCGCCCATTCTTCCAGAACATTCTGTAGCAATCATTCCCTCCTCGGTTTACTATTCGTTATTTTGTATGAATCCCCGCCTAAGTTACTCCCTATTGGTTATGTGAGACTGTAATCCCGCCTTATGTTACACCCCTTGTTCCCCCTCATTGGCTGAAGCTTTGTGCCCTCCCATGGGGGAGGTCCCGTATTTAAGTTGCTGTAAGCCTGTTCTTGCGCCTTTTCTGGGTTCCTTCCCTCGCTGTCTAGTTGTCTTCTCTCACCCTTCCAATAAACCTGTTCCGGAACCTAGAAAGGTCTCCTCCTCGATCCTTTACTTCCCCTCGGATACGGAGACGGCCGTGATAAGGGTGGAGAGCCCTAGCTGTACTCCTGCTTCACGGAAGCTGGGAGACAGCCCACTCTTGACACCGGCAGCCAGTGGAGCTAGCTAGGCTTGCCAGGTGTGAGTGGTCAAGGCTGCCGTGTCAGTGGAGCATGCACTAGGACAGCTCCAGGCTGGGATGCAGCTGGAGCACAGAACTAGAGAATCTGATTGCAAAGAGCTGGTTTAGCAGTGTGTGCAGCCCCTGACAGATGCATCCAGCCCCCACACTAAGCATGTGTTAGCAACTGAAGGCCTTTACTCTTAAAGGAACAGGAACATCTAGGGCTTAGTTCCAGACTTGACCAAGTCCATGTCATACAGTCACCAGAGACAAGTAACTCCATTTTGTGTCACAGGTAAACACTTCATTACCGGGCAGGAAATACTTCAGTTAGTGGAAGGCTCAGACTAAAGACCAAACGATGATACCATGGTCTTGAACAAACCTGAGTGTGCTAGAGCAGCATCTAGTCTGCAGGGGGTAGAGGGTGGAACATTAGCACACCTAAGTGTGTCTTTATGTTTACTCACCTACTGAAAATCCAGAACCCAGTTCCCCTGTAGAATGGAAAGGAGGATGAGATCTTAGCAGGAACTGTCTGTTGTTCCTCCTGATTTCTCTATATTACTCGGCAATGTAATTAAATGAAGTTATTGGTGCTTGACTAAAAGGCTCTGTCCAAGTTTTAATTTCCTCTGTCCGTGACACATTGCTATTTGCAAAGATGTTATGCAGAAGTTAAACGAGACCAAGATGAAAATCAGGGTAATGAAAGTTGTGTGCTGACATCTGAGAGAAAAACTTAACCTTCTTAATTTTGAAGAAGCTGCAAAGAGCCTGGATGTGCAGTACATATGTCAGAGAGATAAAGAAAAGCCTGTCAGATTTTGGCTTGAAGCCATTAGACATGATTTGCAGCATCCTTGCAGAGAGGAAGGCAAGGCAGCGGTGTTATGAGCATGGAACAGACAGAGATTTCAGATATCCACATAAAAATTCGTTCTTTCTCTTCAGGAACTATCAACGTATCACATCCACAATGCCCCAAAGCATCCTCCCAGCCAGTTGGCTCTTAGCAAGAATAGAACCAATTTCTTAATCCTTACTACCACCTCCTGCCAACTCACTATGGAAATAGAGGATGTATCTGCTTCAAAGAGCATTTGTCTGCTTTTCTGGCCAGGCATATGCTTCAGAGGTGACAGCTGGTGCAGGAAAGAAGCATTTATTTATACATACATATATATATAAATGTATCTATTTATGTAAGTATATCCACACAAAGATATATATATCTTTATCTATATATATATATATCTATCTACTGAAAATGCTTTAAGTGCTCGTGTGTATATGAAAAGGAAGAAACCAAGGAAACTGATGAGATGCCAGTTTTCCAGTTCAGTTTTATAACTTAGTACTTTAGAAGAGTAGGGACAATGTCTGTATCCCCAGCGAGCAGCAGACAGAGTAGACCTTATCTTGGGATGATTTCTAGGCCGGGCAAAGTAAATTTTTTCGCAACTTCTTACTTGACATCAAATAAATTCTTAAATATGCAGATCATCATCTGTCTTGCTTATCTTCTTTATAAAAAATAATTCTGCACTCTCCATTTACTGAATAACTCAGTAAATGCTCAGTAATGACATTTCTAGTGAAGTATCAAGAGAAAGCTACGGAAGGCAGTTGAATTTAAAGTTGTGAAATGCCTCAAAAAAAAAGTAACTCATAATCTTCCTAAAAAAAAATTCACCATGTTGCCATACTAGTAGCAGAGGTAGCAGACACCACATGCCATAGCCTGAGTTCTACGCAAATGAAAACTGCAGTAAAAAGCATTTAAGAATATGGACTTTTTTTTCAGACAAAAAAAGCCCTTTTCTTTCTGTATTTTTTCAAATTCGTATTAAACAACATACTTGCCTTGGCACTGAACAGATGCAAAAATTGTCAATCTAAAAATTTGGTTCATCTGTAAGAGAACAAGCATACATTGGATGCCAAGTGTGGGCTTGAAATGCATTTATTCCTTCCCGATTTAGCACCTACTCATAGCACAAAATGCAGTGAGATATAAAGGATACAGAAAAATACTGCTCCCCCTTTCGCAATTTTAATAGCACATAGTTACCACCATTCTTATGTTAATTAAGTGTTTATACAGCTGCCACAGTGGACACAGAAAGATTAAAATCTGCCTTCATTCTGTTTAAAGAACCTAAGGGAGATCAACACATCTGGTCTGGAGGGAAGATAAAAATGTCAAACCCATTATTTCACGTCTTTTGTAGCAGCTTTGAACGAGGGTGCAAAGGAGAGAAGGAAATTTATTAACTTTAAGGCAGCCACGTGTCTGTAGTTTTATCCTACCTGACAGTTCATCACTTTGTTTAATAATCAGTAGCCTTGACACCTACATGTCATCTTTAGTATCCTGATAACTTCTACTCTTAACTGCTCTCTTTTGCTGGGTTGGTTATAGCTCAGGTACTGGAAACGAAATGAGTTTCAGAGCCAGGAGGTTCTGGTGAGTATTTCCCAGGCCAAATTCCAGTAGTGATGCTGCAGAAAATGTGGCTGTTTCTATGGATTGGTTGTTGTTTCCTAGATAAAATATTAAATATCATAAGGACATTTTTTAGAACAAGCATGCATGGATGTGATGGAGAAAGAGATTTTAATGATGATCCTGAGGAACTGTAGTTTTAGTTACATTGTCATTTGTGAAGCCAGTGTTCATGTTTTAGTCTACAGCTTCTCCACAGAGCAGTGACATTTCTCTCAGAGTTTAAGTCTCAATTAATGCAAGAAATATTATGAAAGGCAGAAATGTTTTGTCTGTTCTTGTTACTTGCTGAGAATAATGATACATGCATGAGAAATGGTTGTTGGTTGGGTATGAGCTGATAGGGCAGATGGAGAAAGGTGTTTTTCAGAGCAGTGAGAACTATTTTAATCTACTTTGTTACAGTGACATTGCCTCTAATCCTTTCCTTATATATTATTGATAAACTTTTCACAATGTACATCATAGTAGGATTCATCAGACTTGACATTTTATCCTCACAGTGCATTTGGGAAGCTCAGAAGTCTTCTATTTCCCATTTTAAATTTACATTTATTTCTCATTTTTTTGACATTGGGAGAGAAGAGAGTGTAAGGCAAATTGTTTGAACTTTGGTTTCTGCAGTTAGGTAAGAAATGCTGATCTTGTTAAAAATCAGGCCAAAGATTTTGGTCTCTAAATATTGATTTAAAGATCTTATATTAGATACCTCATATGGGAGAGATTGACCTCTGTGATTGACCAGTACTGTGCAAAGGCCTTACAGGAAATCTCAGAGATAGATTTTTGAGCTCCTAAAGCTTCATTGCTAAAGAGTTGCTTTTCCAAGAAATTTTATGCAAATAAATCTTTAAACACATCTTAACAATGAGACATAAGTTGGCTAAAGGTGTTGGAAAGACTGAAATTCTTTTCAGAAACTGAACCAAAAATAAAGACAAAATTAGTTTTGATCAGTTTGAGTAAAAAATATTAACTGCTTGTTTGGGACTTTTCTTCTGAAACAACACATTTTAGAAAAAATTAAAAAGAAGATGTGGTGAGGCACGAAATGTTTTAACTGAATAGAAAACCAATTTATTTCTTTTTTGTTTGTATCTCTGTTATTTCTTAAAAATAATTGAGTATTGCTTTTCCAGATGAACTGATTTAAGATTTTTAAAAAGTTATAAAATTTTAAATTTAAAAATTTTGCCTCATGCATTATTGTAAAATAAGTACTGCTTCTGCTTAGGTCTCGGAGTTTCTGTATAATGTTCCTAGATTAGGAATAAATCAATCAATATTTCATCATCTATTCATCCTAAAACTCTTCTTCAGTAAGGCCCTTTATTACTTCTGTGGGGACACATGAAAGGTCTGTGGGATCCTATCTGAAACACTGCCCATAACCTTGCTGTTGACTCTTGTGCCTTTGAGAAGAAACAGTTTGTCAAGCTTGGTCAGGCCCAGTGTGAGCAGCATCACTTTATATTTACTCTGGAGTCCTCTTCAAAATACATTCTGTGCATCCAAGTCTGCCTTGATTTATGTTCAGTGATTTCCTTGGATCTTAACTGTGGATCTATTTCAAAACAGACTTTGAAACATTCATCTTTGCCAACATTACTGTTTTGAAGGAAAAGGCTACAGTGCTTTAAAAAATTTCATATCAAGGCCAAGAAACTATGAAAATTATATGATTTTCTGTATTTAACCATTGATTTGATCATTCAAACAAAGAAAAAAACCCTAGGCTCCAAAGATTTCTTCAAATGCCAAATGTCGGTTTTCCACTGTTTTGCATAGACCAGATAGTAATTCTTAGCATAAAGTGAAATTTTTAACTTGCTTTTGAAACTTACTTGCTTCAGTTACTGAGCAATTAGTCATGTGTTGAGGATTTAGGAAGACAGGGTAGAAAGCTGCAGTTTTTGTGGTTGGTGCAACTTGCAGTTTGACACAGTCCTGTCTTTCTGTCTCTCAGTGGAATTCAGCCCTTCCGCCCTAAACTGCTCTGAGCAGGACTGATTCTGGGGCTGTTGTGTGAGCCAAGAGGGAGTGCAGCCCAAGAGGAGCAAAAATCAGAAAAATCTTACAGCAGGCTAGGAAACCCAAGAGACAAACTGTAGCCGTAGGAAGGGGTATTTGACGCGGCCTCGCCCTCTCTCGCTGACCACTCGCTGTATCCGGCCCGACTAGCCCACGAGGGCGAGGCTCGGCGCCAGGAGTGGGCCGCCTCCTGAAAGGTCTTGCACCGGGAGTGCGGCTAGAGCTACGATAGCTCTGAGCAGGAGACGCGCGTCCGAGGATCGTAAAGGATCGGGCGAGTCCTTTTGGTAGCTCCAACAGGGTTTATTGAGAAGGGGTAGGGAGACACAACTGGGTCGTAGGGAGGGGAACCACCAAAAGGCAAAAAATACAGGCAAGCAGCAACTTAAATACAGGACCTCCCCCATGGGAGGGTACAAGCTTACAACCAATAGGGATGGCAGGTGGGAGGAACACAGGGAGGAGACAACAAAACGATTCTCCAATGGAGAGATACTTGGGCGGGGTACAAAAGGCTGGGACGAATCGCAAACCAAACAAGCAACGATTGACATAGAACTTACTAGAACATTAGGAGTGGCCAGGGAGGATTGACATGAACCGGGGAGTGGTTTAGGGAAGAAGGACAGGGAACATTCTGGGGATCAGGGAGGGCCCGGGGAAGATTGACAGTCAACTGTGAGGGGTTTGGGGAGGTGCAACAGGGCAAGGGCGGGAAAGGGAGACCTGGGGCAGACCATTTTACAGGGGAAAACACCAGGGAAAAACCATTACAATTGTAACTGAAATCAACTTATAACAAACTTATAAGTTGTGCACCGCAACAGGTATTAAACCCTTTAGATGCGGCAGAAATAAGACACAGCTACCTGGTCCCTCTCAGGACAGGAAAGAGAGACAAGTTTGTTCTAAAACACACTGCTTAAGTACAGTCTCCTGCAACTCCAAGGACAGGATAAAGCTGATTGGTGCAGAGAGAGTGACACTTTTTCCCACATGCTTCTTGCACGTACCCAACAGGTGCATATCTTTGTTATTAATTCTTCTGTTATGTTTATATTAGATAAAGTGGCTAGCTTTGGGAAAGAACCCTGGCTAAGCCTGAGAAACTCGAACTGGGAAAGCTCTCACAAGAGGTTTTTCTGGGCCCATGGCCACAACAAACCACCACATTCTACTGATAGAGGGTCAGCTACAGAGTCACCACTAACACCATATAATCCTACCTTTACAGATCTTGTATATCAAAATGGATGGATTAGTTGGGAAAAATCTCAACAGAGATGCATATTTTAAAAGATACCTGTTTGAAAGTCAGCTTCTGGCTGCTCCAGTTCTTGATAAATGTCAGTTTGTTCTGCAAAGACTGATTCCAGATGTTGCCAAACAGGCTGTATGTAAAGGGGTATGTATTTAATTTTAGTATGGAATATGTGTTGATTTTTTTTTTCAATCTGTCTTTTCTATTTCCTAGATTTAAACGTGAATGATGTGATGAACTGATCCTCAATTTTTTCCCCAAAAAGCACATAGAAACATGCAGTGGTTAGTCAGGCCTCTCTCTCCAGATAATATGTAGTCCATTGCTTACTTTAGCACAACACATTGTGCATCTTAAATTTCTCTTTGTCTCTGTTATAAACTTAGGCCAGGACAGACATTATAATCTAGTTTATTACATAAGATGATTAGTGTTTATTTAATTGGGTAACTGAGAACGTAATAGCACACAAAGCTGAAGAGCCTTAGTAGTGGAGTCTGACAGGAAAAACAGATATGAAAACCACTAGTGTGGGGAATCAGGTCTCATTTAAAAATTAAATTATATAAATTTATTCAATTACCTTAAATTAACTCCTAAGTGTACACATGCACACATTGTGAAACACCATTAAGATCCATCATAGTCATATAGATTTGAATTATATTTCTGCAATAGCAGAGATCCATATACTATTTTGTAAACTAAATCGGATTTTCAAGAGTCCTGAACTCCAATAATTCAACACAGAAAAGCAGGGAAGACCAGGAAACAGTATCCAAAATCAAACTTGTGACTATTGTGTGATACAACTAGCTTAGGCATTCTGAATCTCACCCCAACAGCACCAAATTTACCACAGAGTGCATAAACCTGGCCAAAACCAGGTTTAATTTGACTTATTTTTTCTTTTCTTTTTTCTTTTTTTTTTTTTTCCCTTTTTTGTTCTGGTATGTCTGAGAGCTCTTAGTGTCTGAACTGGTAAGATTTCAAGAAACCTTAATTTCTGTACAAAGCCCTCTGTGATTTGTTTTGACCGCACAGTAGGTACCCTCAGAATGACTTCACACATCTCTCTTATAAAATCTTCTAATACTACAGGAATACAGTGTGCTTTGTGACTTGGAGTATGTGTTGTATGTTCGTGTTAAAAGGCAATTTTTCCTTTTGAAAAATGCTAGCACAAATCCCCACTTCCAGTCCTAGGAGTGACCTGATTCTACTTGTCAAACTGATGACTTAGACTTATACGGCATAATCATTTTTCCTTGAAAGGGCAGAATACTCAGAATTTTTGGCTGCATCAGTTCAAGGCCATTATTCCTTTTGTTCAGGACAGCACTTTGTCATTGCAGGCTCTGCTTAGCAAACCCAATGCCCACTCTTGCTGCAATTGGAAAAATCCATGTAACATATTTTTCCTGCAAAATTACAAAGACACCTTTCAGATAAATTTCAGTGTTAGTAAGTTTAGTGAAACAAAACTGCACACACTCAGTGTCATGGCTCTATGTGACTAAATATCCTCACTGCTTGACTGTTGCTCTCTAAGGTAGTGGGGTTATGGAGAATGCTGTGAATTGAATGATCCATCTGTATCAACTCCAGCAGTGCTGCACCTCGGTATTGTGGTTGCCTTTGAGCGTGCCATGGAGCTGTTACAACTGAGTTTTAGAGGTCTTTTAAGAGAGATGTGTTATTCAGAATATATTAGTATAATAGCATAGGCTCACCACTTTAAAACTGCTCTGTTCAAGGCAGGGCACTGCACTAAGTTCTTTTGTTTCAGGGTGAATATATTCATACTTAGATTAGCTGCTTACAATTTGAGCCTATAAAATCGGGGAAATCTGGTAGACTGAGCTGATTTTTTCCTTAAAGGAAACCCCAAAGGTATATGTCCTTACTGTGTAATAATTGGAAATTCAGCCTTTTCACTGTAAAACAAAGACCTCTAAATGTTTCTATCCTTACCATTTTTTTCAAATGGCAAGAAAAGATCCAAATTTACACAGGTGAATGCTTATCTATTTGAATATGAAGGGAAGAAAGCTCATAACATATATTTAAGCAAAGAAAACTCACTAGTCTATACGAAAAGAATTTATCGAAATCTTTTGGAATGTATTGAAAAGGATAATGTCATACTATTAGCAAAACTTGCAATTAGATTCAGGAAGGCTGTTAAATTGGCTTATTAAATTCAATCTGCAATCTGAATAGCACTGAAGGTTTGCAGGAAAAAATTGTGTCAGCTAGTTATGTCCACTGTTGCTGTGACAACAGGATTGGAGAACAGTCTGTTGAAAACAAAACAACCTATCCCAAAAATAACCATCAAACCCAACAGAAGAACATTCTGCTGGCCCCACTAAACCCAAATAACCAGACAATAACAACATGATGCCATTCCAACTTAATGAAAATGAATCATGTAAGTATTGAAATTGTATCTGCTGCTGTTATCTAGAATAATAGTAAACTCAGAATTGGATAGGTCAAATGAAATTCAGTGTTGTTGACCATTTGCTAATTTAGATGAACTCTTATGTGTAAACCTCAATTTACACATACTAAGTTTCAGTATTTTTACTGAATTATTCGAAGGAGTATGTTTGACCTCCTGCTCCATGGTGCATGAGTGTCTTGCAAAGGGAACTTCAGATGCCTGCAGACAAGCTTTGTGTTTTTTAGCCATGGTTTGTGCTGAGCTCTGTTCCAGGCTGAGCACTTTTGAAAAATATGTTTGGGAGTCTAAATGGAAATGGACTCCTGTATCTCACCCATAGCTGCTACATCAGTTACTGTTATTTGTGCTTTTTATATAAGATTTTGCCTCTGATTTGTGGACTAAACTAGATAATTTGCCTGTTGTTCTGGTGCAGTCACCTCCCTACTTTTATCTCTGTATATGCAGCTGGATATTTCCAGTGCACAGTAACTTATTTCCAGCTGCAGGGTCACAGGCCACAGCATGGTAACAGTGGCAGGTAAGGGTCATTGTTCTCTTAAAATTAATTTCATTTGATTAGGACAAATTATAGTAGGTATCTTCAAGTTGTGAAGATAAGGGCAGAGATGGACAATTACTCTGATTTGAACTGAATGAATTTGCTAATTGAGGCAGTTCTGGTTGTTGGAGGCAGAGACAAAAAGGAGAGATAGAAAAGGCTAAAGTTTATACCTGCCACTTAAAATATGTCTGCTGAGCTATAATTCAACTAAGTAGCAGCAAGTAAGTCTAATAAATCTCTAATTAAGCCCATGAGTCTTAGCTAAGAGAGAGTTTGGTTTCTTAAAAATAATGATTAAAAAAAATCCCTTTACCACCAAAGACTGTTTCCAGACTTTTCTAGCCTTAATTGCAGTCACAAACACCTCAAGCAATTTTCTGGGCCAATTAAATCAGGGCAGTGGCTAGATTAACATATTGCAGTGCATTTAGTGTGCTTGCTTGCACATTTGGTGTGCTTGCTTGCTGAAGTTAAATGGTTCGAAAAAGGAGGAACAGCCTGGCCCCCAGACCTAGATCTTGCAGCTGGCATTGCTCTGCAATTACTATGGCCAGTTCAGATCTTTATGGGTAATACTTTTTCTACTGATGCCTAAGGAGACTTAAAAGTAGGAGAAACAGCAAAAGGAAATAAAAAAAGAGAACAAAAGCTGACGGGAAAAAATTGTGCCTATTTTATTACCAGGCATTTTATGTGGTGAGAAAAGATTCCACTGAAGAAGAGTCCTTCCTTCTGTGCTCTGCAGTATATTCAGCATTGTTTATGTTGCCTATATAAAGGAATGAAGTTTTGCAGTGACAGGTTTTAATATACATCTACTCTAATGCTACTTTGGAGGATAATTCACTGTATGGGAGCAGGCATCAATATTTAACACGAAGTGACGTTTTCCCCGTGTTTTTGGAAGAATTTATACAGCCTAAAAGACACTGAAATCTGATGATGCTTTTCCCAGTGCAACCATGGAGGATCTGTAGAGAGACCTCTTTCTAAGACCTACATCTGCTGAGTATGAGCTTTATGTGATACATTTGTCTATTTTCTGAAGCTTCATTAAGAAGAGACACTGGAATAAGCTAAATAGGCTGTTTATGTGCGCTGCTCCATTTCAGTTGTTTCATACAGTCTTGAAAAATATTGTTTCACTGCTTGGTTCTCTGTTGACCTTAGATTACTTCTTACTCATCCTTAAATTACTCATTTGCTACTGCATTTATATTTCATGCAATGGAAATTGAACCAAACAAGTTTCAATCTGTGAATATAAAGGAAGAGGACACAGTAACATCAAACACTTATGAAAGATGAGAAACCAGTGTCAGAAAATCTGGATGAAAATTATGTTTTTGAAATTGGGGAGTACCTTTTACAGCTGAAGGGTGAAATGGAGGTCACAGGAACACGAGCTCACATGAGGAGGGAACTTGCCAACTCTAGAGCATATGTAGATCACATAGGTGTGAGGATGGGGACAAGCCCCTTTCTGTTCATCTAAGTTGTATCTTAGAGGGTCTACAAACCTGTAAAACCTTCTAGGCTCCTACAGTTGTGCTGAAGTGTGCTTGTAGGGATCCTCGACTTTGACAGCTTAGCACCTACCTTATCCTTATGGCCTGGTGAGGATTCACAGACTGGATGTTTCCATGCATCCTTCTTCACAGAGTAAATACGGCCTTGCATGTATACTCAGACCTTCAGGATTTTTTTAACAAAAGCTGAAAAATTTTAAGTAATTTTTAAGAACACTTGGTGATAATACAAATGATTCTTTAGAATTTTAGAATAATATGCATTTGTTTCCTTGTTTTAAAGCAATGGTACTACTGTAAGAAACTGAGGTAATTTAAAAATAGAAAGAACCTGATTGATGACATTTGCCAAGATAGGAAACTGGCACTCCAATGTCAGAATATTTTAAATAAGGCATGTTTCTTGAAGCATGAGCTTGCAGAGGTTTATCTGTATTATTATTAATGCTACAAATTCCTTTTGAGCTGTAAGATTAAAAAGTTTGTGTCACTAAATCCAACAATTTTATATGAAAGGTGTGAAACATGACAGAGTAGTGTGACGCTTTTGGATAGTGGCAGATTTTAAATGCTTGATTTCTTACCTTTGTTCTCCTAAATAAGTCTGGATTTCTTGTCAGTTAATAAGCATTTAAGCAAATTGTGTATCCTTACCAAATTTTGTGGCAGTGAACTGTAGCAGCATTAAAATGGCATTTAGAGGAAGAGAAGAGTATCCTTTTGTGGCTGTCCTGATGAAAAGCAGTGTCAAATCCGTCTGGTAGTACCTCTCTTTTTTTCTGCAGTTGTTGCCAATACTGAAAAGTACAAACTGGCTGTAACAGGGTCTGCAGTGGTTCTTGCTGTGACTTCTGCAGGTTGATTTCCTTGACCAGGATAGCCACTGACTGCCTAGAAGAGGAGACACTTTGTAATGATGTAATGTAATCTGTAACTTAAGCCACAAGACAAACAATACTGCTGAATACACGCGGGTGACTGCCTTATGGAAGACAAAACGTGTCTGAGTCCATTGGAGGGGTGGGAAGGCTTATTGTAGTTGTAGTCACATGTGAGCACAGTTTTTTTCCAGCTTTGAAAGAAATTCATGTTTGTTTGAGATTTTCATACTTCGGATGTGTGTCTTAGCCTTTTTTACATGAACTGCTAATAATACCAGTGTAGTATGCAAGCTGTTCAGGTATTGGAATGTGTTAGAATTGCACAATCAGTTGATTTGATTGCATTAAGAAATGTCTCCATCAGATTCTAGCTCAGTAAAAACTTTACTGATCTTATAACAGTTTAGCAGAACAGAACTTCTGTTCTGAGGTATCCTGAAATATGATATCCCTGACTGGTTTGAATTTTAGATGAACTTTAAGATGAGCTGACACTTTACTGGATTAAAGGGGTCAAAAAAATCAGATTTCTTGTTCTGCAAGTTCTTATTTCTAATTTTTTCAGATTTGATATAAATAGTGGCATAAGTATTCCTAACATCAGACCAACTGTTATGTGTGGAATAAAGCCTGAGGCAGGTAGAAATTTCTATGAGCTTGTATTGGAAGCATTTCCAACCCAGAAAGGGCTTAGTGTAGCAAATCTAAAGTCAGACAGTAGTTCAGAGCTGCATACCAGATGAGATATATAAAGAGTAGAAATTATTTATTCTAAATGGGCATGAAGAAACGCAATCTAGGAAGTAAAAGAAGAAAGTTTTTGCTCAAACATTTGGCGCAACCAACACAAACCAAGTTAGATTCATGTCCATGTTCTGCTCTGGCCTTGCAACATCCTTAGCAAATTCCATAAAATATCCATCTGTGTAAAAGGAAAAGTCCTGCAATGGAAAATTGAGCATGATGGTAAAGCACAAAAGAACAATGCACATGTGGTGCTTGCTTGGAGTCCAGTCTGCTCCATGACACTGCCTCTGCAAAAGGAGTTTGCCTTTCATGTTTTTTCATACTTTGCTGAATGTTAGGTGCTTGAACAATGCATCACTGAGAGCTAATGCAATCAGTCAACAGAAATATGTAGCCATGATCCCTCCGTTCAGAACAGCCTTGTGTTTTTTCCCAGTTAATAGGATACCTCACATTTCCAGTAGAATAAGACAATCACTTGGAAAGCTGGTAAGAATAAAAAAAATAGGGCTGTTACCTATGCCATTTTAATTAAAGTCTTGAGTTTTCAATATAGATAATTTAATTTGGAGTGATGCTCTGACTGAACAACCAGGATATTTTTAAAAGAACTTCTTATACTGATGATTAAGTGTTTAAAATTTGGATTTTGTATAAATCACATTGGCTCTGTGTGTGTGAAGGTCTAAAACTAAAAAGTACCTTGATATATTGGACATATACACAGAAATGTCTCTCCTTCACTTAGTTTGAATTTTTTTTTTCTGTTCTGACCTCCTGGGAATTTAGGATCATGACTCAAAACTTGACTGCTGGTATTTCACAGCCAAGCTTCTGGTTCTTGGACGCTGTAATGCCTTTTGCCAGGTTTTCTTCATCTGCTTGCCCTCCAGCTTCATCATAAATAATTAGTCCAGTAATTTTTAAGTAGTAATTCTGAGAAGTTGTTTAGTTCTCTTTCATTAGTCCTAGTCCAACTAATTTTCACATCTGCTTAATATACTTTTCACTGAAGTACTGAAGTTATACTGTCTCCTTGCTAATGCTGTCTTCTCATCCAAAATGACCCACTAAGAACCTTGAATTTTGGTGAGGTGAATGATTGTAATCTCTGGTAATAATGTGGAGAGTTACTGGCACTCAAAAATGAATGTTAGGATCTGAACACTCTATACAGATATACATAAGATGTTATCATGTCCAGTTAAATCTGAAAAACATAAAGGACAAAGAAACTTTTATAGTAAGAGCTTCAGTGTTTCCTAGGGCCATTTAGCAGGCCAGATTCAGAACTTGGCTTCTACTTGGCTCCTATATGGCTCCTTAGCTACTCATTAATCTGTTCTTCCTCTCTAAAATTCATTGCAGAAATGAGGAGTTTTTCAAAATCTGTTCTGCAGCTACTTTTGCCATGTTAAGAGGAAAAACCTTTAAATCTTGAGTTATACTATATTTAAACTATTAAACTATACTGTGACATTAGAATGGTAAGAATATGCTTTTACCCAGGAAAGGCTGTAGAAAATAAGCAGTAAATCTGTTATGACAAGTGAAAAGTGCATAAATGTTATAATCTTCACTGACAAAATCATATCTCGATTTAGGCAAGATTAGACTTCAAAGCACAATTGTTCTTTGTGCTCTGCTAAATTCTGCATCTTTGCTTCTAAGGTGAATTTAATTATGGAACAGAAAATCATGGAAATTCAACGTCATGTAGGTCAGCTACAAGGCTTGTGTGAAGGTCCATGCTTTGCAGTGGAACCTCAAAGTCAATAATTCACCTTGGTGAGTAGGGTGGTGGCTGAGTCTCGTGCTCATGCTGTGCTTTTAGCACCTGGTTTAGAGAGTAAAAGAGTTCCAGACATGTTGGTGTTTGTGTTCTCAGCTGCGACTAATGCACGGTTTGGGAAAACAGGTCTGCTTTAAAGATTTCTTTTAAGTACAGATGCCCTGCAGTTTTACACCAACTGGAGCTTTGGCCCAAACTGTTTGATCTGTTTTTGATGAGGTGAGGGCAAGATTTCTTTGCCTGAGCGATGGCAGGAATGCTATGTAGGTTAGAACCCTTGGGCAGAGCTGCACTTGAAAGGTTCTAATGAGTGACAAGGTAAGCCCTTTAAAAATGCAATGACAAAAAAGAAAACCCAGCACATCATTTAAATAATACTTAAAAGAGGAAAAAGTAGATATAGAATATAAAATAGTATAAAATAAGTAGTTTCATCCAAATGGATGTCTATTGTTCTCACCTGAGTCAATGGGTATATTTGTGTTATTTAAGAAAAGAAGCATGCTATAATATCAAGTAATTTTTAGGATGGTTTTAATAAGTGTTAAAAAGCGGAGTCTCTTGTTTAAAACAAACAAACAAACAAAAAAATTCTCAAGTCCCGGAAGGTATCTACAGCAATAGTGTAAAAAATTTCAACGTAAAATGGAACCTCATTTGTATCAGTGCTAAATCTTAGTATCTTTCATGGGAAACTTGAAATGCCTGGTCCCTTCAAATGCTGGAATTGTACAATTCTTCATCAGGCTTCCTCTTTGCCTAACACCCACCTTAATTTTTTTCAGCTCAAAAAATTGGAGACATTGTGATTAACAATAATCCAGCTCCCTGTCACAAATTCAGTGTTATGAGCAAAACCTGCCCAGTTTGAAAGGGGTGTGAAGACTGTGACTTTGTTGGCATACAGAGACCGAGAGCACTGCAGAGATGACATACTTGATTTCTGTAGGGAGGGGGAAAACTGACTGCTCTAACTGATAACATTCCCTGTTGGCCAGAGGTAGTGTAGGGAGAATGGCAAGGCTGGTGCTGCACTAGAAAATGTTAAGGCAGTGAATTTGAGGTAAAGGAAATACTGTCATGAACAGCACTTCTCTCATCAAGGTTTTAATTTGTTAGACTCTGAGATGTTCCAAACAAGAAAGAAAGCACATCTGTATGATGGATGCTACAAGAAAGAAGTTAAACAAAAAAATTTATGGAGAGGGGTTCCTCATATAAGCTCCTTACAATAGGTTATTTCACTTTCTGCTGAAGCAGGTCTGAGCTTTATAGTTATACTTAAGTCAAAAGGGCCTGTTTTGCTCAGCACTTTTGCAAATTGCATCGCCCAGTGATGTGTCTGAGCAAGAACTAATTTGTTCTTAAAACACCTTTTTTTAGGGTTGTTAACCTGATTTAACAGATTTTCATAGATTGATAGATAGATCTATTAATCAAGTCGGTAAGAATCAGGGCTTTCAGTTTTAGTTTGAGTATATATATATATCAGCATTTGATCAAACCTTAAAGCTGTGTAGTTTTTGACAAAGTGGTGAAAGGGAGATGTGTTGCTTCTTACAGCTGATGTCTGCCTGGAGCTCAGCAGTGGTGATCTATCTAATTATTTGAATTCAGCAGATTTGGTACTGAAATGATGTTCATTTTTCAGAATGGTTCAAATAAAGGAAAGTATGAAATCTCACATCACACACCACAGAAGATATTTAATAAGAAAACAACAGAAATTGCTGGTTGGAATAATTATTCTGGCACATGGATACTCGTGTAGACAGAGAACATTTCCTCCACACTGTGATACAAATCAGAGGGGAGACTGAGCATGGCTGGGTCACAGGGAAAAAAACATAAAATATACTCAAAACCCCTGGGAAAATTGAAACTACATTGAGTGTAACTTTATGACTGCTGTATGTGTTGCCTGCACATCTGCTGCAGAAGGAGAGGCAAAGTTAAAGGTGACAGGTTGATTCCTGAAGTAGCATCTGCTTCTCCCTCTGCTATTAGTGCTGAGCAGAAAGCTGATTTTCTGTCCTTCCCTTCCATTTTGCTTACTTTTAAATTGTGAGGGAAGACATCAGTGGACAGTAAACAAAGAAGCAGATGAGGAAATATTTTATTGTTGCTACACAACCTGTTGCTGGGTTTTGATTGAATAATTCACTTTATGCAGTTGACTCCATGAATTGGCTTGTTGAAGTGGTGTGTTTTTTATAAGTCCTTGAAGATTTTTCTGCCTGGTCTGAGATTCTCTTCTCAGCTGCTCCTATTCCTTGTATTTTCCTCTCATTTCTACATTTTTATTTGCACTGCTGCATATATTAAAAGACAAAGAGATTTGATTTTACTAATCTCCTTGTGCCTATGTGTGTAGTGTACCAAATGTGGAATGAAGAGTGATTAAAGTATCCTTTTTAAAGGATAACAGAGTGAAGGACATACAGCTTGACTTTGCTGTTAAACCTCCACAAGTATATGAGGAAAGAGCTGATTATTAGGATGTCAAGTAACTGAATTATTATTCCTTGGAAAGTACCTGAAGTATTTTAGAGTGTATTTTTTTTGATAAGGCCAAAGTTTTATGATTTTGTTTCCTTTTTATTTTTAATGTTGTTAGTATATATCCTTTGTATTTAGTAGTTCAGTGAGGAATGTCCAAAGTCTCCCCAGGTTGCTGTTGATGGAAGATGAACATGAAAATGCATTTAAATTCAGCAGTGTCTCCTAGTTTGCATAAAACCCAGCTTTTGTGCTTATTATTTTACTGATGGGAGGAAGAGTGACAGACTCCACTTTTGCCATTTTCCAAAGTAATTCTAAGCTTAATTGGTGTAACTCTTTGAGATGAAACAAGGCAGCAGTCTGTGTATTGCTCATTCTTCTTGCCTCGGATCATGTGCAGGATTTTGGAGAGGCATTACACAGCTGCTCTGTCTCAGGAATCATGAGAACTCCTTCTACTGCAAATGCCAAGAGAGTCCAGAAGGTATTTAGGAGCACAAAAGACTTGGTTCTGTTCTGGACTGTTCATGGTGTGCTGGGTGAACAGAGGAAAGTAATTGCCCTCACTTTTTATAGTTTGATTTATTTAGATTACCAAAAGGCACTTGTGGTATTGTCTCTGTGGGCCAAATGGCAACTTACAGCAAGTATCATAACAACCTGATATAAATAGCACATGTCAAAAGTAGCTGGTGCTGGGCATTTGTCCTCCAGCAATAAAGATGGTGTTCATATGGAACTCAGAACTACTCTGGAGGTGTTAGAACTGGAAACATGCAGTGCTCATAAATTATTACATTATAGGCATGCAAACAGATCCATAAAAACAATTGTTTCTTGTTATATGTTGGCCTCATACCAAATGAAAACCCTGCTCTGACCTGCAAACCTTCAGAAAAGTTTCACTCCTGAGAAAGGACTCAACACAACACAGTGAACATCAAAGTAATTAGGATTCAGCTGAAGAGATTTAATATAGATCTGTCCCATTTTGTCCCATGTTGGATAAATTGGCAAGAGAAGGAGAAAACTTCCTTAGGAGAAAATAGTGAGAATGAGTGCTCTGTGAGGCAAAGTTTTAAGAGGCTGCTGGTCATGGCTTATGATGCCAATAGCAGTATTGTCCCTTGTATTGTGTATAATCATGGTATCTGGGACGAGTATGGGACTGAGGATCAAGAAAAAGTGTGCTATCCAAATATATATGTGGTTTTATGCATTCTTCCTATGCATGTAAAGTCATTCTACCTCCCTTTTATTCCCCTTTAGAGGTCACCATATAGGCATTATAGTAAAAGTCATGTGGGGTATTTTTTTGCTCTACAGATATGTAATGAATTCTGGTAACATAATTTTTTGCACCATTAAAGATAAGAATTTTTTATTACCATTAAAGCTAATAGGTTTTCATTACCATTTCCACTGCTGCCAGCATTTTAGTGTCATACATTTCTATTTACTTTTTCTGTGTACACTCTGTTGCAATGGTGTGAGCTGGAGGATTGATGCTGTAATCGCATATTTGGAATCTGCTGTTGTTGGAGAAGGGGCAGCAAGCTCTGCAGCCATAGGCTCCAGTGTAACACAAATATCAGGAGTGGCAAAGAAGAGAAATCACAGGATCATCACAGCATGTCCTGTGGGGATTTTTTGATTCAAAGGACAACCTGAGTTTCCCAGATAGGTTTCTGCATGTGCTTTGTGCTTCCTAACTCTTCCTGTTGACTGAGAGCACTGGACTCTGTGCCCTGACATTCCAAAGCCCTGTGAAACCTGATGTTCTGAAGTTATGGGGAAATTAAATGAGCAATTTCCATGCTGGGTCAGTGGATATAAATAGAACAAAAATGCTCTTAGTAAAGTATTGTTCTATAAGTGGCTCAAATGACTGTTATACAAAGGTCAATTTGAAGAAATCTGGTTAAACCTGTAATAGCAAATGTGGAAATCGAAGCAGATATTTCAAACACTGTCCACCTTTTTCTAGCTGTCTACAAAGTCTGCAGAGTCTAATCCGGTGATCCTACACACTGCTAAAAAGGAGGAATAGGGTACCTAATGTACCTCATGTGGGGAAAAAAAGGGCATCTTTTAATCTCTATTTATATTTATAGGCAGAAAAGGATGCAAAATTGAATTAGGAGAAATTATCTTTTCTTACATGCTTGAAACACATTAATTCCTTCCTATAGTTAGATCTTTGAAAATCTGGTGAATATTTTACAATATATCACTGACAAAAAGAATATGGATTCATATTGCTAAAAGAATTTTTGGGTTTTAGAAAACTATTTAAAGAAACTTCCCTCAAGGCCTGTTAATCACTGAAATAGCTATAAGCACAGTTTTAATGAATCAAGAACATATTTAATAGCTTTATTTTTTTCTTTAAAAATTTATTATATACAAAATGCTGAAAAAGCAGTTATGAAATAAATTGATTGTAACTCTTAAAAAAAACCCCAGACAATCAGATATACATTTGCAATTTAAAATCAGGATAGTTTTATGGAAGATCAAGCTTGTTTTCTGCTTTTGAAAGAAGATAAGGAGAATTGCATTCCTTTGATTGCATAGCTATGATTACAGACAGTGATATGCTAACGATTGCTAGAATTTTCAGAAAACTTCATACTGATAATTTGGACATAAAACTCCATAATGCTAAGTTGGACATTTGACAGCATATTGCATGTCTTTTTAACAACGCTTTTTCTGGGGGTACAAATCCTTAACTTCTGTGTCTTCAACAGAATAAACTGAGCTGGGTTCTTAGGAAGACACTGTCCAAAAGTCCCATGTCACACATAACAGAAATTATTTAGAATTTTGACCTAATACCATCCCTGTATTATTGAACATCTGTTAAGCTGTTCTGATGACACCACTTTCTTCCATCCTTCACTCTTTATACAGTCACACCATTTCCTTAGTTTTTTTCATTTTCTCTTATTTATCCAGCAGAAGCTGGTGAAACCAAGTTGGGCAACTTGATAATTTGCACTGCATGTAGCACAGGCAGGTCTTGGGCTGTGATTCCAGGCTGCATAACAGGCACATGGAGCAGATACATGAAACAATATAAAAGCATTGAAAGATGACTTGGCTTCTTTCCAAACAAATTGGGATTGCTTAGCCTGGAAAAGGGAAGGCTTTGGGGTGACCTAATTGTGCTTTCCAGTACCCTGATGGGATCCTACAAGAAAGGTGGAGAGAGACAATTTGTGAGGACATATAGTGACAGGACAAGGGGCAATGCTAGGTAAGAGGCATGCGATTCTAAAGAATTTGGGGCCAAAACTTCCCCACTGTATGTAATTGAAGAGCATTCAGCACCCATTGCTATGAATAATACTACAATAAATACACCATAGAAATGCAACAGCAGTGATGATCTTGCTGAGATCAGGGGTATTTCACATAGACATCTTTTCTTTCTCTTTATTCATATGACAGAAGCTAAATTTAAAGAGAAAAAACTTACAGAATTCCAAGTCAATAAATAAACTGGAAAATGGTGGTATTATTTTCTGGTAGTACTAAGTAGTATCAAACAGTAAGTATCAGCTGGAATGAATCTCAGTAGAAGTTGTTTTTAAAAGTGCAATAAAATTCTAATATCCTCTGAAAGGTTATTATCCAAGTAAAGAAGGCATTTATGTATAAAGCTATGCCAATTTGTCTCGTCAAGATGGGGCTTTTCATGACACCAAATGTGAACTAATTCTTTTTTCACTTACCTTGTAAGTAGCTTTATTCCAATACTACTGAAGTCAATGACAGAGCTGCCGTTAATTTTTTTTCATATAATGGCATGGAACTAATGGTAAAAAGGCCATGAGGTGGCAATTCCAGCTGGCAGCATTTACAAAGGAGACTTTATGAGGAAGTAGGATAAATTCAAAGCCAAAGTGCTATAGAAGGTGACAAATTCTAAATCACCAGACTAGATTTACAGAAAAAATTATTGTAACAAATTAAAGAACTGACAGAAGTTTGTATTAGTACTGTTACATTTAATTGGTGCAATGTAGCAGAATTATGGAGTTATGAGCTGGTAAAGAAGTTTATAGAAACCAATTAAAGTATAAACATTAAGAATGGCTCTATTGAGTGGCTGGAAACAATTGCTAGGAATTTCCTGAGGTTGTGTTCTTCACAAAGATGTTTTAATTGCTAAGGATAATGCTCTGAAAAGCAAATAGCTTATTTTATTACTTTCTGTTATTTCTGTAGCTACCCACTTATATCTCTAGATTTGGTTATGTTTCCTTTTCTGAAGTTATTCAGCGTTATTTAATTTCCTTGTATATTCTTTTCATGGGGAATATGGACATTCACCTTTCACCAGAAATTCGCTTATCTCACTGTGGCAAGATCATAAAGACGTAAAGTATCATCTGCAGAAGATGCCTGTAGAGTAGTTCTGGATCAATCTGCTCCTAGGAGCCAGTGACATGCAGCTGAAGAGAAGAAAAAGCTGGTGATGGGGTTAGTATCCAGTAAATCCAGCATTTCTGTCACCGAGTGAAGTGCCGTATTAAATCATTGTAGGGAGGTTGGAACTGGGTGATCTTTAAGGCCAGTTCTAACCCAAACCATTCTAGGATTCTATGAAATTAGTCTCTCCTGGGGATTCAAATATCTTTATACCTGGACCTCTGTCTATTCTCATACTTAGCTCCCCACTTGTAAATCAGGAATAAGAACGTTCCTCTTCACGAGCATGTGACTGGATCTCAAAAGCATATATAGAGGACAAATATTTCAAAGATGGGTATATGACTCACATAATGTCTAGCTAGAGTGAGTGGGTAAATATTGTCAAAATTTCTTCTCAGGCATGAAGATCCCAAGGAAGCAGCTCCTGTTCAGTACTTAGAATTCTGATGTCCTGGACTGCAAAAAAGACAGGTGAGGGAGACTCACAATAAAAATACTTAACCAATACAATTCTAAAATTTAGGAAAGGTGTAAAAAATTAATAAAAAGCTATACATAGCCTCTTCAAATTAAAAATTTTACTCTTTTCTCCTTAAAATAATTATATCCAACAAAGAACTAGGTAAATTTGGCAAAACTTCTGTAGCATCTATTTGTACTCATTATTTCCTGTGTAGTTATATCTGCCTGTGATTTTTTTTATATATGTCACTTTGAGTTTCACCTCACAATCCTTATTATTCTGCGTGAATGCTGGAAAAATTTCCCGATCCTGCTGCTGTTGCTCTGCTGGAATTTTCATTCTTTATTCAAGTTTCTCTCTGTTCAGGTCTGCCTCCAGGTAAACAAGTCTTTTTTTGAAGTCTTCCTATGCATGAGAATTTTCCCATGCCCTTAATCAGTTTTAACTAAGCCCTTAATTGCCTTGTTATATTTGGTCAGGTTTTCTAAAACGATAACTTAGATGACATAGAGTGGTCATAATCTGGCTGCAAATTCCCTGTGGCTTAGAGGAGCTGAAGGCTGGGCAGAATCTGACAGCTTTGAGTTTTCCCCTTCTTGCTAGCGTGGTTGATTTACTGGAGGGCAATGGCAGAATCTGGGTGGGGGTGCATGAGACCAGCTGTGCTGCATCAATCCAAGGCTGGGAAAAAGTGTGGCCCTGTGGGTTTCAGCACTTGTAGGATGAAGTGTGGCACGAGTACCTCAGTGGTCGTGTTTCTTTGTGGCAGTAAATGCAGTAAAATTTGACCACAGAAGTTTGGGTAATAATTTATGTGTCTCAAGTGGGTGAGATATTTAAGTGTCACACTCTGAAAATCCCAATGGCTGTGCTATTTATGGCAAGTTCTGTTTTTATCAATAGATCATTTGTGACATGTGACAAAAAAAGAAGGAGAGCCTGCGGCAAAATAGATTTTAGCTAGGTCTGAATTAGATTTTATAGGTCAGCTACTCTCAGTTAATTCAATACCATCTGATTGCTAAAAAGGTACTTAATGAGGCTTAATTAGAAGGGTTGTCTTTTATTGTCATTTGATGCAGTTGCATTTAGATGAGTTCAGGGTTTGGCAGTAGGTTTCTCTCTTAGCAATTCTTGGATCTCAGTCTAACAAAAGCTAATAAATTATCCCATCTGCTCCCAGGCTTTCTATCTGATGCTTGTAGTGTAAGCAGCATAAGCACCAGCTTTAGAGAATGCGTGACCACTGGACAGAAAGGGTCTCAACGTTAAATTGCTTGCTAGCTTGACAAACAGAGAAATAAAACGGTAAATTCCATATTAATCTGAAACTTCAATTTTACATTTCAAGGGAATAGGAATTTTAGAGACATTTTACTTTTTAAAAATATTCTGTGTCTTCTATCTTATTCCAATGATCAATTAATGTCATAATGTGGCATAACAGGAGAAAAAAATACCCTATTACCTTTAAAAAGGAGTTTAAAGTGTAATTTCTTCTTGGTATTGACCCTTTCCTCAAACTTTTTGTAAAGACTTTTCCTGTTTATCATGACAAGTTTCACTCTATTTAGATTATTGTGCTGTAGTTCCTAAAAATGTTGTAGATATGAAAACAGAAACAAATGTAAAAAAAAGTCGATCAGGATGTAATATTTAAAGCAAAATCACAACATTTTAAATTAATTTGAAAGTATTTAAGATATATTAATCCCTGATAATTTGGGAAAAAGTTTCTCAGAATAAAGGCAATATCATAAAAACATTTTTAAATGTCATTAAAAAAAAATCCTCCAGCATTTCCAGTGTTTTTTTAAAAAGAAAAAGTGTCTGAAGCTTACAAAATGTTTTCTACTGACCAGATGGAACAAGTTTTGTGATCAGACTCCTAAGAGGCTGCTGCATTTTCTCTGAGGTACAGCCAGTTTTGAGCACCAACCTTGTGTGGTCTCTCAGGTGGTATATGCACATAACCAGCCACTGTGCAAGCCTCAAATAGCCCAATGCACATGAGTGTTTGGACTAAACTGATATTGGGAATAGTGAGGGACAACAGGTCTAACTGACAAAGAAAAAATATAGTGAAGATGTTGAAATGACAATGAATTAACTGGGCTTGAATTACAGCAAATGTATCTTCATCAAGCTCACAGATGTGCTTCTCTCACAGTTGAATGCTATTAAATTCTATACAACAGCCTTGTTAAATTTAAATTAAATGCTGATTTAACACATCTAAAGGCATTATCACATTTAGTTCTGAACTGTGTTTCTAATGGCTTCAAATCATGTGTGATGTATTTATGGCAAAGTTCTGTAGCTGTTGTACTGGAGAATTTGTGTGGTTTTTATTAAATAAGTTATATCCTGCTCTCTGCCAAATCTTTACAATAAGAAAAAAAGTCATGAGAGTCAGTGAAGCACAAACTGAAGGCACAACCCAGGAATTGGTTCATACAAAATACATAGAAATCTAATGACCAGATGAGGGGGAGATAAGATAGTAATGAAAAGATGCAACTACAAGGAGAAATTTCGAGTTACACTTTCAGCCATCAAAATCCTTCCAGTTGAAATGCTATATGGGTCCTGTTGTACTCATAGATTATTTAGAAGAAAAGGTGCCTTTCTAGTTCAATGAAATTAGTATATCTTTCTTTTCAATTCAACATGCTGCTTGAACAACTAACCTTTAACTAATGTGCTAATGCCACTTCCAATTGATGTACCTATTTAAAATGAACAATGCTAGTGACAGAATAATGAAAACAATTAAGCTGAACTTGTCAAAATTAATAGAAGAGTCTGCATCTTCATCAGAAGCAATCTTCATCAGATTGCATCTTCAACAGCAAAGGCCATTAGAATCAAATATTTTCCATAAGAAGACTTAGCACTGTTTGTGTGTGGTTTCAAAAAGATGCACACATCACATTCTTGTCTTTCAAAAGCTAAGTAATCTGAGTAGATCCCAAAATCTCAGAATTTCCATCTGGTAACTAATTTTCTCTAGGTTTTGACTTTCTCTGATGTTTCTAGTAACAGGTGCTCCCAGTGGTCCTCGGGAAGTCAACAGTCCTCCTTTGGATGCCAGGAGATACACGAATTCAGCTAAGCAGGTCTGGGCTTTCAGATGTGGATGGACTTTGTAGGTACACCCTCTTGCTTCACTGACTTTGGAGTATCTCCTTTTTCCCCCTCTCATATTCAAAGGAAAATCGGAGGTCTGCAAATCTTATCTGAGCACTGAAGAGTTAAAGTTTCACACACAAGCTGCAAGGACTGGACCAGGCCCAGGCCACGCTGGGTGAGGGGTGGCTGAGATGTCAATCAGCCTTTCTGGGGCTCAGCTGCAGCACCCACACTGCCCATGGCCACCCCTGCTTCCCAGACTGGGGCCTGGCTGCCTCCCCCACAGGCCGTGCGGGGCTGGGCGGGCCTGGCCCCTCTGAAGCTGCTCTGAGCCAGCAGCAGGAGCCGGGGCATCCTCCAGAGCCACGGGCCCGCGGGGGAGGAAGCAGGGCTAAAGTCTTATCAACAAGTCTTTCCTCCCCCTGGCCGTCGGGTCCCTTGGTTTGCAAACGGGGCCCAGCGGCCTCCCGAGCCCCCTGCTCATATGGGAGCAAAGCTCAGGCCAGGCCGGTGTTACCTGCTCAGCCACTGGAAATAAAAGAGAGCTTTCTCCTGGGTTACCTCCTTCAAAATGTGTGTTCATGGAGTGAACTAACTTTCTCCAATTGGTTCCTCAGGCTGTCAATAACCAAACCAGCCTTCAACTGGTCCCATCAACTCCCAGAGGAAGTTCTCATAGAGAAAACCTCTCTCTCTGAGTCTGTCCTCCCCAGGTAAAACCAGCACACTATGTTTTACAAAAAACTTGCATAAACCTTCTATATTTAGTCAATAATTTACCTATAGTTTTCTAAAAAACTTAGATTTGCTATGTCTCTCCCATACACTGAATTAAAGAGAAGACACTAATCTCAGTAATGTATCTTGAGATCTTCCTGTCTTCCATGTGCTCTGCTTAAGCCTCTGCAGTATTACAAGTAAGTCTTTGGAGTGCTTTTTGACAGTGATAGTACATTGCTATTATTTTTAGAACTATATTTGATGCTACATAATTACTACTGTGAGCTCTGTGCCACCAGAAACCTTCATTAATCACAAATATTTTGCTTCTCTAGTTATGGCTCTTCCTTCCTTTGTTCTGCTGACTTCCTCCTTCTTTCTTATTTTATTTAAATCTCTGGCCCAGAGCAGCTATAAAGGGTAGACATTTATGGAAAAAACAAAGAACAGCAAATTCTGTGCTGGGCAATGTAGGTGGTCATTTGTTTGTTTGCATGCTGAGAAACCTGCCAAAAGTACCAGAACTTCTCTCTAGTTAATAATGTAATAAATTAGATTCCATCACCATGTAATCACAGGTCCATGAGAACTGGGTATAAAAATCTTTCTTCAAATATTTCCTCAATGGAGCACATTGTGATATACACACAGGCTCTGTTTGAAAATGTACTCCCTTGTTACATGTCTGTGTTTGCTTTTCAAAGAAACCCAATCTTTTTTACCTCAAAAACTGCATGGAGGCTCTGGATGTTACTAGCTAATAAAAATGTGTAGAGAAGAGTTGACTGTAGAAGTAGGGCGTATTTGTAAGCATCTGCTACATTTATATTTTCTAAATATGTCCACTTGAGTAGGGAGATCCACAATTTAGCTGAAATAGAACAAGACTAAAAAAGACATTACAAATATTCTGATTTTGTTTCAAAAATTTCATCTTTTAAAGGCATGAAAATGTAGATAAATAAATGAAAAGGACTGGAAATGTCCAATAAGAGGCAATGAAGCAGATATGGTTTTGAAGCCTAGCCTCTGTTGTGTTTGTTGACATTTCATCTTTACATGCACAAACCAGCTGCTGGAGGGCCAGAGGTGCTGGGATGGGTCAGTTGGTTAAAGGACATCGGTCTAACCCTGCTGAGGAGCCTGGGAAAGGCACTGCAAACAGAGTGTAACCACCAGGTTTTGAGCTGATATCCTGATCTCAAGAGCTGCGTCAAAACTAGCAGGGTTGGAAAGTGCTCAACAAAGGAAGGTACCTGGTGGATTCGCTGGTGTCCTTCCTCCTCCACTTCTCCATGGGAAACTTGAGGCATTGGAGTGAGATCAAGATGATAACTGTTAAGTGATTTTAATACACAACAATAAAATATACATCCATATTTTATTTTGGTGATAACAGAGAACTGTCAGGAATACAAGGAAATGGGTAAAATCAAAGGAAGGTGCCTGTAGACATCCTGTCCTAGAAAATGTTCTGCTTGACAGAAGGCTCCCATACTGTAGCCTTTCCTTTTGTGGCATCAGCCAGCACAAACTGCAGCCCCGTGTTTACATCTCAGGGATCTATGGACACTATGGTCTCTGGTGGGTTCCTTTAAGTTCCAGAACTAGAGTTGGTTTGGTGCTTGGGGTTTTTTTGAGTGGTGGTGTTGTTCATTTTTATATGTAGACAGCTTGTTAAACCTCAGAACCCTGCTTTATTGTTTTAAATATATCCTTAGGATTCTTTCCCCTATTTAAGTGATAACTACAGCTTTGTGATAAAGGCTTTTTACTTCTAATAGGGTCTTCTATTCACAGTTTAAAAACAGCATCTTTTTTTTTCTCTTCCTTGAATATAGTCTTGAAATTTTTTATACACTTATCACAAGCTTCACAATAATAGTGTCTTTTAATAGTCATTCTGTCATGGAGAAGTGTATTTACCTTTTTAGCTGTTCCTTTTTGTTTGCTTTCAGAAGGTTGCTTCCTTTTCATATAATTCTCTCCTTGGAACTGAATATTACTTTGGTTGATTTGTGTGTGGGGCTTCCTCATACCTCCAAAGACACTGAAATCAATTTTGAATTGAAGAGTTGCTCTTTTGAAAATGGGTCTTCAATAACTGCAGCTTCTGCTGTGTCCAATATACTGCTAAGGGAGTAATGAAGAATTGCTTTTGTCCTTCTGCATTCTCCTTTTTGTCAGAAAAATTAAGTGTCTGTTGAATTTCAGATGCTTCCTCTCTGCTGTCTCTCCAACCTGTTGAGGTCCCTCTTAAGGGCTGCACAGCCCTGTGGGGTATCAGTGACTCCTCCCAGCTTTGTGCCATCAGCACATTTGCTGAGGAGGCATCTGCCCCCTCATCCAAGTCATTGATGGATAAGTTAAACAATACTGGACACAGTTTCATATTAAAAATCTGATCTAGTCTTTGTCTTGAGTCTGAAAATTTTGCCTTCAGTCTTTCATTTTATATAGAAAAGAATATATAGTAAGAAAAACTCTTACTTTCATGTAAGATGTACAAGTTACTGATAACACTGAATATCTTTGTTTTCTTTAAAAAATAATCCAGGAATTTACTTTTAAATTTAGGAGTTAATATTTTATGTGATTAGAATTAACTTTGGGAACATTTATCTCATAATGTTTGAATATTCAAGTCCATGATGTATTTTGAGCTAATTTTGGGTAGGCTCATTAGGGGAAAAAGGTGTTATTAATAGTAATTTGCAAGAACTTTTGTTGAAGATTAAGTTCTCTTTCAGATTAGGTATCTTACAAGTCAGTGACAAATATAGTAAGAGGCTTATATAGAGAAGGTGTAAAATCTCAGGCTTGAGTTAGTAAGAAGTTGTATCATTATTAGTTTTTCATTTTCCAATATTCATTAACATTTTATCCCAATACAATCAACTTTGATGACACTACTTTCCTTTTTAGTACATTTTCAGAAGAGATCAGGTGATACAAAACGTCTTAGGATTCAATTAAAATATTCTGTACTCTCTGTCCAAGATCTCCCTGGTCTAACACTGAACATCCAGCAGAATCCATTTTTCAGAAACAGGCATGTCGTTTTGATATCAGTGCAAAACACTTTTGAATAGAAATAGGAGCTTTAGTTTTCCAGTCCTACTTTTGGCCTGTGCTGCACCAGAGTTTTCAGTGAGAGAAATAGCTTGGTGTTGGGGGTTGAATTTTTCCCTTTCCTTTCTGTGGAATTTTTCCCATTGTTATGCTAAGTATTTTGGGCTACACCCAAGCTCAGATAGCTAGGAAGTTTCTCTTGCAGGAGGTGGGGAGAGGAGGAACAGCGGAAAAGAAGAGGTGGGGTAGGGGTTCAGGCTCTCTCGCTCGTCTGGCTCGGAGAGGGACTGTCACCAGAAACTCCACTCTGCCATCCCGACGCGGGGGAACTGCCTTCCTTGGCTGTGGGGTCCCGCAACCTCCCTGCTCGGA
>VWZS01007054.1:138247-246339 GCA_013397075.1 Rhabdornis inornatus
AACTCATAGTAAAGTGAAAGGGCTCCTTTTTTTTAAAAAAAAAAAAAAGAGGACCCTGTCCCTTTTAGTAAATAGCTGTTTTTCAAACCAGGACACTTGGCTTAACCTCTTGAGTAGCTGAACACTTTTGTTTCACTGCAGCCATCTTTTTTACTCTCTTGTGATGAAATAGGAACTCAGTTGGGATGTTCTTTTACCAAAGAACACCTGCTTTTACCAACATTTCATACGCGTTTATGATGGAAATGAATATTTGAGATCAGGTTGGGAATACTAAAAAAAGTACTATTTTTTTCTTTTAGAAACATGATGTTTTCAAAATTAATTTTAACATAATTTACTTGGCATAGAATGTGATTATGTTTAGATTGCTCATTTTTGAAAGTATGACTTTCAGTTTAAAGTAATGGAGAATTAACATGTAATTTTTCTCCAACTATTTCTAATGACTAATGTGGTTTATATTACCGTGCATACCATTCATCATTTCAGTATGAATGCTATTAACTGAAAAGGATTTTTTTTTACATAATACAATATAAATAAGAAGTAATTAGTAATTTGTATAGTAAATACCAAAAAATAAGTGCATCCAAATTAATGAGATGTGTATCCATACACATGCTAAAGGAAATTATACTGCTTAAAGGAAAGGAGATGTACTCCATCCATTCTGTATGCAGAACTCCTTGGAATTATGTCTGATATTAAATCTAAAAACCTTCTCTTAAAATAGACACAGCTGCTTTGATTAGACAAATGATGGCACAGTAAGAAGAGATCAAAGCCTACAAAAAGCTTTTTTTTTTTTGGATAGCTGGTTATAAGCACATTGTCTAATAGAGGGATGGTAAAGAAAACAGGTAAAAGGAGGACAGCATAAAAGAAGTTCCATGCAGGTCATTATTTCAGCCATTCCTTTTGTATTATTTTCATCACCTATTGCAAGATTTCATTTTTTAATTGATGCATTGCATTTGAGTAAAGTATAATTTGCTCTAATAGATAGCTAATTGGACTAATTGTCTGCTGTAATTAGCTAGAAGTCTAATACATCTTTATTTTAAATGTTGAAGGTCTCATCAAAATTCCTTCATGTGAATAGGGGAAGAAGAATGTACCATTAAACTAATTGTTTATGCAAGGTGAAAACGTTCTTCTCTTTTATGTGATATCAAAGATTTGAACACTTAAGGATGGAGCTTGGGGACCCTTATCCATCCAGAAAAATTTGTCTTGGGATGTGATATGAGATTACCAAGTCACTCCATACTCCACCCAGCTTGGTCTTGAGCACCTTCAGGGATGGGGCAAACACAACTTCTCTGAGCAACACGTTGTAGGGCCTCACCACCCTGGCAGGGAAAAATTTCTTCCTAAAATGTAGCCTAAGCAAAGCAGTTTCCTCTTGTCCTATCACTCCATGCCCTTGCAGAACTCCGTCTCCAGCTCTGTTGTAGCCCCTTCCCATCCCGTAAGGGACTCTAAGGCCTCCCTCTCTTCTCCATGCTGAATAGCCCCAACTGGCAGCCTGTCATCCTAGGAGAGGTTTTCCAGCCCTCTGAACATCTTTGTGGCCTCCAGCAAGGTCACATCCTTCTTATGCTGGCAGCCCCAAAGCTGGATGCTGTGCTCCAGGTGGGCTCTCACCAGAGCATAAAGAGGGAGAGAATTCCCTCGCTCAGAATTCTGGCCACGCTGGTCTGGGTGTAGGCCTGGGTATGATTGTCTTTCTGGGCTGCAAGTGCACGTTGCAGGGTCATGAAAAGCTTCACCAATATCCCCAAGTCCTTCTCCTCAGAGCTGTTCTCAATATCTTATGCTTTCTTTAGAGGCTGGCAAATTGAGCTAATGCTCCTGTGTCTTTCTCTAGTCCTTTTCAGGGGTAGATAGAGACATAATTTCATCAGAATAGTAATCACATCAGTCTTTACTGAAGAGACTATTGCCAGGCTTTATGGGGCTGATTAGAGACAACAGCTTTGAAACACATCCTACACATATTTAAGACTTTATGAACAATGAATATCATTTTGCATTACACTCACAGCACAGTGTCATTGCAGGATAGTGTTACAGAGTAGGGATTATTTTAAGAGTGAAGGTTTGATAATTTCTTTTTCAGCATTTAAGACATTTTGACTTGTAAACCAGCAGTGTGGCTGCTGGGATATATTGGCGATGTTGCTGCACAGCTGGCACATCATGCAGAGTTTCTTAGGAAGAAATAGGGTCTTCATTTCCATCAGCTTTTGGCAGTACAGTTTACAACTATCCTTTTCTTTAGGGGCCACTATAATTTTTATCATGAGCAGAAATAATTCCTGTATTGTAACAGTGGAGAGCCAGTAGCTGCAGGAGTCTCACTGTGAATGCTAATCCTCTCCTGAGGCTGGTTCCCACAGAACAACAAAGATGAGCAAGTATTTGCTGAAGTCCTCATAATTCAGCTGGGTGCTGTGCAAGCTCTTGGATTATTTCTATTTTCCAATTTTTATATTTCTAAATGCTCAGAAAGCAACAATCAGGGAAAGAAAATCCAATTTAACTGTGCTCCTCTTGCCTTAAGATGTCTTCATCCCAGAATAGACCATGGGAAAGCTGGTATTTTTCTCTAGGGAGCTGGGTGGTGTTTTTGTTTCCTGAAGCATCTCTGCCTTTAGTCTCTTCTGAGCAAACCGCATGGAACACCAAGATCTGGATTCAAACCATCCACTAATCCACCAAGATTCTGCATCGAATTTCATTGAAATTATTATTTGTTAAAGGAAAGGAGTGATTCAGTCATTCAAGGATTGCTGTTGGGCAATGAAAGATGCATGTTCTGTCTCAGCTGTTTGATGCCCACATGCAGATTGATTATAAAAAATCCTAAAAATACAGATTGTGAAATTACGATAAGTTGAGAATGTTGTTTTGTCAGTTATTTATTAGACATAGAGAGGCTGGTGTTCGTGTTGGCTTATGATCTTGTATATTTTGAACTTGAAAACTCGTTTTATTGAAACCAAAATCATGTAGAAAAACATTTTTTAGGCTTGATGAGCTAATTAGGTTGATATAAAATTAGTGGCTTATATGTCATACACTTGAAATTTTGGATGCTTAATGTATATGTTTAAATGGACAGTACTTGTATGGGATTTCTTATAACTAAAGAATTGCTAGCTTAATCCTGGAGTCTTAGTAACTCTCAGGTGGCAATTTAAATATGGGCTAATGCATAATAGGGAAAAAATGAAATTATAAACGCCTACCTGACATGACAGTTTTATGCAGGAACATTTTGTTTTGCTGATTTTTTTTTTATTCCTTCTTTTGTCACAAGTATCTTAAATAAATAAGGTCTGCTTGGAACAGGTTTAATTTGAAAGTTGTCACATTTTGCTTCAATATCTTGTAACTATAGTATAAATTTACACTGATCCATTCATTCTTTCTCTCTCATATGCAGTCTGACCTAACATAAACTGATTTAAACAGAGAAATTACTTGTGCCAACAAAACTACTGTAATTTGAGGCTATTAAAATAGAGGTTAGAATCTGGCCATGAGTATAAATAGAGTGTAATCTAATTTCTTGAGGTCTGCAGATTCAGTAACTTTTGATATTTATGAATTTAAACTCCAGCAATGGTTTATACTGACATGCACCTGCTTGATGCAGCTTAAAAATGGCTGAAGGAAAATTTTTGAGAGGAATGTATGTCCAGCTCAAGAGCTCAAGCCTGAATCTGGATCTAGGGCTGTGAAAATCAGTCCCTTGGTTTTAATACTCTCCATCCCATCCTTTGCATACCTACCTCTTCCCCTATTTTGTGTGCATAGAGTCTAGATTTTTTTTTCATATCTTGAAAAGAAACTGTGAAATTTAACTTGTTAAAGAACATTTTTGCATTTTGGAAAAGCCTCATCAAAACCATAATGTTCACCAAAATTCTCCTCATCGTTCATTTCCAGTGCACTGTCCTGCAGGAAAGGCTTTAGTTAATTATACAATGGCATTGGCTTAGATGTACATTTTTGATTTCTCAGATTCCTCACTGCTGCAGTGATCACAAGGACATTTGGGTGGGGGAAAGCAGCCTAGGCCAGGTAGAACAGGGGACTGTGATTTTCATCTCTTTGTCCCTGGATGTTATGACTTGACTCTGTACACAGCAGGAGTCATGATGGACAGTCAGCACTAACATTTGGGTCAAATCAGACTTCACTGGAGCTGAATTTATAGAAATGTAATGGTGAAGGAGTGGAAGAAAGATAAAGGAGTCCATGGTTTGGACTTCAGGCTGTGAAACACAGACTGTGTCATCTTGTCACAGTAGTCCTTCCATCAGATATTTGGCAGCCTGAAAGACCTTTGACTAGCCAAATACCTTGCAAACATTTCTATTTGTTGAATTAGCCATGCAAAACACAAAAAAATAATGTTATATAGACTTAACTATAGGCAATTAGATATCTGTGCTGTCAGTTAATGATAATAGTGTTTAAAAAAAGCCATTGTCATTGTATTCATGATTGCATTTTATGCCTTAACTTCATATTCAAAGGCAAATACAAGTTTTTAATCTGTTTTATATATGTGTAATTCTGTAAATTTTCTGCTGTGGTTTCATGCAGTCATCAGGTTTGCCATTGCAGGGCTGCATTGTGGTAGTTCTCATTCCAAATGAAAAGAGCACAAATTGCTGACTTGAGCAATGTGGTGTTTCTAACGTTTGAAGTAAATCTTACTTACGTAATTATCTTTCACCGTAGTAGGACCAAGTAAATCATAACTCTGCCATACTCAGCATGATGTGTGAGATAGCTTTCATTTTGCCTGATGAAGGGAAAAGACTAAAAATTTCTACAGCTTGTACTGTGGAACTCAGCTCTGTCTAGGTGTCGTAAGTCACACCCTTGAAGCTTAGAGCGTGGAGAATGCATGTATTTACCATTTTCCAGAAATAATGGAATGCCTCTCTGCATATGGCCTAAACTTTTTCAGTCCATAGTGGCTCAAACAGTAAATGAACCCCATCTGCTGACAGAAGCCAGCCTGGTTGAAACAGCAAATGTGGAACCAAGTACACTGGAGTTAACACCAGTACATTCCAGCATCACCTAAAACATGGTCAAAGAGACTGTCATTGCCTTTAATTAAGGCTAGATAGGATATGTGGGTGGGTTAAATAGGTGTCTATTGGGAGACTCTGCATGCAAAAAATAACTAGTGTTTCTAGAAGACAACATAGACGTATACATTATGAGAAATAAAGAAATGCCATTACCATTTGTAGATGTGAACTGAGTTACAGAAAAGTAGCTTGAATGAAAACATCATCCAAGGTTTGCAGAGAACCAGTAACAGCAGTTCTGAGTCCTGTGACTTGCCTGCCATATGTCCATATTTAAGTATTGGAATAAATGGACTGTGGAATGGATAGTTCTAAACAATATATTAATAAAATAGTTGTACTGAAGATGTGAATTAATTAATTCAATAAATAGCTGTTAGTAATGGTTTGGGAGGCAATGATCACTTTGGATTAGAACAGGAATAGAACAACTTCTGACAGAGCTGGCCCACGATTGTACATTTCATCAGATTGTGGACAGGTGAGGTGTGACTGAACCTGAATGCTTTCCAGAGCAGAAAGAAATATCTCATTATTGAGCTCCAAGATTGCCTGATGAGTTAATTTTTCCCTTCTTTTAAGTGGTTTCCTGTGGGGTGCAAAAAATCATAGAGCTAATACTATAATAAACAGAGGAGAATTACACAACTGTACAGTTAAAATTGTGGTCTCTTTTGTAAGATTTATGCACTTTACAGTGGTTTACTAGAGGGCAAAATTGTTCTTATGAGTGATGTAATTGCTCTTAATATAGCCATATAAAGTCAAATTGCACCTGGGTTTTATACACATATTTCCTATATTTAGGACATCTATTTATTTTCTCCTGAAGCACTAGTAATGGTTGAAGAACAAGATGCTATTCAGTCTTCCTGTTTTCATAATCAAAGCTGGCATTTTGGATACAAGACAAATCACACTGTGTCAGGCACTTGGAATTCAGAGGTAGCCATGTCCCTATGCCCAGTCACCTTGGGGAAAATAATACTTAATAATATGAAAAGAAATGAAATGTAGGACTGAAACAGTAATTTCTTTCACTTTCTATCCCCATGAGATAGATAGTATTTTAATTCATTCCTTTAAATGCAAATGAATTCTAACTTTAATTGTAAGATGGTGGTGCTGCTCCTCTCAGTCAATATCTGAGTCATGTTCTGTGTGATGAGGGAACAAAATCCCAAGTATCTAATATGTGAAAATAGCCGCCGTGCCTTAAATTAGAGTCAAGGACTGGGATGGGAGTTGCTTTTCTGGAAGAAGGTATTAATAGATAAAGCTGAGATGTATGACTACCACTAGCATAGAGATAAAGTTACAGTTTAGATCTCTTTAGAAATTAAATGTGGTATTTATGCATGTATGAATCAGAAGGCACATCTGAATGTGTCAAACTTCCATCAACTATCATTAGGGTTTTATAACTTCTTTTTCTTTTTTTTCCCCTCAAGTTTTCTGTCTTTTGTTCGTATTTGCTCAGCGTAGGAGCTGTGGGCCCTTAACAGCAAGTGTTGGCTTAATTTCTGCTCAGCTTTTCAGCTTCCTGAGCAGGGAGCCTTTTATAGGCTGTGACACAATTCTTAATTATGAGTGTTGCTCTGCTCATGCTTTGGAATACTAGTGGGAAGATAGGTATTCAGAGAGACATAAAATTGGCCCACCTTGCGTCAATATGGCATAAAAAGATCTGATTTGGGGAGTCAAACTCTTGAACTTGGTGACATTTGGAGGAGTCCAAGTTTGTATTTCTGGCTCATGTATAATTAAGTAGCAAGCACAGGCTTGATTTTGCAAGGTCCTTTTCAATATCCTAATGTGGTTACTGCGCTACAAAAAAAAGAGAGAGAGAAAAAGAGGACAGCAACAGACATGGACCTCTTTAGGGAAAAAAGGCCAACTTTATTGAACGGACAGTCCATATTTAAAGCATATTACGTGGAGCTAAAACAGGACAGTAGCTCATTGGACAATTGGGAGAAACATCCATGAGACCATACCTCAGGATGTGTCCCACAGGAAAAACACCAGGTGTTAATCTTTATTATGAATTCCATTCTGTTTTTCACCAGATTCTATTCTGTTTTGACCATATTATCATCCTGGGAGAGTGCCTCCTTAACTGAAGCCATAATCATCTTACCAGTCTGAGAATGGACCTGAGAGGCAAGAGAAGTCCAGGTCTGAGAAAGAATTCTCAAGCTCTCTAAATGTGTGTGTATCCACATCCTGAACTTTCCGATAAGTGGGATTTTGTTTCCACAAATTGTATTTCCATACCTCTCTCTCTCAAGGAAACCTTACAGATTCATATTATGGAAAAGGTTTAGTGAGTCTGTTCCCAAAGACCTCCCTGGGGATGGATTGTAATGAAATGACAAAGACACACGACGGCTGGAAATGAGAACGGCCACCCAGATGATACACCCAGAGCTTGTGAGAGGCACAGGAAGGTGACAAAGAGCAGGAGGAGAAGCAGCAGGGTCAGTGCAGCTCTGTATTCAAAGGTAACCAAGGTGCTGAGTACGATCCACACTTGTTGCCTAAAACACTCACACCCTGGGGGAGAGCTGCATTGTTTAGCTCTTCATCACAGAACTGCCACAGCCTATGGGTGACGCCTTTCAAGCAAAATCAGGTGCCTTTCCATTATTTTTTTATGCAATACTACTGAGAGGCACAAAATAAATGCAAACAAATAAGCAGTTATCATTTGTTGCGTGCAGTGTAAGGAAAACAATCAGCACACTATTTTAGTCCAGTTCTGTCTTGGATTCCAGCTCCCAGATAAACACAGCTTTTCATTCAAAGACAGTATTTAGCACAGCTTGAAAAGTGGGCTTGTTTATTTTTAGTGTTTTGAAGGATCAGCTCTCAGACAAATCATTTTTCACATAAACCAACTCATAAATTCCTAGGATGCTATCTCAGTCATCCTGAATATGCCAAAGAAGTGAAGGTCACACGGTGTAAATTGAAGCTGTACAAGTTTGCCTACCAGTTTTTATGTTTGTATGAAATGGAAAGAGAAGATCCATATATATTTTATTTTTTATGGTTTTTCTAATTTGCTTTTTCAGTCCACCTTAGATCCTGCTGCCCTTAAATCACTGAGGGAATACAGCTTCTTTAATGAATAACTGGTGTTGGTGGGTAATGCCAATTCAGTTTCAACTAGGAGGAGAGTCAGCTCCTTCTGGACAAAAATTTTGTAAGAAATGCAAAATGAGTTGTCATCATCCAAAAAAACCCCAGGCAACAAAACAAAACAAAATAAAACAACCCCTTGGTGTTCAGTTGTTTTACATATGTTAGGAAATTGAAAGGAAAAAAAGCCAAAAAGCAACAACAACAAAACTCCAAACAAACAAAAAAACCCCACAACCTTCCCAATTCAGTGACTGAAATGCACAGTAATTTTGGGAAAATGACAATGTATATTTTCTTTTTCTGACAAAAATTAGGCTGTATCATTGCCAACCACAAATTCAGCTACTAATGACAGCTTTGGGTAGCCTATTCAAATTTCTAAACCCTTTAAATGATAAGAATGTCTTGTATTGTCTGCTTAAGTCATGCAGTAACTCTTAAAAGAGTTTAAGTAATCAAGCACATCAGAAATTTCTTGCAATGAATTGACATACACCAAAATTAATTGACATCCTAAACTACACACTTTATAAGCAGTTAAACTGCAGACAGAATTAAAGTTTTTAATTTGGAAAGACCTCTCTGCTGAGTACTGGAGTGTTGTGCACAGCTGGGGGCTCTCTGGGGGCAGCTGCTGCAGTCAGTGTACTGAGGGTCTCTGTGGGTGATGAAGAGATTGGAGCTTCTCCTTCTGAGGAAAGGCTGAGAGACATGGGACTACCAAGGCCAGAGAAGAGAAGGCTCAGGCAGGGAACTCATGAACATGGGCAAATATCTGATGGGATCCATGTTCTTTTCAGTTTTGTCCAGTGAGAGACCAGAGACAGAGGGCATAAACTGAAACACAGGATGTTGAAGTTTCACAGAGCTTGATCAAGACTACTGCTTTGGAAGTTAACAGATGACTTCAAGCAATAGCATTTCTTTTTTGGTTGTTTAAAGATTTCTCAGTCTCTAAAATGACACCTTGATTTATGACGCTACATTCTCATGGCTTACTGCAAAATATTTATCTAATCAATTGTGAGACTGTCATAGAGGAAAAGCCAAGTGACTATTTAGAATGCAAATCGGTATAAATTAAAAGCTGTAGTGTTTGTTTGTCTGCAGCAGCATTCTGACCCCTTTTGTGTAACTAACATTCAATGATGCTGAATATTTAATTACATACTGTGCTAAGTGACTGATTATAGTGATTGAGGCCTTTTGATACTGCACATTAATAATGTGGGGTGAAATTTTAATGTTCGACTGCAGGAACATGCAGGACTCAATAATCTGAAGTTTAGTCTAAAACTGATCTTAATATAATTTCAAGTGTGCAGGTTTGTTTGTTTTTTATTCTTTGAAGCATTTGATGGCAATTCAAAGTGTAGGAACCTGTATTTGTGTTAGGCAGTTCCAAGTATGGCTTTTCAATATTTAGGCTCTTGCAAGTAGAGAAAGTTGTGATTTCTTTTCTGATTACCTTAGTGTTTTGATTTTTCTGTGATTGCTAGCTGTCCTGATTTTATAGCTGTTAACAATAGCTATAAGTGAATGGAACACACCCCTTAAAATGTCTCCCTAAGAAAGTATGTCCTCCTCTGCACCAGCCATTCTCTTCCAGTTCACAAAATTTTCAGTCATGAGGTAAGACTAGCACTTTTCAGAATCCCCAGATCTGAAGACAACTGGAAGAATTCAGACATTTTTACATCGCTGATAAGACTAAACTGTACTTTAATGGAGATCAAAAAAGTGAAGCCATAGAAAACACTTGTAGTAATTTTAAAACTGTTGTTTCTACTGTTTGCCTCTGCAATTGCACAGACTCTTTTTGTCAGGCATTGGGAAGGAAAAAAATTCTGGCTTTTGCTATGGCAACACAGAGGACTTAGAAAATGATCTCTCAGCATGGAAGAATGATGATTCCTAAAATAGTGTAGGAGCACTGAAAAAGAGTGAGATTCTCTCCTGTGCCAAGGTCTTTTCAGCTCTGGAATGGGGGTTCTCCCACAGAGCTGGCTGTCATTCTCTCATCATTAAACTTCTTTAAACGTACAGTAATTTAGAGCAACCTATGCACTGCTGTAATTTATGACTGTCTGGCTATTGTCTGCAAGGACCCCTGGATATATTGGGAGCTGTCAGAGCATGACAACGCTTTCCCCAACTTTAGTGCATCCCCAGCCTTGAAGTGAGGGGGAGGGATAAATAGCAGAGGATGAGGATCCTCTCACTTTACACTACTGGTTACCTCCAAATAGCTGAGAGAAATCTTATGCAAATTAATCTTTTTAGCCGGATTTAGGTACTTTATACTTTTCAAAGAACTTTCTGCGCAGGTAGAAAATTGATCACAAACTGCTTTAGGAGGTGGCTGCTTTGCTTCATTAATCCAAGCAGCCAATAATTTGTGAACAAAACAATGTCACAAGTCTGTGAGGTGTTATTTAGTAATTCAGCATTGGGGTTGCCACCTCTGAAGGTGAATAAATCTAGAGGAAAGAAGAGCTGGCAGTAAAGTTCTGCAAAGTTATAGCTAATTACTTCAATGATTTTAAAAGTTACTGTGAAAGAACTCTAAGTGATATTTCCAGTTAATGAGAATGAATAAAATCCTTGTGCCATATTTTTTTTATTGCTGACATGTGCATTCCTTCACCAAAAAATTAGAATAAAAATAAACAAATATCCAAAGAGTTTCTTTTAATGCAAAACACAAGTACCAAGGAATTTTTTGTAAGGATTAGTGTCCTCTGCTACCTTCTGTGAGCATCATACAGGACTTACAACATTTGGAACCAAAATCATGAAGCAGCCACTTGCAGAATATCTGTATCTTCTGGTCCCTAAACTAGTTGTTCCCTTCATTCTTTTGTACAGTACATCGTGCACAACAAAATGGTCACACATGGGAGGTAATAAAAGCTAATATATAGAGACAATAAAATCTATTTCATATGCCCCTTAAGTTCACTGGTTCTAATCTTGCCCTTCTGCAATCTCACATTGGGCAATACTATCTCAGAGCTTTCTCAGTCTACTAGCCAAATGTAGAGTGCTCTTCAAAACTCACATCACTGGCTGACATGAGTTTAAAGGCAATAATTTCTGCTGATATTAATGAATTTCTGTTTCTAGCCCAACATGCCTAAGTGAAGAATGGTGTCTCATAGCCAAATTCAATCTAGGGGTACTATGAGTATTCCTTATTGGGAGAGCTTCTTGTTATTTGCTTCTGAGATCAAAGACACATCAGCTGTCTGCCTAGAACCCCACACACTGCTGGAAATGAAAACCATTTGTGTGTCTTGTTTCTCAAAAAGCTGCTTATCAGCCTCATAGGCAAATGCACATATTTAAAGGAGTCCACTGACCCATTCATTTGCATGATACACTGAGGTTTTTGTGTTCACAGTGATGTTACCCTGATGTACATGAATAAACATCCTTCGCCTACAAGAAAGGTTCAATATGTTTTTGGAGCTGCTAGGTTCTGCTCTGCCTTTGCTCTGTGCCTGTGCCAATATTATCTGAAGTTACTCAGACCTACACCTGCTATACATATAACTCACCTAACAGTTGACATAACCCACAGAATTATCATTATTCAGACCCAAGGATTCAATCAAAGGCTTTCAGCCTCCGTTTTTAAATGAATGAATGCTTCATTCTGTGGTAAGAGTCTCCTTCTGAACAAATCTGTCCAAATACACATATGCTATGTAGAGCTTACAAGTCCTTCTGTTCTTACACAGCTCAGCTATATGAGCTTTTTGTGTTAACACATTTCTGTGCTCTGCAAACAATTATATTAAGTATACTTGAGAGGGTTAGGATGGATCTGCCAGTTTTGTGCTTGATGAGGGTTGTGATTAATTTTCTTCTTTACTGCTGTAATTGTGTTAGAACTGTCCCTTGAATAGTTGCAGCTATTTCGCCATCAAAGGTGCCAGGGTGTTTTAGTCACTTTTTAGTAAAGTATATAATCTCCACACACAAATTCCTTTATGCTATTATCATTAAAATGCTCATTTTGGGGGGAGTTTAGTTGTTCTAACTATTTCATTGCAGGTAAGAAGACAATTTTGTTTGTAGGCAAGATTGTGGCTATCAGTAAAAGTCAGTTTTTTAAAAAACTGCTTACCATTGGGGATGTGTGTATGCTGTGCATTTCTTCTCCATCTCTTTACAATTTGCCTGTCTATTTGTATTTTATAGTGTGTGAATGTAAAATACCTCCACTGCTATGAACACAGGGTCAGTTCTCCCTCTGTAGTCTCTCCTAAACCAGAATCTATTGCTCCATTTATCCTTTGTCTTCAGGGTGGTTCTTGCACTATCAGCCCTAACTGAAGCACCAGAATACCATAGGATTCTCTATACATATACATATACATATACATATACATATACATATACATATACATATACATATACATATACATATACATATACATATACATATACATATACATATGTGTGTGTATTTTGTGTATTTTTCTTTCCCTGGCTTGTTCTCTTACCCCTTCTTTTCATGTATATGGGGCACTTATGATTTCATACGTTTTGGAACTGGGATTAAATCTGCTTCATTTTATGATGCCAAAGCTGCTTTTTCTTGTTGCTTTTCACCGGCCACGTTGTATTCTTGCACTGAAATTGCTTGTCCATGGGGAGGTAATTTATGGCATGCGAAGTGCATTGCTGTGCTAACTTTTAATGGTGGCAGCTGTACTTAGCTCTAAGGACATTTAGATCTTCACATATAAATGGTTGATTTTGTAGTCATGGGAATATTTACACCCTTGAAACTCCAAGATCCTATCTCTGTGTCTCACATGCTGCACCCAGAATGTATGAGATTTTGAACAACAGACATAACACAAATCTTGTAACTAATTCAGTAAACTGAATGAAAGAGAAGTCACCTGTATAACTGACTTCAAAACAGTAATAAAAGAAAAGCCTCTGCAGTCCAAAGAGCTTACTAAGCATGTTCCATAGGAGTGGAGTGCAATGATTCTGTTACATCAGGAGTTAATGTAAAACAGTATTTTACAAATATGAGCATCCAAAAGAGGAAGTATTTGAGCATTTGTACTGTGGATGGTCCGTGTGTAGGTGGTTCTGGGAGAAAATTCTTCGTATGTGGAAACATGGGCTATGGGAGAAAGGGAGAGGAATATGTCAACATCTTGAAATGCAAATGTATTATTTTCATCTCCAGGAGATGGCTGCTCACACAATTTCCTGCAGCCTTCTCTCACCGCTTCTCTCTGCATCTGAGGCTGTGAAGCTTTTATCGTGGTGCTAGATCCAAAAACATTTCCATTCCTTTATGCTGAAGAATCAAGGTTGTAATTTACCTTATGATGTTGATGGAGGTTCTCAGTTGGGGCCTTCATTAGGAACAAATTTATTTAAAAATAAAGGACAATTCAACCATGCCTGTGTAGAGTTTTACTGGGACTGTGTTGCCACAGAGGAGGGGTAGTGAGACAACAACGGGTAGACTGGAGTTTTGAGTTTTGTTGTGCTTAGATCCTGCCTTTCCTCCTTCCAGAAGGAAGTGTAATGGGACATGATCATCCCTGGATTGAGTGTCAGGCTCCTATGGGCACTGCTGAGAATTTTGGCTTCTAATATTAACCAATTACAGTGCCCTCCACACCAAACATTTATTAAAAATATTTTTCCACATGTGAAATGTGTAGCTGTTTTAGAAGAGAACTCCTCACTTGCTCACTCAGCTGTTGGGCATTAAATGTAGGAACTTTCTTTGATGTACTGTTAGATCTGCTTGGTGACATGAGGCAATCTTAGCCTGTTATGGAAACAGGAATAATCTCAGACTCCCAAAGAGAAGAAGCTGAGTGAAGATGCAGAAAAATGAAGTGAGCTCTTTCCAGCTTTGAAAAAGAGCTGCAGCTCTCAGCTGGACTATAAGGAATATCTACAATTAGGAAAATAAATAGAATATGTATTTTTACTCAAAAATGTCTGTATATACAATTTTGAATAGGAATATGAGCACTAGCAGTATGTTTCCTGTACAAGCAAAAAGCTCTCTCAGAACTCAGGGATTTGAATTTTAAAAGTGTACCAGATGACTTTGTGACCACCATATGTGTTCACTACTTGAATTTTTATTGTCAAAGATGTAATAAATTTCTTTCTGGTATAAAACAATTAAGAAATAAATAAATGGAATATTCACATAACTTACTGCTGACAGAAGGAGAAACACAAAATAAGACAGTTGCATAAGCATAATTTCATTAGAAAATAAGTCTCATGATCAGATTTTAGAACAGACTGTTGCTGGACGCTTTTATTAAAAACGCCACATTTTCTGTTATAGATTTTATGCCTTTATGACTAGATAGAGCACAACAGAAAACTGCTGTTTATTTATAGAAACCCTAAACCATTCCAGAGAATTAAGGGCTAACCATTCCTGATGGTTGGAGACCAGGTTATCTATTTCAAAATAGGTTAAGACATATAGATCGAAGACTCTAAATTTTGGTTTTCCATCTCTGGAATTTTCACATGGTGTGTGATTACTTTTTCCCCATTCTGTCCAATGTAGGCACTTGGAAACTGACTTTTTGCATTGTTCTGTGGTGAAGCTCATAAAGGGCACTGTGCTTCATGGAAGTTTGGTGATACTGGTTTCTCCTGGCTCTTGGATCAGGTCTGTGGCTAGATCTTTAGAGATCAAGACAGTGAAATGATAGCTAATTTTTACTGGGTCAAAAAAATATCTTTAAGCCATCATCCCTGTTCTGGGAAGATTTTTTTTGTTTGTTTAACTATTGAAATGTTATCATGTCTACCTTTTGAGCTTATGTTTTAGAAAGCCATCTTTGGATCTAAACCTATAAACAAACTAATAAAGAAATGCCTCAGTGAAACAATCAGAAAAACATTTAGAGGTGGTACTTTGAGGAAGATTAGTTTCCTTGGTACATCCTCTGAATGTAAAATTCTTACATGCAGGAAAAGTACTGACAAAGAAAAAAGGTACAAAGGCAATTTTTTTTCAGTGAGGTATCAACACCTCAGAAATAGAGAGGAGAAAATTCTAAGTTAGAGTTATCAGTAGACTTCTCTCTTACCTGTTAACATTCAGTGTTTTTACTAGAAAAATATATAATGAAAGATAGGATATGAGCTATGATTTGAAAAGTCCCTCATGCTATTAAAAAGGAAGGACAATGGTATTTATATGATCTTTAAAAACTAAGTTATAATGACACATGAAAGACTCAAATGGAACAAAGGGTGATCTGCTGAACTGTTTCATAGAAATATTTTTCCCTAGAAGCATCACTAAATTGATTAACTTACAAAGAATGCATACATTTTCACTGAAGGAGAAGGGGTTTTTTTAATCCTTATTTCTGTCATCTATGTGTTCTGGTTGATGTCAACACGTTTTAATCAAAATAAATTGTTTAATAGCTTGCCTACACAGAATAAAATATCTTGCTGCACTCCAGGTCAACTAACAAATACAAATTGGGCTGGCCATCTTTAATTAGACTGGTTTGGGTTTTTAATTTCTTCTGTCAGGCTGCAAGAAATCTATCTTTATAGTCAAAATGCTCAGGGAAATAAAACGAAATCTGAACCATGGAAATTTAAATGAAAATGAAAGAAGTGAAATGGGATGAGCGCTGCCATTTGAAATAAAGTGCTAATAAAACACTCAGGTATTAGCTTCTGAGGAAGATTTTTTATAGAAATCCCTTGAAGCACTGGAAAGACTGGAATAATATTGTAATTGGCATCGCTGACCTGTTTCATGTATACTGCAAAAAGTTTGTGTCTCTGGCTTGAAAAGTTCATGATAAAACAAAGCTCCCAGAATTCCCTTTAGCTTTGAAGGTCTAAAGCATGGATTTTTTCATTATAGTATAGTGAAAAATGAACCGGTTTAGCCATGATACAGAGTGCATAATCATCAGGTATTCTTTCCTGCACACTCTCAGATAATATTTTTTGCAACAGCTTTGATGAGGATTTTACTTAGCAGACTGTGAAAATGTGACCTTTAAAGCTATGCTATGTTATAATCATGTGTATGGTGCCCTGTAACCAAATCTAAAGCTCATGCATTGTGTGTTTGGGTGTCATTTTTCAAAACACTTTTATTTCTCATCTAGGCCTGGAAACTCTGTTAAAACCAAATCAAGCATTCATTCCTGCAAAAGAGGCAAAAACACAGTCTTATTAGCTGTGACAAAATCAGCAGCATCTTAAGTACGAGGGGGATTACCAAAGGCAAAACAAACAAAGAAAAGTATTCAGGAGCTGAAATATGTGATTGAGATATTGAAGGTGATTTGCAGGCTGGCATAATGCAGCATTCTCACATCTCCTAGTGTAATTACAGTGATGAGGAAAAGATTTTCAGGTCAGGTCCTTAATTTAGCTAATTCTGTCTTAATATTCAAGGCTAATACACCAAAAGATTACCATTCTGAGTGCTGAAGGGATTCTTGTGCCTTGCAGTGTTTCACTGCAGCCAGTTTTATTGTGGATATGTCTAAAATCTTTCTTGCTTTATAACACGGACTCTGCCCTGCAGTAACGGATCTAGTATGTTGCTTATTGTTTTCCTTTCTAACCATCACTTTCAAGGTGGCACCTTTGTCAGCTGCAAATCATTATTTCTGCACCCTGCATGGGTGGGAGCTCACAAAAGCTGAGTGATGATGTGGGCACAGTGTTCCAGATAGCCCTTTTCTCCAGTGTGCAAGTCCCAGGGAGCTGCAAACATATGCCCACCTGTGTGCCACACTTGTGTTGATGTTGCAAGCCTTTCCAACTGCAGGAGAAAATACAGGTACAAAAGTGGTAATGATTAAGACATTTCCGAACTTAAAATATACTTTCCTCTTTGTGAAATAACTGTTATTGAACAGTAAAAGCACAGGCTTTGTTTAACTGCTATTCATCTAAATCTCTTCTCTTTCCCCAGAAATTTGCTCTGACTTGACGAAATGTGTGGTTTTTTTGAGTAACAGCCTGTATTAACAAACACAAAGGTTAATAGAATTTGAGCATCTTGAAATGTGATTTAATTTGGAAGACTGTAGTCTGTGAATATTAACTACTAACAAATTAAATTATTTAATGACAGATCACATCAGGCAGGCAGCTATGTAATATTAATTGGTTTTGTCATTATAACAAGTCTTCCAAACAGTAGGATGCAGGCAAGCTCTGCATTAATGTTTTGGCTCAAGGTGTTCATTTGTAAATGAACAATTCATCATGTGAAGGAAAAGGGAAATAGCTCCAGGTTTGTGTGAGATTGCCATGGTGTTAACTGCTGCTCTTTGATGTGACATTGTCTAGACCTATAACCAGTGTGAGTAATAGAGGGGAAGAGTGGCCATTCCATTATTTTGGATGAATTATTAGTGATCCATATCCATAATTTGCATTAATAAAAAATGGATATGATAGGTATTTGCTTCCAAACTTTACAAATATAGCCTTCATATTCATATGCCATTTAAAATAAGTACCTAGGCAGTATCTTAAAGTTTTGTTGGTTTTTTTTTTTCTTTTTCCCTATTTAAAAATAGAGACAGGGTCTTCGGGAATCAACAGGAGTCAGTTTTCTATTGACTTTATATTAGCTTTTATAGGAACACATTACTGAAGTGCCATGAGGGATATAATTTATGCTGGCAACTACAGCATGAAATTAACAGTTGGAGGGTTATTCCATAGTGCACCATGAGGGAAAGAGGTGTACCCTTAGTCCCATATAATGGTATGTACCAATATTTATGCAGACAGAATCTAGAGAATACCAAGGCAGAAATTTGTCCCCCAGCTCACAAAACTGAGGGCAACAGACTTCAGACTTATTCTTTCTGTTGTAAAGCACTAGATTTTAGGATACATTACTGTTCGTTTGAAGTATTTTGCAATTGATTCTTCAATAGAAGAAAACCTTATTATAAAATGTATTTTGTGTGTATATGGTTAGAGATTAGACATATAATGATTGTAAAGAACATTCAGTTTCTTCCCCACAATACACTGTGTATGCAGAATATGACACTTTAACATCTAACAAAGTCAAAGACATAATTTGAATGTCTCTGAATTCAATCAATACTTTGATTCTGTTAAAAATAGTATTTTTAAATGTTGTTAAATTCATGTTTATTGCCAGGATACATGCCAGGAAATATACTTCATTCATTTTATCTTTAAAATAATGCTGTATACTTTTGAAACAAGGCACACACCTGCTTTCTTTGACGTTTTTATGCTTTTAATAAGCCTTCCCTTCTCAGTCAGTCTCTTCTGAGATACTCTGTATCCTTTTTACAGATATTAGCAGTCCTAATACAAGAAAACAAAATCCAGCCAGAAATCTCTGCAAGGCCCTGAAGGTTTGTCTTGTCCATGGGATTTCATAAATTTAGGACTAGTCTGTCTCAGCTGAAAATACACAACACAGGCTAGTCCAGTTACAAGGTGTCTCATAATAATATCTTAAGTGCTCTAACAGAATATTGAGGTTCTGTGGAGCAGACATGCCAGGTTACCTTGACCTGCCAATATGGGATTACAGCTATGTCAGTATATTTGACTTCTTTGTCTAGCCTCAAATAATCAAAGAGACTTTTTTTTTTCTTCTCCCAAGAGCCATCTGCACAGCACAATAGACTTTCTTCACACTTATTGCTCAGTCCTTTGAGAACAGCAATTATTTGGTACCATCATAAATAAGTCTTCTTCCTCCTTAGTGTTCATTGTCCTGTCTTATGCCTTTGTTTTCTCCTTTAGGTAGTTTAAACACATTTAGCTGTCTTTCATAGTCTTCTCACTCCAGCCAGAGCAATGTGGAAAGTCAGAGAAAAATTCAGCTTCTCCTTTCTCAGTTTTGTCAGTCATGCTGTTACTCAGTCTAAAGCAGAGTCATGTCAATGAGAAACACTTCACAATGTAGCCCTGTGACACAAACCTGGAGCTGTTTCCTTTCTGTCTCATAAGATGAATTGCTCATTTGTAAGTGAGCACCTCGAGCCAAAATATGAGTCCTGACTTTGACTACATTGCAGTGTTCAGAAAACTTTCCTACTTTCCAATTCACTGCAAGCTTGAAAAATCCTACAGTGTTTACCGTAGGTTAATAAAGCCTTTCTAGTCAGCAAGGATACAGCTTACAGAACTTCAGAGAATCTCTGGGGAAACCGAAGCTTATCTTAATACTCAGACAGAGGCAAATGAAATAGTCCACCTGACCTTTGTTTTAAGGTGTGGGATATTGTTTCGCACAAATGTAGATCAAAACTTTTACTTTTTTTGAAGTGTAAGGGCCTACAGTGTCTATCAGTGGCTTGTAGCAAATATGGGCTAGCAGTGGGTACATAGGGTTGAGAATTACTGTGGACATATGCAGAGTGATGCTTTCCTTCTTCCAGCAGTCACAAAGAGTTCAGGAGCAGAATGAGGCAGAGTAGATGATTGCAGACCTCTGAATTTAGTTTGTTCTTAAATACTGAGTAGAAACCTGTTGCTGTGACCTCCACAATACTGTGTGGCACTCTGAAATCTTACATTTAAATCTGATACCTGCTCATTTATACAGACAGGAGCTACTTCTTGTAACAGACAAACTAACATGTCCCCATCTTTCAAGATTTTATTGTGGTCTCTAATATACCATCTCTTTTCAAACCTTAAATATTGTGTTTACTCTCTCAAAGTAAAGGCTGTTCCATACTTCTGATCATCTTTTAAATTCTTTTTTCTGTATATTTCCTCATTCTGCTGTGTTCTTCTTCAAGTTCTTATCAGAATTTCATGCAAAAATCAAAACAGATAGAACACCAGGCACCTACTATGTTTTCTGATTTGTTCTCAGTTTTTCCTCTAGTATTTAACATAGTTTGCTTTTATGGACATATAACAGGATCTTCAGAGAACTTTCTGAAATTATTCAATTTTTCCTCCTGCTAAAAAAGTTCAAATTCTATATTTTTAAATGCTGCGGTTGATATTTTTGATTGCAGCAGTTAATATTGCATTTCATCTGATCCCAGAAAATTTGTGTCATTTGGAAATGTTTTATCTCCCTGTTCACTCTCTTTTGCTATTAATTCATAAATATGTTGAATAACATGTGTTTACTAAATAGATACCGCTGGGCCTCTGTGATAACCATCCTCAGCTGTGAATGCTGTCTCTATACTTGTTTCTTAGTTTTCAATGAATTACTGATCTGCAAGAGAACTGTTCTCTTTCATTGTGTGAAAGCTTTCCTTTTTTAAGAACACTGTCACAAGCTCTTTTAAAAGTCCAAGGACAATGAATTGACCACACCACAACTACCCAAATGCTTGTTGACTCCTTCAAAGAACTGTAAGAGGTTTTAAAGGAAATATCTTCCACCTACAGAAGCTGCAGGACTTTTCCCCTAATGGTTATCCAAACATCTGCTGTTCTAGTTTTTGTTCAGATCTTTAGCTATTTACCTGAAATTGCCTATCTATAGTTTCTTGCCTACCTGGTGGAGCCCCTCTCAAAGGCTGAGGTTGCATTTGTTGCTTTCCATTCCTTAGTGGCTGATAAGGGCTTAAGTGACAGGTTTTATGACACCACAGTTAGTACATATTTTGCTTCCTATTTATGTAGAGTCAACTGCTGTTTAAAAGCCGTGTTTTATTCACCTACTTCACTGAGATAAGAGACACTAATTTTTCATTGCTGTGTAAATCAAATGCATCATTCAGCCAACATGACCTTGCCAACAGATCCTGAATATCTTCCAGTCCTTGAGATTTTGTTTAGTACAAATGGACCATATTCAGTATTAGCTGGAAGAAGATCAAATGTAAATGCTGACTTACCAGTTATTAAAAAATAAACAATTAGATATCAATAGGGTGTTTACCTATCACTGTGTTCACAACAGATAACTAAAACATAAAATAATTAATGCAAGGGAAAAGTCATATTTTATTCTTTATTTTCATCTGATGTCATCAAGAAAAGGATAAGAGGGCTTTATACTTCCATTAACATTTTTTCAGAGTAAGCAGCTGTCCAGAAGGGACTCCACTTTTATTTTATAACACACATCTTGTCAGAAGAAACAAGTGGCATGAATTTTACTACAAGTACAATTCTCTTTCTCAAAAATTTCTTCTTTGTCTGGAAATAATTCTCAGTTCCTTTTAGGCTGCTCTCACATGACCAGTGTTGGCTCAGTGATGTGAAACCCAGAGGAATTTCAGATCATCTATTTACTCCTTCTAAGTTACAACTGTTTGCCTTTTAAATTTTATGCACATTGGTGATTGTTAGCTGGTTTCATTTACACTCACACTGTACTGACCCATCCATTAAAAATCCACTGCAAGAGATTGAGAGAATTTTTTTTTTCTTTTTTTCCATCAGCCAGGTCAAGGTACTGTTGAAATGACTCAACGATTTTCCTGAAGAGAAATAAGGCAATGCTAAAATATGTTTGCTTTCAGTGGAATGTCTCATGTAGCCAGAACTACAGCACGGGTGGCAGCAGGAAAACTCAGCCTGAGCTTTCTTGTCTCTGTAGCTGGATACTCACACTATTCAGTAAAAACTTCACACCACCAGTTATTTGACATCTCGCAGTATTTCTTTTATCAAGGGACTAGCTAAGTGTTGTGCATATATTTCCAGCAAGTCTGAGCTGATGAGGAAACAGAACAAGTCTTTTACTTGGTGTGACTTGGCTATGTCTTTTGCTGGAAAGATAACACTATTTAAATTCTGTTAAATCACACTTAAATTAAGAGAAGTCAGAATAACCTGCCTCTAAAATTGCCTGCTGCCAGGAACTATTTTCGATGTCAGTATTAAATACACACAATAGACCAATATCTAATATCTTTAGAAAGTGTCTACTGTATTTTTTAGGATCACAGTGAAGTTGCCAAATTGGGAAATCTTCAAATTGTTCTGGATTATTGTTGCAACTCAGTACCCTGAATGTATTGGAAATGGTAAATCCCTCACCCCTGGAATGTCATGTAGTTTGACCCTTCTCCCCCCTGGTCTGCTTATCTGGCAGAGATCCAATTTCTCCCCGCCCCCTTCCCAGACCCTAGAAAAGACCTCTGTGCCCTGACCTCGCCCTCTTTCCGCTCCTGGGACCTAACAAGGAATAAACCTCGGATTCTCCTCAGGGGAGGGAAGAGCCTCTTTTGGATATCTTTTATTCTGTCCATGCGGGGGATACAGGCTTTCTCTTAGTATCTGAGCTAGTCGGGGGCTAGGGGAGAGTCTCTATTCGACCCGCAGATTATATTCTCAGCTTTTGGAAAATATTTCAGACTTTACAATCCACACATTTCACTCCTTCAATATTCTAGGAATAGGTTTCAGTGCATTCCTGCAGGAGACCTGCATAGATGAGCAAGGAGCTTCTGGCAAAACTCAAACTGAAGAACATAGTTTATAGAATGTGGAAAAAAAGGAGAGGCCACTTGAAAGGAGTGTTTTCAGAGTATGCAGGGATGCGCAGAGGAAGGTTAACATCCACTTGGAATTAACTCTGGCAAGAGATTTCAGCGACAATAAGAAGAGTTTCTTCAAGTATATCAGTAGCAAAAGGAAGATTAAGGAAAGTGGGCTCAGTGCTGATTGAGGTGGATGTCCTGGAATGACACTGAGAGGGTGGAGTTACTGAATGTCTTCTTTGCTTCACTCTCCAGTGCTAAAGCCAGCCCTCAGGAATCCTAGGCCATGCAGGCAAGAGAGCAAGTCTGGAGAAGGGATTGGGTTAGAGATCAAACAGCAGTGTAGAGGAAATTTTAAACTTTCGCTTAGAAAGCAAATGCAAACAAAGCCATTCCCTGTGAAAGCATTCCTGTGTAAGCACAGGAGAGGAAAGCTGTTACAATTTACCAGTGTAAATACTCAGCCAACACTGAGTTCAGCTGACAGCAACTGAGAGGAGCTGATCCTTGTTTCTGGAGACAACAATGGAAACAGAAACCCTGTTCCTTATGGATAATGTGAAATTGGAAGCTCTGAAAATTGACATCAGATCTTCAGTGGATTCTTCTCTCACACATTTTTATTTGTTTCTCATGGTCCAATTTATAAAGGAAAACTTAAGGTATGATAATTAAAAATTAATCCATAAGGTTTTCCCCTAAAGATATACACATCAATTTGGTGCCAGAGCTGGATGCACAATGACTGCCAGGTCTTGTCCATATGCACAAAGGTTATAAACTGATGGGAAAATGCAGCACCTCTGGCCCTTTGCAGTGGTGTTTGAATATGTGTTGGTTTACACACCTAGGGCACAGTAATTACTAGTTATTAGTATTTCTTTAGTATGAATATCATGGCTTTTTGCTGCATGGCACTCACCCCAGCACATTTAGCTGCTGATTCCAACCCAACTTCTGCCATTTTTGCAGCAATGACATTGACTGTTTTGTTGTGCTTAAGTAACATTGCTTGTTAGTCTGTGATCCCCTTTGCTCATTCCTGCCGACCTCAATGTTTCAGTTGATATGACTGCCTGTAGCATTCTGGCACAACCTACAGGAGTCAGGGATTTTTTGTTTCTATTTTCTACAACTTATTCAGTAACAAATCCAATGCCATTACATTTACATTAATGACCCCCTGTTAAATCATGAGGGTGTCTTGTTCTATATTTCTTTTCAGACCTAGTTCTGGAAGTCATCACCTTTCTGTATTTGTGGCTTAGGAAGGCTCTGTGATGTGAATTTTGGAGGCTGAGCAAACATTCTGAGGAAGAATCACACTGTTGACTTGTTCATATGATCCTTTAGATATCTGTTTGTGGCCATTCAAGGGAAGGGATGGAAGGAAATGGAGATATTTGTTCTGATAAATAGGCCATTTTATATTTTCAACTAGTAATGCTTATTATTTTTAGGCAGATACTGCAGAGATAGTCTTCATGCTTACCAATATCTTTTTTCTCCATGAATTCCTTCAATTCTTGTTAATAAGAGGATTCAGTCTGTGCCTGTGCCATTCAAGAGGGATAGCAATATCTCCTTGAGTTCCCCAGATACAAAGTGGTAAGGTCAACTAAATGTGGTTGAGGTTTGCTGTACTAGAGTCGGCTTGAGTGTTTCTTTTTAACTTATTTCTTTTTTTAACATACCAGCTAGCAAGAAGGGAAAAAACTGTATAATGCAGTTCCTAATTTGCTGTAAATAGATAGAAATATAACATGTTACATATTGTGTTATGTTAACATATTGTGACTGTTAATGGTGGTTTACTTTGTATAAAATAATTCTATCACCTGTCTGTCCAAATGATCTCAACACGGAAGCATGGCAACATCTAGTGTAGTACATGTTTGCCTGAGTGTTTTTTACATGATAACTAGAGTTGAATGTTAACCAACTCTATTTTCTATGGCTTGGCTGCCAATCTGATCTTTGATCATATATCTCATTTGATCACACTTTTCTTTTCTTTTAGTAATTTAGTGTAGCTTAGTTTAAATGTGCAAAATAAACATGGTTTGCTGGCTACTAAGCCTAAGTAAATATGTTTTTTCCCAGTTAACAACCTTCATATTTGCAGTTAGCCTTGTGCATAGCAAAACAGAGGCTGTGGAACATATGTGAGGACTCAGCATTATTGGCAGAAGGAAAGCTTTTTAAATGTGAAGGACACCCACTGGTCAGTTCAGAATCTAGGGCAAAATTTCACTTGCTCGTTCCCCATATTTACAAATCTTTTATACAAAAATCATCAGCATTTATTCAAAAGCAATTCTGTAGCTGGTTGATTTTGGCAGGTAGGCAAAGTGTTTTAAAATGTTCAGCCTTAAGAAAACAATTGACACTTGGTAATGGATAGTAGCAAATGGTGCAGTACAAATAGGAAAAGCTGTGAACGGTCACTTGCCTCCAAAGGATAAGTTAATTTACTTACAGGTGATTTGAATCTGTTCCTCTCCACCACTGAATTTTGCAGACTGAAGCAAATCTTACACCTCAACAAAATCAGGTGTACACAAGTACAGTCTTTACAGATTTTAATTCATTAACAAAGACATTTCACTTTATAAATGTGCCATAAATCTCCTTTGTCAGCTTATATAAAGCTTATTTGAATTATTGTCTTAGTAGAAATTGAGGAAGGTTATAACCTTTATATGGATTATTTTATCTTCAAGCACCACCACTGTGCAATTTCTTTGGACTGTATCTGAACCAGAACTACCTGGAAGTCAGGGAAGAGTAAAAGCATTTTAAACTCCACACTATAAAGGTTTATTTTTAAAAAATGTCGGAAAAATTCATGTTCAGCTGTAAACCACCTATCATCCAAGCTGGGCCTGGTGGTACCAGGTGGAACTCTGAATAGTTCCTGTGTGAGTGGCCTTGAACCCCAGGCAGACACTGCTCAAGAGTGGCTGTGAGCCGTGGGACGTGAGGACGTTCTGCTGAAAGGACTGGGGCACAGCCTAGCCCTGGGCATTTGGTCACTGGAAAGCATGGCTTAATATTAAAAAAAAAATAATGTTTTTTAGTGTTCTCAGAGCTCTGCTGATTATTCACATCTCATGAACTCAACAAGCTGTAAATAGCAAGCAATCATGCATTATTTGTGAATGGTCACCCTGCAGTTCTGCTTAGTCCTATATTACACACAGTTAATATGGAAACCTGTGAATCATTCCCAGGGAAGCATCATCATACTCTCTAGAAACAGGATTAAACCTTTTCTTACATGCTTTTACAGATGCATTCTTTACTTTTTAATGTAAACCAGATAAGAAATCTTCATCAAATACTATAAATTGTTTAAATCTCTGTAAATTAAATTCAATTTGATTTCCTGGATTGTCAAATACAGTAAAGGAAATCTTATCTTTTTGTTGTTTACTATTTTACTAGAAAAATATTGATATTCCTGTACCAAATGTCATCCCATCTGTGGGAGTTGCACACAGAGCTCTAGGAAGTTTCCTAGTTTCTATGTGCATATTCACTGAGATGCTAGAGTTTTGATATGCTGTGAAGGTTTCCAGACATCTCACCAGATTTTAAACTCAGTTTACAAAAGTTTTCTATTATTTCTCTCACATTTGATGTAGCCTAGCTGATTCCTCTCCCCATTTTCATGGTGCATTTGTCTAGCAATGTTGGTCAAGGGATCTTGGAAGCTGTAAGCATCAGGAACCACCACTTTATTATCTTCTGTAAGGCAGGAAGGGCCTAGAATATTTGCCTTGCTCTGCAAGATTCTGGTTATGATGGCTAAAAAGGCCTTAATAATTAAAGCTCATATGTGAAAATCGCTCTTTACTACCTGTAACTACAATTTAACCTTTTTTTTCCTCTAAAGATGGAAAAATGTAAAACCAGTGGAAAGTTAAATTCAGAACAAAGTGAACCAGTGACTTCTCAGCACCTTGATACTGCACTGTAACCTCTGCTGCCTATTTCTAAAGCATTTAAATTGTTCCGTATTGCATCTCAGTGCATTTTTTAATACCTTAGTCTAAAATTATTTGTTATAAGAACTTATTCTGCTACTGGGGAAAAATAAAGAAAAAGAAATCATAAATTCATCATGAATACTGACTCATATTTTATGGAAGTCAAGAAATAAAAAATATATAAGAATTCTAGAATACATTTTCCTTGACTTTCATCATGTTTATATTTTCACAGAGTGTCTTCCAGGTTATGTTAATACTGAAGTTGGGATTTTATATGTGACAAGCCAGAAAATTAAGATTTTTTTTTCCTGACAAGTTAAATATAAAAGCAAGAATTTAACTTGGTTTATTAGGTACAAAAATGCTTAATATACTTAAATAATTCCTGAAAAAGATGATGAATAGGAAGGCAGCAAAATTTGCTGAGAGTACAGGTATATGGGTCAGTCATCACAAAGGAATACTGATTTATATGAGAAGGATGGAAAGATGTTCACAGTGGTTTTCTGGTTTAAACATCTGGTGAATTATGTGGTGAAGTGCTTCCAGGCTCAGTGGCCCTGTGGTCTTATTCAATACTGTGGGTTGATGGATGAACCCCTCCAGGATCATGACAGCAAACCAGACTCACCATCAGTCCATGCAAAGCATTAAAACATCTATGAAAGTGCAAAGGATTTAGAATTAATTATTCAGTTCAGGAAAGAGATTTGGATGTTATTACAGACAGCTTTACTGATGGCCAGAAGTCCAAAAAGACATTAAGAACCATAAGGAATAGGATGGGGAATAACATGTAAAACACTATAATTAGACCTGATAGGGAAATGTTCCTTCAGCAATGAGTAATTTGAGAACTCTGAAGAAAACCCACACCTTTACTTGTAAAAAACCTCCAGCCATTCAGACCAAAAATTTGATTACATTTAAAAGGAGTCTTGTCAATTAATAACAAATAAAAATAAGAAGGATGCTCAAAATTGTTTTTGAAAGAGGTAATAAGCTGTGCATTTCCTTTCCATGCTTATCCCAGTAAGGAAATATTTAATGGGGAAGACTGATTACACCACAGATTTTAAAGAACTGTTGTGCTAGCAACTGATAGGAAATGAGAAAGGATTATAAAGTTAAGTGAAATACAGGATTAAGCCAGTGTAGTGTTCCTATATCCTTGCCCTTTGCCTATGCTCCCTGAAAATTAATCCATGGCAATATTTCAACATCAGCTCTTTGGTGGAGCTATGGTCTGGACAATACGCATTAAAAAGTGTCTCATAGATCAAAGCAAAATGATACCAAAATTTAAGAAAAACACCAAAAAAGAGGGTTATTCAACTACAGGAAATTTAAATGAAAGATACAAATGTTTTTGAAATTCAGTGTAAAAAGCAAATGTATATTGAAGTTAATTATTAGTGTGAAGCAATATAGAATCTGGTTCACATAACTGCTCTCCATTGGTCTCAGCACAGACAATATTCTCACTTCAATGAAGTTATGTCACTTTTAATTGCAATAATTCTATCAGGTATCTGCTTTAGGCTGTACTTGAACAGACAGAATCCTAATTCCCCACTGGTGTAAATTACTGCAGTTCCATAGGGATCTTAATAATTTTAGCAGTAATGATCTGATCCAGGATAGCCTGAACATAAAATTTTCCTTTGACCTTGTGACAATTTTTAAATTAATTTTATAAGGAAAGTAAATACAACAGAGAAGAGAGTAGATCCTATTTCATTTTTAACAGCATTTTCCACAGGATGATGCAGAAGCAGAAAGATCACAGCCTCCATCAATAAGCAAAGGATACTGTAAAATGCTTAAATGGAATGGAATTAATCACTACTTAGCTATCAGGGCAAAATCTATGCATTGATGTTTGTCTTATCCCCCAGCTAGAGACAACTAAATACTCAGTGCTTTGTCTTCCCTCTGTTAGTCCAGTAAATTCTCATTTTCTTTTCATGTTATTCAGGAATGTTTGTTTTCCCCTACCATCTTTTGGCATCCTCCCCCATCTCTATTATTTAATTTTCTTTTTAATTCTAGCAATACTTATTCTTTACAGATCTTATACCCCATCTCTGATACTTTTTATTTCCTTTCCTTTATTTTTAGGCTTTCTTCACTTTTTCCCTCCCTTATCTTTTTCTTTCTTCTGTCTTCAGAAAGTTCAGTGTGCAAGTTAATCTAACAGCATGAAGCTCACTGATATGATCAAGACTTGTGAAATAGAAACTAAGCCCTGACTGATTTTAGAGCCATTTTTTGGTGGCAAATCTCACATGAACAAATTGGTTCTTAACATTTGATCAGGTCTGCTTGCTTCTTAATCTGTAGGCCAGATTCTCCTTTTATTCTGGAAATATTGTACAATTGTTTCACAAAATTTCCTTCTCCATAGAGTAGTTATTGATTTGATATGTATAATCCAAAGCAGTTGTAGGAAATCCACACTTGGTTTGTTCATTATAATCCCATATATTAATGAGAAGTTTTGGTCTCCCTCTGTGTGTATAGAAGGATTCAAGCTTCACAGAGAAAAAAAACAACCCTTTACATTGCTAATACTGTAGAGAGAATGATATTAACCACATCATATGTATCTATGCAATACTCATATAGAATCATAGAATGGTTTGGTTTGGAAGGACCCTTAAAGGTCATCTAGTTCCAACCCCTTGCCATGGGCAGGGACAACTTCCACTTGGACCAGGTTGTCCAGGGCCCCATACACCCTGGCCTTGAAGTGGTCAGAGATCTGAACACCTCCAGCACTTCCACAGCTTCTCAGGACAACCTGTCCAGGCCAGAGCCTCACCATCCTTGTAGTGAATATTTTTTTCCTAATTTCTAATGTAAACCTTCTCTCTTTCAGTTTAAAGTAATTACTCCTTGTCCTACTTAATGGAGTCACTGCTTCTGCTGCTGCTGTGTCATTTTCACTTTTTTTATGTCTTTGGATGAAGACAACCCAACTCTTCTGCCATGCTGATGACCCTGAAAAACCCTGTTAACCTGCTGTCTGGAAGGATTAATTAAGTAACTGTTGCTCCTTTAAGAACATAGAATTGGCTTTATCAAATGCATCATAATAATTAGGTTCTTACTGAAAAGAACTAATTATTTTGAAAGTTATTTCATTGAGAAACAGATACAGCAAAAAAAGGAAGATCAGCATAAGCTAACCTCTGTAACCCATTGTAGGACACAGGATTGCAGCTCTACATCCAGGCCTGATCCTGACACATCCAGCATCCTGTTTAGTCCTTTTCTAGGCATGAGATGTGACACAGAGAGTCTTTTCTCAGTGACTTGGCTCAACATTTCTAATCTTTCTTTTGAGCAGAGGTTCAGAGACAGCAGCCAAGTCCAAAGTCCATTCCAATCAGTGTACAGGTACTTGGGAAAGCTGGATTAGGCCCTTAGATGAGCAGAAGCTTTTATATTCCTTCAAGGAGGCTGGGGGTTGGCATTGCAGCCATGTCAGAGTGTGGCTCTGGTCGTGCAGCTGCACAGCCCCTGTTCTGTGAGAGGCACTGGGCAGCACCTACTGAGCACAAGGAGGTTGGAAGGCTGGATTTTCACCACAGCTGATTGGGATTCTGAATTATCCATGAGTTTCTTATTTTATATTTAACTAACAAGTGATTTCTTCCCTTTCCTCTCTTACGTAGAGAATGGTACTAACTGTGTGTATTTCAAGCGACTGCAGCAATCCTACTGAATTTACCCAGAGTTCCACATGTACATAGAGTATCCTAACCATAATGTCCTCATTCTGTCATATTTGCTTGAAATGTGTGTATCTATGTATTAGGTAGCTTTACCCTGCCTAGAAAAAAATACAAAACCAGGATAAACTCTTTCTCTGTCTTCAAACTACTTCATTCTGTCAGCAATATTAAAAATATAAATAATTGCTTAGAGATCAGAGATAATTATCTCAGGGGCCTGTTGATATTGTTTTCCTTATTTTTTTAAAATACAACTTCTGTTGTATTGGCTAGAAGTAGCTTTTAAAGCTTCTAGTTGAATGGAAATCTTGTAAGTGTAGTAACTTTAAAAGAAGACTAAATGGGAAATAACTGAACAGACTTGCTAAAAACAAAATGTCATATATGTATTTTGCCACAATAAGGTCAGTCAGTGACAAAAAGGATTTGTCTATTTTTCAGGGATACAAACTGGAGATATTGAGTTGGTGCCATAAACACCAAAAGGCAGATTCTTGACTAGCCATGGCATAAAATGGGATGGTTGTGGCTTCCATTTCAGAGGGAAATTATTCAAGACCACAAGCTAGTGGCTTGGAACATGCTGCATGTTTCAAATTCTCTTTTCAGCAAAAAATTCAGTGTTTCCTTACAAATTGTTTTGCTGCTGGGAGGATTTTAAATTTTATGAAAACTTCCTAATATAAACCACTGCTGTTCAAATAAAGTCTTTATTCCTGCTCCTACTGAATTTACGTGGACTTTAGTGATACAGGATTGCAACACAAGGATACAACTAACTTTGGTGGGTGCATTTCATCGTTGTGCAAGAAGGAAGAAAAAAAAGCAGATAATGGGCTGCTTTTTAGAAGACTTGTCCCTACAGCCTGACTTTTCCTTCATACTTAGTATACCTCAAAGTGGAAATGAAGGTTATCAAATAGCAATGAGCAATAATAGCAACACATACTTTACCCTTCAATAGCTCTTTCTACCTGGGACTCTTGAACTCTAAATACTAGCTGAGAGATTTTAATTGAGAGTTTTACCCCCTTTTAGCAAAGAAAGAAACAATTCTGTAATTAATATGACTCATCTGTATGAATGTCAAAGAACTGTTTTAAGTTACTTGGTTTCTCAGTTTTTGATTCTTGCGATGAAAGGAAGAGACTGACATGCATTGCTGTGCATTTGCCACATTTAGATTCTACTTGTGTATGACTTTCCCGTGGGGAAATCCTTATCTTCCTTACAGTTCTTCTGGATAAGCTCACAATTATGCAATTATTGCATGGATGAATTGCCCTATTTGATCAGTTGATATCTGAAAGTGTTCTGTTAGTGGAGCCAAGGTAACTGAAGAAGAGAGGTAGTTATTGTTGGTTCATTTATTTTAGAAAGGAGAGAAGTGTGGATGTGTATGAAGCAGGAGAGAAGAAGGGCTCACCTAAAGCAAGAATACAGGCTGCAGCGTCTTTCTGTCTGCTTAGCACAAAACAGAAGAGTAAAATATGCATCTTTATTTTTGCAGAGGGCAAGTAATGAAAAAGAATGATTATTTACTTGCTATGGAAAATATATCCATTGCTTTCTATATGAAGACTAATGGTGTTGATTCTGTGATCAAGATGTTCAAAAGCCCATCCAGGAAAGCCTTTGTTTTATGCATTGTATTACACATTTTGTCAGCACAGATCACAAGGGGTGGATGGAAGAAAGTCTGTGTGGGGAGGGGGGGTCTAGACATCCCCAGCTGATTGATCATTTATCTTTACTTGACTTCTGCAACAGGGATGAGGAGAAATTGTAGTGTACAAAGTGGGATGGCTGCAGAGGCACCTTTTTCCTTATGTGAGCACCTTCGAAATTCTGCTACTACTGAGTCTGCTACTCCTGAGTCTGCTACTCAGACTTGAGGGTCATTTTGGGAGCTGGGATAGAGCCCCCCAGGGCATCAGGAGGATGGTCTTTCCTCCTGGAACAGAGTGTTCCTTAACTAACTGATGCACTGTTTGTATGGACAAATAGGATTGGTGTCAAAATACTGACAAGGGAGATAAAACATCTAAGTTTGTGAACTCACACAACTTGTCTAGGTAACAATAGCCCTTCATGTCTATGCTTCTAAAGTGACCATTTAGACACCTTCTAGAACTGCTCAGAGTTTTAAAAATAAATTAGTATTAGCTGCTTAAAACAATACGTGTATTTCTTTTATGATCAGATGTTAAAGAGATAATTTATGGTGTGGTTCAACACTTATACCAGCAAGCTTTTTGAAAAGGCCACCTTTTGCTCCTGGGCATTTTTATTTACAAAAGGACATGTAGAAAAGATGGAGTGACTTGTCTTGGTAAGAAAGAGCAAAGTGAGGTCACTCTGTAAGCAGCAACTGTTATGATAAACAGCACATCATAAAGCCATGGTTGGCTAAGCAGAATAATTTTAAATACTGTGCTGGATACCCACAACTGTACGTGGCTGGTGCTGCCTCGGAGTGATCAACACAGAGACTCAGCAGTTGGTGGAATCTCTTGCTTGCTCACTATTCAGTACAAACCCACTCTGAGTCCCCTCATGGAAGTAACTTCTTGGCAATGACTTTCTCTCTCCTGTACTTCTCTTAAGTTGAATTCATGAGATGCATAAGCATTTTTGCTACTCTAAAGACTACTGGAACTTTCTCTCTGTGTAAATATATCCAAATGTGGACTTTAATAGATACAGAGGACGTAACTTTTCTGCTGTGTTGTGCCACTGACAATTTTTCTGCTACAAAATCTCATTTGTGGCTAGGACACCTCTATTTTAACTGTGACTACAAATCTCAAGACACATCTGAAAAAGCCCAATTGCTTGTAAGGAAGTAAGAAAGGACATGAGGACCTATATCTTAGGAATATATGTGGGACCCCAGGATTAGCTATATCTTGCTAAAATTATAGTTTTCAAAGGAGGAATCTGGGCATAGAAAATTTGATACAGCATTATATGAGCTGAGTATCTTCAAACATAGAGGTGAGTGGAGAAGATTTAAGGCTCAGAAAACACTGGGAATTTGTGGCAGTAGACATAAAAGAAGGAGGTGTAGGGGGCTGCATAGCACTAAAAATATGCCCTTCTCATAAAAAAGAGATCAGAATATTTTTTCTTCTTTACCTTGACTGTTTTTTTCTCTTGACAAGAGTTTCACTTTGGCATTAAAGCACAGGAAATTCATGTGTTTCTACAAGAAACTAGAAGATCCATATGGATGTAACAAAAAAAAAAAACAACAACCTGCTTTGGAGTTTTCATCCATTTCCTATTCAGTAGGACTTTTAGTTATTAATGTCCCTTGGGGACTAGTCTAACTCACAAACGCATACACAATCTGCAGACAATGGCAATTTGCTGAGGTGGATGAGATGAATCAACTCATGGTGGGACCAATTTCTTCTGCTAACTACAAAAAGTACACTGATGATTAAACTGGGAAAGACACCTCATGCTTAGGTAGCTACTGTTAAATGACATGAATCCCATATAAATGACAAAATCAAGCAGCAAAAAAGCAACATTTATTATAGAGAATCATCTGTGGAGGCATCAATGCTTACAGGTCATCTCTCAAAGGACTCTCTCCTTTTGTCACTATAATTTAATCTTCCTGCACTGGCCTAAAGAGCACAGTACGGCAGTGTTTGGTAAAGTGATAATAATTCCTCTGCATTAAAAGGGTAGAGCAGTGCACAATTTTTAAGAACAATCACTGATTCCAAAGGAGTAACTTTGTTTAAAAATTGATGGTGGTGCTATGTGACCCAGGGCAGAGAGTCCAGCACTTTTTTCTCAGAGCAGAGAGTCCAGCACTTTTTTTGCCATCTGTGCTATCAAAAAGCACTTGGAGTCAGGGTCAGTTAAAAAGGATGGCAGGGCTCATTTGTTCTTCCACTTTTGACATCATCAGGGAGTCTCATCTCCCTTTCTGCTTCTCAGGCTGGTCCTGTTCATATATTTGGAAGTTTACTATTTATCTCACTCTAGAAATGTAAGGCTTTTATTAAACCCCTCAAACTCACTCCCAGCCCCCATTTAAAAACAGATTGATTTCTGAACATTGCTAGTTATAGAGGAGGCAAAATGTATTGGAATACAGTACCATGAATATTAACAGAGTAGAGATAAATTATTTAAAGTAATTGTCCCCCATGTTTTCCATGCCATGGGAAACAATACTTAGCTAGTAACATTATATTAGGAACATGTTTGCTTGCACAAGGGGATGTGGACTACATTCAGAGTGACATTTGTTCATCCAGTAGAGCTTCACCATTTCTGTAAATTTGGGAGAGCTTCAATTCAGGATGAGTAAAGATGTGAGGAACCCAGCCTTTGGAAGCTGTGGGAGATCTCTGCTCTGTGCTTTTCTGGCAGCAGCAGTGTTGGTGTCACAGAGCACCAGCACGTACATACAAGGGCTGTACTCAGGGATGCCAGTCCCTATTCCAGCAGCCGCACCACTGGAGCCCCCTTTGGCCTCCAACACCAAATACTTCCTCTTATATAACCATTCTAATATTTTTCTTCCTCTGTGCCCTTGTTGAGACACCTTACTTATAGTTTCTTTAATGACAATGACATCTCACTGAGTGCAATGACATGAGGAGCGTCAGGCAGGATCCCAGGATTCTCTCAAGGAAAGCAGATAGTGCCCTTCCCACTTTTCCAGTCAGCTGAAGCACAGAGCTCTCTAGACCCAATTACCAAGTCCTTTTAATGGTATTTCTACCAGACCATTAAATTTCTCACCATCTTAGCCAAGTTTAAGAGAGTGCAGACAGCTTTGGATGGATAGACATCAACCCAGTGCACTTGAACGTGTATGCCCTGCAAGCAGGTCTTGGGGAAGCAGACAGGCTGGGTCCCCACTGTCTGGTCTGATTGTGCTGAAGCCCATCAAAACCTGACTGCAGAACGTGACATTGAATGTCATGCTGGAGGAACCTGTCTCTATCTGTGAGTGTGAGGGAACACTTCTAGGAAGGCAGAGCTCTCATTTTTTGTGGCCTCAACACCTCTTCAAGACTGTGCTTCTGTGTCTGTTCTCTGTTCCTTCTGTGTCCTCACAGTTCCTCTTCTGTCCCTTCCTTCTCCTTTGCAGAAGCAGCCTAGCAGTTACTCAGACTGACTACTCACCCCAGAGGTAGCAAAATTCAATTTATCAGTTCAATTAATTCAATTAATAAGCAAAATTCAACAGATCAGAGAACTGGCATTGCAATCATCATCACAATCCACATTGCTAAATGGAGTTCCTTCAGTGAAGGGGACATTCCATTATTATTTCCATGCTCATATTTTATTAATATGGAAGAAACTGTTAAGGGTATTATTAAATTGGAATCTCATATAATGGGAAGTGTTCTGGAAAGATGCTGGCAAGGCTTGCAAAGTTTTGCTAATTTCCCTCAAAGCTTTCACAGCTTTCAGTGTTGCTTTTTCACAAAGCTAAACTTAGAGGATTAACGCCGCTCTCCTCATGGTACTCTGTTTACCAAGGAAACTTTGGTCAAAGGGAGAAAAGTGGACAACTTCAGACTTTTCATGTCAATGCTACTTACAGAACAAATATCCATTGGCAGGGTAAGAGCCTGAAGAAGAAGAAAAGCAGCTTTCTACCTATTGTGCAATAAATCAAAAGGTTCTAGTGAATTTCTTTGAGTGTTAGCAAAATTGCTTAATCGAGGATTTCAAAGGGTGATCAAAACTGTTTTCAGTTATTCCTGACTTGCACTTGTATCATTCCAGACTGAGCTGAGTCTTTTTCCCTAGTACATTCCTTTATTTAAAGGCAATAGAAAGAAGAAAAAGCAGTGCATTTCAATTATCAGAATCCTAATGTGTGGGAAATATGACTTCAATTCTTCCTCTGGAACATCTGAATAAGAGCAAATAATTGCAAGTTCTTCACTAATAAAAAGCAGAGGAAAAAAAGAAACAATAAGAGAACATTTTCAGAAATTGGATTTTCATTATCTACAATAACACAGGAAGCTTATCTATTGTGAAGAAAGCCAGTCTGATTCTAACGTGGCATAAATATTTGCATGATAATAAGGTAATGTATTTTAGATTAAGTCAATGTATTGCTCACCAAGAAAAAGAAACAGCTGTGGCCATACTTGGGAAAATGTGACTTTCTGGATGTAATTTTGTGCATTTCTCAGGACTCTACTGCTAGTTTTCTTTGAAGAGACATTTACCATTACAGTGCAGTTACAACTGACTACAGACTTACATCCAAACTCTGAGAGTGGCAGAAGAGGGATGCAAGAGCTGCTAAAAAGGTTTGATCTTTAAGAATAAGTGAGGAGTCCCAAAAGTAGAACACAAAATATGCCTGTCTGCCTCACTGTGTTGTATTACTGACTCTTAAGACTTGAAAATTAAAAGGGTTTGTGAAGCACCAAGTGTATAAATGTATCAACCAAAGAGTTTTAGTATAGAAATTATTCATTTATATCCCAAAATGAACTAGGTGGTGAACTTTCAAAGATCTCTTTCTTTTCAAATGTGACTAAAAATTCCAAGGCAGTGGCAAATTGTATTGGTTCTACAGCAGTGAAATCAAAGTGAACAACAAACTGCACTGATAGCACCAATCCATTATTGGTATAAATGCTGATTGTTTAAGTTAAGGGGTTTACAAAACAAAGCAGCTGCATCCTAAGCTACTGTAAACCAGTTCTCTGATGTTTATGGGAGTAAACACTGTTTACAGCAGGTGAGGATCTGGATATCCTTCCTTAAATAATAAACTCTGTTTTCTTAGGAGAGAAAAAATTATTTCCTAAAATCCTAAAGATGAACATGTTAAAAGGATCACTGAATAATTAAAGAATAACAAGTCTTTATAAGGACTACTTTGAACTACTGCTTTAGATGTATTTCTGCTGCTCTAGGAATTTGGTTTACATTGCACAGCCAGAAAAATTTGGGCGTACCATGTATCTTATATTCTATATAAATAGCTTCTTAACAATTGCCAATTATCTAGAAGTATGAAATGGTGCATGGGATCAGAGCACTTACCCCATCCAGCCAAAAAACCCCATGTCACTTGCAGTCTAGAAACCAGGAATAATTGTTCATGTTCCATTTTATGAATCAGCAAGAAAATGAGAGCATCGGTCTTAGCACTCTCAAAATGTAGATGGGCATAACATTAAAACATAAAGCAGAACAAAAGGCCTAGCCAGTGAAAGAATTTTAGTAGGTTAATTGAAAGCAAATTTAAAAGTGGAGGTGAAGTTATATCTCTGTTGTGTTGAATGGATATGTTGCCACAGATTCTTGTAGTCCTACATTTAGAAATCAGCTCTCTTTTATGGAAGCATCAGACTTCTAGGCATGCTATGGAAGATTGTGGAAAATGGTGGACTTTCCAACACATAGTTGGATTTTTTATGCAGTTGGGCTATATATGGAAAAATATGCCCACAATCTGCATTCAATGGACAAGAGAATTATTATGGTCACTATAGAGTAGAAAGAAAGAAGTTAAAGTGGAAGGGAAGAGGCTGACAAGGAAAGTTGAATGAATTTCTTTCTCTCCCCAGAGTGCCAGGCTCTTATTTCAGCAGCTGTCTGCCACTCAGAGCCTCCCTTGGCTTGCTTGCCAGCATAAAAACTGTCAGCAATAGCCCAACTGACTTCAGAAAAAGGTGAATAAAAAATTACTGGTATGCCGAGAACTATTTTTGAATGGATCTATAGGGCAGAAACAGACAAGGTGATTCAACTCAGTCAGAAAGAAAACTGAGGAGACGAGGTACTATGTATTTTCAAAGGTTTTAAAACTGTAGCTTTTGCCTCCCCATTTTATTCAATATATCTCATATCCTTTTACAAGGAGACAGTATCTTTCCCCTGTACAAGGTAATCTTCATGGTCTGTATTTAACTGCAAAGACAGAAAACAAAACTAAATCTGACTAGTCGACACCACATTCTTAGATCAGAAAAACATATGCCAGGGAAAAAAGCAGTACACTGTTGCTGCATTTGGATGAAGCTATAAAGACTTTGAAAACAATTATACTTAGCATTTCTCATCAGTAAATCTCACCAGACTAAGGCAGAAAGTATCATCCTCCTTATTTAATGATGAATAAATTAAATTAAAGCATGGGGACACAGGTATGCCTTGTGCAAGGTCACTGGCAGAACTAAAAAGAGAACATTATTTTTCAATTCCCAGCAAATGAGCTTTTAACTAGGCCCACTGCTTCACTGTCTAAGCAAAATAAAACCAAACCAAACCAAACCAAACCAAACCAAACCAAACCAAAAGATAATATAAACAAAATCCTTGGTAGCTCAGTCTTAGGCATTCACTATGAAATATCCATTAGGACTCTACTGCTAGGAATTATCCCCATGCATTATCTGGAGAACAAAGAGAAGCCGTGGCAAACTTAAGACACCATCAAACAAATTTGTAAACATGGCATTATGGAAAAGAAGGCTACGTCAATAAATATAAGAATTCTCTACACAGTAAGTAGGTAATGAGTTGGATATGATGGTAAATATGGTTACAGAAAATACAAGCTACAAACTACACCAATTAAGGTGTGAACTGCAGCATGAAGCGTTTTCCCCACTTCCATTGTCTCTTCACATGAGCCATGCTTATATCTGAATTACAGTAAATCTGCTCTAACTTTAAGGCTGGGATTTCTCAGCTCTCCAAGGAAGCCTTTCCAGCTCCTTCAAACTTTAGGAAAGCAGCCTGTGTACCATTTCCCTTTAGAAGTTCCACAGAAAAGTAGGCATTTTTGTAAGCTCTTTGAGTCATAAACTCTGAACTCCTTAGTTTTCTGGTAGTCTCCTTTTAACATCTTGACAGTTAAGACAACTATAATCTACCTTTTTTTCCCTCTTACCCCCACCTCCACTATCTTGCACAAAACCACAACTTCCTTTTGATTCCCTAGTAATCATAATAAATCCATCTGAAACCTTCAGAAAAAAACTCCAGAAATTTGAAAGGCTTTCCCCTTTAATCTCTAACTCCCTCTCTTTTTCTATTATAAGTAAACTGGATGTTATAAGGTTTTACACAGATACTTATTAGTGTGTATGTGTTTCAAGTTGGAATTCATCTGAATAAAATGGGCAGCTTAGCAGAACACAGCAGATGTGGTGGGAGCAGTAAAGCTTTGGTAAAGCTTTGCTCACTTGAGTGGATCACTGAGTTTCTGAAACTTCTGACTTGAACAAGTCTCAGTTGCCTGATACTTGAGGAACTTGGCTACTTGTGAAATAAGATAAAAAAAAAAACTAAAGACTTAGCTGAGAATATGCCATTTGCCCTCCACAGCAAGAATAGTCAGGAATAATCAAGAATTAAAATTTAGAAGAGATAGAGTAAACCAGGAGTTCCAAGCAAAAACCTCACCCAGGTGTAAGAGATGTGATATCCAAAATGTCACATCACTCAAATATTACTGAAAATTTGATATTTAAGTATAAACTTGGAGTATGCTGACTTCAGATTTATGGGAATGAGCATTGGGTCTGGAAAACTCCCAAATGGTCTTTTAAGTGATGGTAAGAGGACATAAGCATTTTTCTCTCCCCTCTGCCACTCACAGCCAGGGAGTTCAATGGGATTGTTCTTATTTAGTGAGATTCCTGTCACCCGTGCCAGTCCCAGGGCATCCCATAGAAGGCACTCAGGTGTAAAACTAACAAAGGTACTTTGCACCTACACCTGAATTCCTCTAATTTGACTGTACCCTGGAATCTTTAAAAGCCTCTCTGACAGCTTTGCTTCCACATCATGTTGTATGTTCTTCTGTGATTAGAAGAAAATGTATGTAGTCATTACATTTTCACAGTTCTTAAAAAAATTTGTGTTCATGTCAGCTGTCTGGCTAAGACTCTGGCATGCATCAAATCTAACAAATCCCCAGGTAAAAGGACAAAACTTTACAGCATGGGGGAAAAATGCCTTAACTCCAACTCCTTTGCCTCAGATAAGAGACTTTCAGAACTAAAATCAAGATGTTTTAAAATAGAGTCTGTCACATTATCAGCAATCTCAAGGGGATTTTTTTCCAGGCTTTTGTATGGAAATATGTCTTATCTCAAGAGGAGAAAACTGCAACAGGTCTATATACATTAGCTATGCTTTTTCCAATGCAGAGCTCATTTTTAAAATGGCTGTCCTGCTTCCTTTTCAGAAAATAACTGGTCATTAACAGTTCTTGCTCTGGAGAGCAATGCACAACCAGGGCAAGAAGAGAAGACTCAAGGAACTTGTGTTTTCAAGACAAAATCTACACTTGGTCTGTCACCACAAAGAATCCATAAAGAATGGCATAAAACGCACCAGTGGTTAATTAATTCCATTTTAAAGGACAGAAATAAAAACCATTCAGAATACTGCAAATAGCTCTGCTCCTCCAAACTTCACTTTGTTTACTTTCTCAAACTGAGTCCATAGGCAGTGGTAATATAGGTGTGTGCACACAGGGTAACAGCTAGGGATGAGAACAAATCCTGAACAGTTCAGTCTATCCTTAAGGATAATGGAGGTGCACCTGGCCTCTAATTTCATCCCTCCAAATGGTTAACAGCATGTAACAAAACCTGCTGCTGTATTCACAGGGGTGTCCTCTATGTTTATGACCTCAGGAAGAAAGCCACTTTTATGACACCCTGTTTTTCAAACTTCACTCATACTCTTGAGCCTCTTTGGTCTTGAGAATGACTGCATCTCCGACTGCCACTCCAATGTTTCTTTCATTCAGAATGATCTATTCATCTGTATTCATAAACATGTCAATCTACTGGTTAAAAAAATCCAACCAACCCTTCAAGAACAAAAAAACAACAAGAACTTTCTCCCTAATCCACCTCCCTCATTAGCTAGGATTAAAAACCTTAGTCAAAATGATTGGCCTTGTGCCCAGAAAAGCTATGAGATCAATAATCCAAACAGACTTAATGATCCTCTTAGAAAAGAATAACTTTTGTACTTCTGTGGAACGCTTTGAAAAAGTGATGGGAAATACACAAGAAGTGTCACATCATCTGCATAAGTTAATTTATGTTATTTTGAAGTTCTACATTTGGAGGTCTTAGGGAAAGAGTGGGTTTTTTTCTTCTTCTCTGTTAAATTACATGTATTGTCTCCAAAAACAGTAATATGAAAAATCACAAACTGTATCAGTGATTAGCCTGTAAGAGCCTGAGAAGTTTCATTAACATTTCCAGTATCTCATTTCACTCATGAGCTGTTTAAAATTATTGTATTCCTATACAAGCTCAGTATTCTGTAAGACTTTTTTTTAGGCAATTTAACTTGTTGGTATCCTTATTTTGACACTACTAATTACAGCTTCAAACTTTTAAAAAGTGCAACTTTTACAAACTCAACTGTTGGTGGGAAAAAAACCAAACTAAGCCCTACAGTATAGTTCTCTATCAGCATGAGGTGGCTATAGAAAGTCAGTGCATTTGACCAAAGCAGGGTTTAAACTACACAGGGAATGTGTCTCTCATGGACAGGAAAAAAATGTCTTGGAGTAGAGACCGGCAGATACTCAGCAGAGCATGGATGTTACATGTGGGAGTGCTAGAAAATGGTCAGGCTCGGCTGACTGCAGCTATGTGGGAATTAGCTGTTATCGGGCACTCATTATCTATCCTCTCTACACTTCCTGGAAGAAAGCAGGCATATCTGTAGCCCAATTCACGCCTTGTATTGTGAGCAGGAATAAATCACCTTTGAATGGCCTGGTATTTTTGCTATTTACTCTAGAGACTCTACACAACCAGTTTGAGTTTAAAATTTTAGTAGCTAATTTTGGCAAGATTAACTCATGCTGAAGACAGCTAACTAAAATTACAGCAAAGAGTGATGTGGTGCCAGTGGTTTCAGCAAGCTCGTCCATTTGCTCTTGCTCAGAAGAGCTGCTTGCATAGACACAGGTTATGCCACCTGCCCCAGCCTGGCACACAGGGAATCCTGCATGAAAGCTGAAATGCTCTGTGATTTTAGACTTCTCTTCTCTGTTCAATGAGGGGAAGAGGGAACAGCTATGCAGACTTTCCTCCAGCACAGCTCCCAGGAAAACCACTGGGATCAGGTGTCTCATTTGACACAGGGCTACCCAGCAATGTCAGGGCAGGAGGTAAGGACTGAGCTCTTGGTGGAGCAGTGTGGAGTTGCCCATGGGAAAGTTTTGTGTGAACACGGAGCTTTCCCGGGAGCTGGCCTGGTAGCAGAGGTTTTCCCAGGAACAAACAAAGGCACCGGCTACTGTTTACAGAGTGTGTATTTTGAGAACTCTGTTGTTTATAATGAAAACATCTGTATGACAGGTGTTTTCTGCTCTAACCAATGAGCTGTATTCTGTCCCTGGAGTAGCGAGTGACTGTACTTAAGCAAGGTAGTGTTACAATAAACTTCATCTCCTTCCTATCTTGAAGGATGGCCATGTTGCTGTGTGTTTTCTTACGGCCATTCCAAGGGTTAATCCCTTAACTAGCAGGGACATCAGCTCCCTTCAAAGCTGGAATAGGTCCTTCAGAGCTGCAAGGGAAGGAATGGAGAGCCTATAAGGACAGATGCAAGTGGAATAACTGGGGCATGATGAGGGCTTTGGAAACAGATAATAGAGGTGAGGTAGGAGCTGAGCAAATGCTAGAGCCCAAAAAGGTAAAATCTGATGGAAGGAAGAGACTGCAGAAAGAAGGAGCACCACTGGGCATGTGGAGTGGCTCTGCAGCAGGCTTGAGGACACAAAGAACACTTTTTCCAAAAAGTGACATTTTTCCTGTCACTGGGGAGAAAAAGGGAAGTATGTTGATAAACTTTATCTAATACTTACCCAGGAAGGTCCAAAACAAAAAAAAATGTATTCATGCTTTGGAAGTGTAGCACTCCTCATTTTCACTAGAAATAACTGCATAATTTCAACAGTGGTTCAGTCTGCACTGTTACTGTTTCTGTAAAGGTCATTGAGTTCACTTTCACAAAAGAAAAATTATGAAGAAAGAAAACGATTTGCACTCCATTTTCCTGAGAGAATAAAAACAATTTTGCTAACCTGGTTACATAATTTTCACAGTTCAACTTTTCAAACTGTGAAAGAAATTTTTTTCAAACTCATTATCAAGCCACGACTCAGGCAAGCAGCTCTCCCCTAAAAAGCAGCAGCTTCCAGGGCAGCACAGTTGAAGAAATGTGGAAACCTTCTATACAGCAGCTGCCGACACACTTTCCCTGTTAAACAAATCTCTTTAAGTGTAACTGAAAAAAATTTCTCTTTCACCTAGACAATGCTATGAAAAGAATTGCTTAATAGATGTCAGCTGAAGGGTATAAAAACAAACCTGAAAGATCTACAGCAATAATAATTTTTAAGCTGGTACTGATGATACAAAATAAAATCTAGTCATTAAATAAATTCCACTAGGAAACCTAAGGAAATGTAAAGCAACAGCAACCTCTGTAAAATATGGCTGTGCTACCAAAGCAAACATCAAAGTACTGAGACTGAAGCACTAAAACCAAACAATATAACGTTACTAAAATAATCAATTTCCTATCTCTGTTTGCAAACACTAGAACACTGAAAACATTTCTGTTGGGAAAATTGGGGTTTTTTTCTGAGGAAAAAAAACATTTGTAATTGGTTCTGGTTCACTGAGGAATAAAAAATAATAATATTCTAGCTGCTGCCAGATGTAATATGGTACTTGTTCTACAGGCAATACTAAATTCATACCTGGAAAGAGTTAATAAATTTACTTAAAATAATAATTATACTTTTCTCAGTGTTTCAGTAATAAAAGCTTTTAATTTCCCAGGGGAAGGACCCATAATAAGACAACCAGTACTGGAAGCTTTCAAGCAAGTACCTTGCTCAAAGATGGATGCAATTCCAGTCAAACGTTCAAAGTTCAACTAAAGTGATACCATTTCACCTCCTCCTTGATGTGAGACCATTCTGAAGACTGATTCTTCAGTACTTCACTGTAGCACTTCAATTTTAAACCTGATCTAATGAAGAGCCATAGATGCTATGGATTCTAAACACAAAGAATTGACATGTTAGCATATTAATGTACTCAGATGTCACATAAATCATTAGAAGGCATTTTACTAAGTGACTCAGATATCTGGCAATACACATGCAAAGCCTCTTTAGCTCTTAAATATAAAGCAACTTCCTTTTGGCAAAGTCCTGATTAGAACAATATTGATTGTTGTTATTTAGAGCTTAAATGCTATTGCTGAAAATTTCTCCAAGTTGTAGATACTGTATTATTAACTATAGTAAAGCTCTAAAAATCAGTCAGCAGAGGCCACTTCAATCTCTGCATGGTAATAAAGGATTATTATGTGCAGTAACCTATTTATGAAAAGGAAACAGTGTGCTTCTTTCAGACCCCATCAATTGCTTTAATAAGGAATTGAAAAGCCTGGCCTACTTTATATGCAGATCACCATCCCAGTTGCATAAGGATTTAGAACAGACAAAACAAAACTGTTTTTGTTGTAAATAAGGGCTGTTTGTTTAAATTGCACAATAATGTTTGCATCTAAAAATTATTTAGAAGCTAATAAGGCTTAATAAAGTTTCACTGTATACTTGTTAATAAAAATGGTTTCAATATTCTCCATGAAGGAAAAGTAAATTGAAGGTGATAACATAAAGCTTGAAGTAAAACAGGCCTGAGTTAATGGGAAAGAAGACTCACTGCATTTGTTCACTGATGGGCTTAAGAAAACCAGTGTTGAGACTGGAATTCAGTTAACTTAAAACATTTTATGAAACTTAAGACAGTGAACTTAATGGTAGTTTTCTCTAACAGAAGAAATTTAATTACTGCAGCATTACTTCTGCTTTAGAGACAAAAAGCACATAGACATAATTCAGACTACCAAAAGTTAGTGGGATCCACATACTGATTTCAGCTACCTTGATTTGGAGGATTCCAGATTCCCGGATCCAATTTTTACCTTTGGCATTGCTTCATTTGCCTGTTATAAATTTAATGAGGTGTGGGATGACCCCTGCTGGTGTCCCTGCTTATGAAAAAAATATGTATCTGGCAGGAAGAGGACATGTAAATTTCAGTCCAAAAAGTTACAAATATAAACTCTGTCACAAAATGTATAAAATCACCTAATCCAATGCATAAAATATTATGAGTAATGTTCTGTGAAGTATGACAATAATCTTAAGCCATTGAACATTACTGTGTAAGAGCTGCAATGCAATGAATTAAGAAGAACATTAATTGTTCAGTTCACTATGACATTGTGTTAAACATCTTTTATTAATGAGCTGTTATTCCCAGCTGAGGCATTTGATAACCTCTAGTCCATTGCTAAATCCTCTCCGTTGATTTCAGTGAGTCACTCTAAACAAATCTAGAGGGAAAAAATACCCCAATAATTTACATTTGAGTCTGTAAGGTCCTAGAACTAGAGTCATTTAAAGAAGGGCAGTTTTCCTATAAATCAAACCCTCTGATTTAATGCAGCTGACATATAGATCTATTTTACAATTTTTTTTTTAATTTCAAAAATACAACACATTAAAATAGGTTCAATTTATCAAAGCTAAGAGCAACAATTAAGTAATAATGTACTTAAAGTGCAAAGGCACTTTAACACAAAAAAGTGACGCCCAGTGGCTATAGTTGGTAATTGAAACAGCAGTACAGTATATTATTATTTACAAAAGAAAGTCATAGTCCAGGAAAAAAGATCTTTGGAGATCTTCTACATAATACATTAAGTTTCCATTTTGAAATGAAAAGAAAAAAACAACAGAAACCCCAAAGACCCCCTTCCTCATTTCCTTCAAAATCAAAAAGAATTATGCAAGATCTATTACAGAAAGATACATTTGCAATGACAGTTCCTAGAGAAGGGTCAAAAGGAGAGAGATATTGAAATAACTTAAAGGGAACGCTGTAAAAGCAACATCACATCACTGCTATGCTGCAAAGGTTCCTTTCCTCTCTCACTCCTTCTCTGATTTAAAAAAGTGGAAACACTGGGAATGCAACATGACATCAGTACTGAGTTCAGACTCAAAGAAATGTGATGCTGAGCTCATTTTAAAAATTTCCTTTGTCTCCCACCTCCCCCCTCACAGCTGACTGATTGCAGTTTGTTTTTCCAGAACTTCGAGGTAGTCTGGTTCTGTTTGTAGCTTTCCTTGGAGTAAAGGATGCTCAGGTTTAGACTGTTCTGCAAAATATTTCCTGGGAGTTCCATATAAAACAGTTTTATTTATCCTGTCCTGGTTTTGGCGTCTGGATTCATATGAAGGGGCAAACTGCCTTTTGGGCAAGGTACAAAAGTTATAATGAACTAATCCTCCAGTGGGGAGTTCCTTGACCCTTTCGGCAATATTTTGATACAGCAGCTCTGGTTCCCTTGGTGAAGACTGCTTTTCCAGTAATTCAGCTGCACTGATGGTAAATGCAAGACTGGTGGGATCTTCTTTTTTGTGGTCAAGACTGCTATAGCTAAACTCATGGAGATTCCTGTAATAGGCAATTGGATCCCCTTCCTTTTGCATGTAGATTGGGTTTTGGCACATCTGTCCAACAGGAGGAGGAATGTAGTTATAAACATGTCCTTCAGTTTTATCGTGCGTCTCAGTGTTGTAAGACCCATACTGGAGCTGAAATGAACTTATATCTACGTTGTTGGCGCTGCTGGGCATGCTCTGCACCCCCTTCCGGCGCTTAAGGACAAAGACAAACAGACCTGCCCCAAAACAAACAGACAAAATAAACACAACCAGCAAGCCTAAAATTAGGACAGACAGCGGAACTTCAGTGTGTAATTCTGGGTAGGAGCTGGGTGAGACACTGAGATGAGGGGTATCGGTGTTCTGGTTCATGGAGAGGACAGAAGAATCTGACAAGTTGGGGTTCTCTGGGCAGATGGCTTCTTTGCTCAGGAATTTCAGATGCTCTCCGGAGTGCTTAGTGGGAGACTCACATATTACTTCATTGATAACTACAGGGGGATTTGACTGCTGGTTGTTCTGGTCAGTGACTTTCTCTATCCAGTTCCTTAGCCCCAGGATGTCACACGTGCAGTCCCAAGGGTTCTCTTGGAGGTCTATCTGAATCAGAGCTGAGAGCTGATCCAAGACTCCTCTCACAGGCAGGTGCGAGAAATGGTTGTTTCTAAGGTTGAGCCTGGTGAGGGAAGTGCCTCCAAAGACATTATCAGGCAAGGATCTGAGCAGGTTGTTATTGAGAAACAACAGATGAAGGTTACTCAGAGCATCAAATGTGCGTGGCAGGATTTCCTTAATGACATTGTACTCTAGGTAGAGATATTGCAGGCTCTGCAGCCCTTCAAACATGGATCGGTACAGAACCTCAAGGTAGTTGCCATTAAGATAAAGTCTGCGTAAACTTGTGAGGTTTGTAAAGGCACCTTCTTGTATCACTGCAATTCTGTTATTTCCTAGATGCAGCAAATCCAGGGAGCTGTACTCTGTGAGATCGGTTCTATAAATGACTTGCAGATAGTTACTCGTAAGGTAAAGTTTCTTTGGACTGGTTGGCCTGGGGTGGAGATCGGAGATGTTACTTATCTTTTTCTCTTGGCAGTTAACATTTAGGCCATTGTCTGAGCTCTGAGATGTACAGATGCAGCCAGCTGGGCAGGTGATGGGCACAGGAGACTTTGTCTGGTAAACCATGATAGGTCCAAATATTTGTCTGTCTTTTGACACAGAGACACGGGGGGTGGGGCGGTTCCTAGTTTTGGGGGGCCGGCTGGCTTTTGGGGCCCTGGTGGGATTGATGGCAGAGTTGGCTGTGGGCGATAGCCTCGAGATGTGTGGGTCTGAGAGGACAGGGTGTTTTTCCCTCTGGTTTGAATCACTGGAGCTTTTCCTAGGGCAGAGATCTTGCCTGGTGAGCTGGGTCACATCTTTCCCATGAAGCCTGAAGGGGGTTTCACAGACTATCTCACCCACAAACACGGTGATGGTGTCTAGCCAGGCCTTGAGTGGCAGCAAGTCACAGGTGCAGTTCCAAGGGTTTTCCTCCAGCTGGATTTCCATGATGCCTCCTATGTGCTCCAGCACACCAGCAAAAGGCATCATCTTCAGCCGGTTTCCCCGCAGGTCCAGGTGAGTGAGGAGCACAAAGCGGAAGACATTGCTGGGTAGGGACAGCAGGAGGTTGTCATTGAGGATCAGCACCTTGAGCTTGTTCAGCTTGCTGAATGCTCCTGCTTCAATGGCACTGATGTAATTGTAATCAGCCTGCAGGTACTCCAGACTCTCCAAGCCCAGGAAGGTGTCTTCCTTCAGCACTTCCAGCTTGTTATTGTTGAGGTGCAGCCTCTTGAGGGTGCGGAGGCCGCTGAAGGCCCCTGTGCGGATCTCCTGCATGTCGTTGTTGCCCAGGTGCAGGGTCACGGCGTTGGAATAGTTGACGAACTCATTGGGGAACAGGCGGGTTAATGCGTTCCCATTGAGAAACAGCTGGTAGATCTTGGACGGGGGCGGCAGGAGGAGGCTGACGGTTGTAAATCCCTTGTTTTCACAATTGATGTTCAGCACGTTCTCCTTCTCCTCGCAAGGGCAGCGGCTCTTGCTGCAAATATCTTTGGCAGGTTTGCGACTCTCTGTCCACGAGATCCCAGCCACTGTTAACAAACTGAGCAACCAAACACCCTTCAGCATCTTTATGCGCCGTCGATCCCTGCTTTGGTACCTACAGTCAAACCTTTTGAGACAGGTAAGGAGAGAAAGAAGAAATCCCCAGTGAACACGGCCGGGAGCAGGGGCTGTACGGGGAGAGCGAAAGCAGGTCGGAAGGCTGGGGGGGAAGGGGAGCTGCAAGGCAGCGACTTCCAAACTCCTCTGGAATCCCCCCCTCCTCCTCCCTTCATTTCCTCTCGGAAAGCGTCTGCGGAGCTCCTGTGGGGAAGCCCCGTCGGAGGAGCTCCCCGAAACCCGGGCCTCTAGTGCTGGGCTCTCCGCCCCATCCCCCGCCCGTCGCGGCCGCCACCTCCGCCCCGGCGGCCGCCGGCAGCACGATCCGGTCCCCGCTGCCCGTCCCGGGGCCAGGGGCACGATCCCGTCCCCACTGCCCGGCTCCCGGTGCCTCCCAGCATCTTAAACCGGGGGGCACAACGACCGACAGAAAATCCTCCGGCAGCGGCGCCCCCAGACCGCGCTCCCCGCGCCGCCCCCCGCGCTCGTANCTTTTGCCGGGTGCCCCGCGCGGAGCCGCGCTGACGTCAGCCGGGGGCGGGGGGGACACGCTTTTCCCAGCCCCCCTGTCCCAGTCCCCGTCCCCCCTTCCCTCCGCGGCTCTCGCAGCCGGCTCCGCTCCTGGCTCGGCTGCTCTTCGCGGGAGCGCTCTGACAGCACCTGCAGGACAGCGCGGGCACTCGGAGCCGGGAAGGGGAATAAGGTAACAAGCGGATTTACCTGGTTCCGGAGAATTTTTGGCCCTGAGTCCCTGAATCCGTGCCCTTAAAATAGAAAGCAAGTCAAGCAGCCTCTTCGGCAAAAGCCAGCCGGCAGGCACGCAGCACCGCACACACGCACAGCCCGCACACATCCTCCGCACACGCGACACAGACGCACACGCGACACAGACGCACACGCGACACAGACGCACACATCACACATCACATACATGCTCCATCTGGCTCTCGGAGCAGCGTTGCTGCAAATCTCGATCTGGCATCAGCATCGATCCCCCTCTCCGGCTGGAGCAGCCCCCTTCCCGTGCCGAGCCCTGCCCAGCACGTTGGTGTTCTACACGTTCAGGGAAGTTCAACACCTTCCACCAAACCGGGCTGTCAGGCAGCGGCAGTCCCAAGCCTGAATCCCTGGACCGTCTGTGACGCTCCCCCGAATACTGAGCAGCCAGATTTAACCACTCATTCCCACTGGCTGGACTAGTCACACTGCCCCATTGAAATGTGGTGTAGCGTTTGGCTGCCTTTAAAAAGAACAAGATGNGGCAATGGGGGCAGTGGCCGCCGCCGAGAGCCGCCGCGCCCCGGGAGCCAGGCGCCCGGCGGCGAGCGGCATCGCCCGCTCACNGACGCACACGCGACACAGACGCACACGCGACACAGACGCACACATCACACATCACATACATGCTCCATCTGGCTCTCGGAGCAGCGTTGCTGCAAATCTCGATCTGGCATCAGCATCGATCCCCCTCTCCGGCTGGAGCAGCCCCCTTCCCGTGCCGAGCCCTGCCCAGCACGTTGGTGTTCTACACGTTCAGGGAAGTTCAACACCTTCCACCAAACCGGGCTGTCAGGCAGCGGCAGTCCCAAGCCTGAATCCCTGGACCGTCTGTGACGCTCCCCCGAATACTGAGCAGCCAGATTTAACCACTCATTCCCACTGGCTGGACTAGTCACACTGCCCCATTGAAATGTGGTGTAGCGTTTGGCTGCCTTTAAAAAGAACAAGATGTTGGATGTGGTTTATTGTGACTTTGCTTAAGCTCCAAGCCCTGGGCACAGATCTGTGTGAGGGGAAAGGATGGCTGCTCTTGATCTCTATCTAAAGGTAAAACTTCGGGCTCACACTGGGGGAGGGGACAAAAAGGCACTCTACAGGGAATTTTTAAAGTGCTAGCAGGGCAGGGTGCATTATTGCCAGATTCTTATAGGGTACAATATACACTTTACATAGTCTCTAGAATGTAAAGGTTTGCTGCCAAAAGAGGTCTGGAACTGGCAAAAGTGGTACTGTCATCTCATGGTGTTCTTTAGCCCTTATGTATCAGACCCCACATTTTAGGAGCAGCAGAAATGTACTGTCTATTCTTATCTCTCCTCTTGAGGCTGGAAAAGGTAACATCCTTCAGCAGCCAGCACAGATGCCTTTGCAGCGCTCCTGGACAGGAATAGTGCTGGAGTTTGTGCTTGGGATTGAAGCAGTTGCAATTGCAGCTTCCCTATCTAAAATCTGGGAGAGGTTGTGACAAGACCAGGAGCATCCCACATTGGAGCACGCTTTTAGTGTGATGCTGTGTGAATTTCAACAAGATCGGAATTCTGAAATGCACTCAGAACTGCTCCATTCTGTCTCTCTTTATCCTGCTGAATTCAAGAGCAAAAATTGCTAGGATGAGGAAAGATGCATGTGGCAGATCTGCTGTTTTTCAACACTAACACACCAGCAGCCAGATTATTATTCTGTGAGATTTTTTGCTTGTTTTCTGCTCTAAAGATGAGGATATGGTTTTTGGGGAGCAAAATTGGACTAGTTACAGGCTGTAGCAAATCCTGTTTTCAGCTCTTTCTAGCACAGTCTGGGGGCATGAGCCTAAAAAGAGAAGGTAAAAGGAGACCTAGGTTGATTTTTTCTTTTATTATTTTCAGAAGAAAGCATATTCACACACACCTGGCCCACATTGGCACCACACAGAGGCACACAGAGGCTCCTGTAACCTCCATTCATCACATCTCCCCTGAGCAACCCAGCACAGCACTGCCAGCTCTCACAGGGCTTGCTCCAACACAGCAAAAATGAAGGCACGAGTAGGTCCAGTGCATTTTTCCCTTGTCTCACAGTGTACATTTGTTTATGCCCATGAGTTTCAGTCAGGTGCAGCTTTCTGGTGAGCAAGGACCATGTCCTGCAATTGGCCTATAAGGCAACATACACCGTCCCACTTGCTTGTGTTTACTAATACATAGGAAATGTGTTTGTGGCACTGCTGATGCTGCCTTGGAAGGGAAAGCGTACGCATGGCATGCCTCAGCAGTAATTACCAGATTCATGTGGGATGGAAGGAACAGCATGTTAGGGGATTGCAACAGTAATAAGACACAGAGATGATACTGATTCTATTACACTGCAAATGCATGCATATAATAACCATGGTTGTAGGAGGAGGAACAAGGATTAAAAAAATATAATAGCTTCAGCTTTTTATTTAGGAACAAAGTCCTGATTCCTCCGCATGCCTGAAGTGTTTTATAATCCCTTCAATTAAATACAGAGTATAAAAGAACAGCTTTTTTCCTCCACCTGTTTTACTGCCTTTTTATTTTATATATTGAATGCAGGAACATTTCCAGTCTGTGAGTATCTGGGAGCCTCTAGGGATGGAAGGCCAGCAGGCAGGTTGGTACTGCAGCTCACGAGGGCTTGGGGAAACTCAAGGTTATGCCTGATTCGTAAGCATTGTGGAAGTCACAAATATTTAGCTGTGTTCCTTCATGCTCCTTTTTGTGCAAAGTTAGGAAGACTGAGTACAGATTCATAGATTTATGAGACTTAATAGAACCATTGTGGCTTTTGAATCTTGCATAACCCAAGCCATCAGCTAAATTGGAATTAATTCCTATTCAAACTAAATCATACTTCATAGGAAAAAGAAAAAAAATGAAACCAAATAACATAGCCAGACATACTCTAGCAATTGCCTATGGTGAAAATCTGCCATTGTGTTCAGTAAATTGTTCCAATAAGTTTCCTCCCCCACAGGTAAAAAAATTGGCTTTCTTTACAACTCTGCATCTAACTGTCTTCAGTTTGAAATGTTTATCCTTGTAATATCCTTGTCTGCTGGCTTAAGAGCCCTTAATTATCCCGTACCTGTTTCCCATGGGGATACTCCCAGACAGCTGCAGAGCAAGTATGAACTGAATACTTGCCTGGTGCCAGCCTTAACCTGCTTCAAATAGTCTGTTAGTCCTGTGCTGCTCCATACACCAGTGCTGCTCTTGGCTCCTGCACAGTCCTGAAGCCACCACTTTATCTGTCTGCTGGCAGGGGAAAAAAAAGCCAGACCACAGCATGAAGCATAAGCACATAAAATTTGGCACAGATCATTACCCTTCCTGCCTAGTGAACATCATGCTGCTGTCCTTCTGGGAGAGTAAATATCAAGGAGCAGAAAAAGTCTGGAAAAATGTGGAGATAATTTTCTTTCTTCACATTGTATCTGCAGGTGGATGCTAAACACTACTGATAAATCTCTACCTATAAGTTTTTCAGGATTTGCTTCTCTGTATATAAGTGAAGGAACAAACATATCCACCAAGTCTTATGGAATAATGAAATGAAGGCAGCCAGAAACAAAGCAAAATCTCCGTGAATTGGATGGAGGGCAGTATATAAGTTTTACTGATGATGAGAATCTATTAAGGTAGCCTGGATGCTGCTGGCCAAGTAAAGAAGTGTTTATTCATATAGTATAAGTAGAAAGCAATATTGATTTCTGTGAACACAACATGATGGCTGATGCAGTAAACAATGGGAATTTGTAGATGTAGGTATTTACTGATCTCATATGCTCCTCATCCTGTAATTCTGAACTGCATATGAAATGCCTACTCTGTTTAAACTTTTAGGGTTCTGAGATAATCATCACTGCTCTTCAACAAGTACCTTCTATTCTTGCTTTCTCTGTGTATATGTGTGTCTCTTTGTAGCTGGAGATATTCTATTTCCACAACTATGTTACATTTTTGGGGTTTTTCCTATACTGTAAAGTGGATTTTTGCACCTCACTTAAAAGGAATTCTTAAGGAAATAAACAGTTCCCAGAGTTAGCAGTGAACAGTATGCAAAATAATTGTTACTTGTAATCCACGGTTTTATCTCATCCAGCAGCACTGTAAAGGACAGGATGAAAGAGGAGTCTCTGCCTTCCACTTTCTTTGGGAAAGGGATGAGCGAGGAATGATGAAAGAGGGTGAGCATGGGAGGCAGAAAGGAAGGAGCTGGCAGACTGTGCCCTCCGTGGCCCTGTGTCCATCCCTGCTCCCCTGGGCTGCCCAGCAACAGCTGGCTGGAGCCACACGTGCTGAGAGAAGCAGAGGAGGGAGACCTTTGGGAGGAAGCCTCCGTGGAAGGAGAGCTCCTGGATGAGGTGGTTTGAGGGCAGAGGGGCACTCCAGATTGGGTGGTGTCTACTTGCTTTTTGCTTGCAATCAGTGATTGCCTGTGCCATCAACTGTAAGGAATGTCTCTGGTCTCCAGATGTGCTTTTTAGCTCCATTTCTCCCAGCCATGCAAACATATGGAGAGCTGGCCTACTTCAGAATACTGTTCACTGACACTTCATGACTACCTATTGTATAACTGAAAGAATTTAATGAACTATGACTTAAAATCATTGTGCTTTCTAACTCTTTCCTCAGCTTTTGCTTCGTGCAAGGATTCCGACCCTGGCCAAGGTTACATCTTTTTGAGACCCATTATCTAACTGCAACATGATTTTTTTTTGCAAGGAGACTTCACCATGATTTGTTTCAATATATCTGGGGTAATCCGTTTTATAACAGCACAGTGTGATTCTACCCTGTGGTACAAACTGCAGCAACAGCAGAACTACCAGTTTCTGATTTTTTGTATCATTAATCCTGACTGTCTTAAGAAGAGAATTTAGTGTGTTATAATGGCAGTAATATTGGTTTCAGCAGGAAATATGATAGAGATGCTATCTGTCAGACAGCATCCCTGGTAGCCTGTGCTTTGGGGATACTGATGGACTCACCACTGTGCAATTAAGAACTGATCATTAGTTTAGATTTAGCCTGGGTTTTTTTCTTTCTTGCCTAGGAAAACAAATATCCACTCCCCTACTACACTCACACCTTTTATCATAGGACCCAGCAAAGCACTGTGAGACAATTAATATTTATGGATGTCTTCATCCTATTCAGGAAAGTTGTATGTCTGATCCAAAGCCCTTTAGTGTCAGTAGAAGGACTCCGACTGATTTCAGTGGGATTTGGATCAGATCTTTGAACAAATGCTTAGCTTCAAAGCCGGCACTTAGGTTTTATTGAGTGGTTTAAATATTTTTGGAAGTGCTTTGTTTCATCATGTCAATGGGTCTTTTTCTCTGATAGGAACAACGAGATGAATCTTCCTGATGATAGATATTCTGTGCTGGCATTGCTGAGCAACAAGAACAAAAAAAAGAGATAAGTGTGGGGTTTTATTTTCCCATCCTTAAAACAGCAATGGATCTTTTATTTATTGTGTTTCAAATGTGCGTCTACGTTAATTTCTACCACTACCACTTACAAATACAATTTTTCGGCTTTCCTCAGAGTCATAATCTATGTGTTACACACTGCGAATGTTTTTAACTGGAAATGTCCCATCATGCACACACAAGTGCACACAAGTGGCTTTAGTGATTTGGAGATTCTTGTTTAAATTATTTTGTCTTCTTGCCTTACTTCAGTAAGGGGGCTCATATTTGCATAATGCAATTGATGTATGGGTATGATCAATGTTCACCGTTGAGTCTGGTGAACTGATGTAAAAATTTTTTTCCCATTAGTTTTTAGTAGTAAAGGAAACATAATGAAATCTCTCCATATCATTATTTTTATGGCAGTGAAGTTGAAAGAATACAAATTCCACTGTGCTAATGACATATCTAGAAATATGTGAGGAGCAGGAGCAATGGGTGAAATTCAGTCCTGGGCAGCGGGCCAGCCTAGAGTGATTCATCATGAAAGCCCCCAATTAAGTCCTCAGAACAGGACTTAAGTAAGACTTCAGTGCCCTGTGCCTTGAGCTGCCTTTCTGCAATAGTGGGAGAAAGTTCCTCCAAATGAATTATTCATCGTAAATAATGCATTCTATTAGTTTACCCTATTTTTCTTGATTCCTTGAATTTATTTAATTGAAATTACTCACCAAATAATTTCTATGAATAATCATGGCCTGAGGATTATTTTTGAGCAGTTCGCGGTGAGCATTTAATATTCCACATTCAGAATGAGTGCTGTGTCATTGAGTTGTCATTATGCACAGAGGTCACATAGTTCTGGTTTTGCTTCAGAACAAAATGAGATGAGTAGAAAAAAAATGGCATTTTTTCAGACTCTGTGTGTTCCCAAAAGTTCCTTCCATTAAGTTCATTCCATGAGAGGCTTGTGAATAGTTGCCCACTGAAGAAAGAATTGGGTAATCATTGGCTTTTGTTTTTCATCTGATTTCTAAGAGGAATGTAATTCTGCATGTGCACAGGGTGTGTGCATGTCTGCTGTCAGTCAAGGTCCCCCTGCTTCACAAAAGTTTTGAACCAGGTCTGCTGAAAGGTGCTGCTATGGGCGATTTTAGTTTCCCACTTCTTCGTGGATAAGTGACTGAGGATTGCCTCAAGCAAGTGGGAGATTTCAGCCTGGCCTCGCTGCGCTGGGTCTGGCTGAGCTGGAGCTCATTTCCCCCCTGCAGCCCCGCAGTGCTGGGCTGGGCACTGGCAGCCAGAAGGGGCTGGATAATTCGCCAGTGGTTTGCCTGCTGCTGAGCAGTGTTCCCACAGCTTCAGGGCTGTCTCTCCAACATTCTCCCCTCACCGCTGAGCTGGGGAGGAGAGTCTTGGGGAGAGCACGCAGCCAAGGCAGCTGAGCCCAACTGGCCAAAGGATATTCCAGACCACGCAATGTCTGCTCAGCACTAAAAGCTAAGAGAAGGAGATTACATTTGTTACGAGGATGTTTGTTTTCTTGAGCAACCACTAATGAAGACCTACATCCCAGGAAGTGGCTGGACAGCACCTGCTGAGAATAAGTCTTTTGTTTTCCTTTGCTTCCAAGTGCAACCTGTTGCTTTGCTTTATTAAACTGCCTTTATCTTGACCCACAAGTTTTTTCCAAGGGTAACAAAGTTAATTCTCTGAGAATTAAATACTTCAGTTTTTGAGTAAAGAAAAACTTTTTCTGCTTTTCTGCAGTCTTATCTACATCACTCTAGCCAGAAACTTTGCTGTCTCTGAGCAGTAATCATTTACCTGAAAAATACCATATAATATTTGTTTTGTGGAGGCTGCTTGTACATATGCTGACTTTGAAGCATGATTTATAACTGCAAATGGCATGAAAAGAAATTGATGAGCTAATTAGAAATTGTGAGAATGGTGTCTGCATTAATTTGTCAGGGAGAATCACTTATAAAGTATTTCAAATTCCACAGAAACCTTGGAATTTATTTGGCACCTGAAGTAGCTCCCTGAGCTGTTATTGCACAAAGCATAATATAAACATACATAAAATCCTGACCTAAACTTCAGCCACAGACAAATCTCTCTTTGGCTTCATGGAGCCAGGAATCCAGCTGACTTCTACCCTGGAGAGTTACACACAAACACACAAATCTTGAGTGTCTAGTACATCATTTTATGGTGAGGTGTAGGTGCTTGGGTAGAAAATAGGCAGACAGAATCTTCTCTGCTACTGACAGTGGTCAAACTCTGATGGTGCTTAAAACTGATTGATGTCAAAATTTTTAACCTTGTTGTTTACCTGGCCTTGGAATTGCTTTCCTGACTGTCCTCAGAACCATCTCTGACTGGATAGACTCATTCCAAAGCAAATCAGAAATATGCCAAACATGCACATTAACTGAAAGGACAATAGGAAGGGAAGGAGTCAGTTAGAATAATCTCTGCTTTATTGCAGTCATTGGGGTGTGGATGCTGAAGATATTTAATCATCTGCTTTCCTGCCACATGCCAGAGGATGGCAGGGCACACCTGAATCTGTGGAATAGTCAGTGGATGAGTGTGTGCCCAACTGGACCTCGTTCTTTGTGTGGTGCCTTTTCAGCCCATGAGATTCCACATGAAGTGGAACAGCTTTGGCCTCGATATGAACTGTGTGTATGCATTCCATAGCTCTTGTGGCATTTCTTTTCATTCCAAAGCATATAATTTTTGAACAACTGCCCATCCTTTATATGGCCTCTTTTTTATCATCTATTAGTCTTTTTCCTGTAAAGCAATAAAATCCTTTGTACAGCAGGAGATTTTTATGTCCACTATGTGCCTGAGCAGCAAGTAAAGCTGGGAGGAGATGAGAATAGCTCAGTCAGCCTTGGTAATCAACTGTGGCTTGGAGTCTGGAAAATCCATTTGCACATATATTTGCTCAGAGTGTTTTTGCTTTACAACCACTACACTGGTTAGCATTTGAGCTTTCTGATTAGAAATGTTGTTGCTTTTGGAGACAGAAGCGTTTGGCTTTATTGTTTCTAGCTGGTGTTACTGATGCACTTAGAATTCTATAGAGCTGAGGTCCTTCCTTTGCATATATTTACTTATGACCTGTCCAGTGGTCCAGATAATCTCAAGTATAAGCGCTTCTGTACCTTCCTTTTTAGAGATGTGTCTTTCAGAAGGCCTTCTTGCCTTATGACAAGAACTTTCGTTTTTTGGTAAATTTTTTGTGCTAATATAAATATCTTAAATATCTTTCCTTTTGGCAGAATACTTAAACATCAACAGCTAACAGGTGTCATTCAGCAAATCACAGCTTACACTGTACCTGTAGCAGAATTGGGCTCATGGCAGATGCATTTGTTATTTTTTATCCTTTCTGCTATTAAAATTTGTATTCAGTATTAGTATTAGTACAGGAACATCTGATAACATGAGTCATGAACCAACCCTCACTGTTGTATTGTTAGCTGTTTTGCTTATCTCTTTCTTTCTCCTCTAGGAGGGGGTCATATCATTTTTGTTCCATTCCTTAAGAGCTTTTGTAATATGAAGGCTTAGATCTAGAATTATAATCGTGTGGGTTGCTGTGTGCGCAAGCAGAATAACAGCACTTGCCAGGTAGCTTACAATGATGTATTGAGAATTTCCCTATTTTTCAAACTGAATGTGGACATAAGAGATGCACCTATCTCTGAAAGATAGGTACAATTAGATTGACAACTTGTATGTGAGGCTTCTTGTTGGTGTAATTTAAAATTGCTGAAATGCAGTGTTGCCACTCCCTCCCTTCTTCCATTCCCTGAAATGAGGCTTATACTGGAAATGCTGACAAGACCCTTATCATTTGAGATGGCACCATGCACAGCTTTAAATACTGGTTATAAATGTTAATGCATTATCTGAATGATATTTTTTCCACATGTAGGCAGCTCAGGATAGAGTCTCAGTAATAAATTTAACAAGTTCAGGGGGAAGACACAGTATGCTTATGTGAGTATTATAATGATTGGCATTTTTGCAAACAGCATATGATAAGTGGTGCAATTCTATTTTCAAGGTTTAATCAATAGAGAGCTCTTTGATATTGCCATGTACTTTGCAAATAGATGCTTCCTTGGGATGACAGCAAAACAACTTCTGTTTCATGGTGTGTTTATGCTTAGGGTTTAATCAATCTGCTTTAGTGATTATCATAAATTTTGATATTCCAGAAATTAAATAGGGGCTATAAAATAATTATGCTTTATGGTGGCATCCTCTTGCTGCTAGCCTGGGTCATCTGGCTTCACAAATGTTGAAAAGAGATGAAAGTCCATCACTGTGCCAGTTACAAGAGCATGGGCTGTGTACCAGTTTATTCGCATTTATTGTAAACCTATACCAGCTGTGGAAATTGAGGTGGATCTTCAAAAGCTTAAGAAGGACTTTAAGAATGTTTTGTGTTAGCTTTTGGGAATGATTCTCCTCTCAGATAAGAGGAGGCAGAAATGACCCCCACATTACACTGTAGCCTCCCTATAATTTTTGATCTACATGGGTCACTGAAGTGGCTGAAGCTCCTTCTAAGTGAGCACAGAAGTCCAAACCCCTCAGAGTGGCTCCTTCAGTGAGCCCCAGCACCAGTACTGGTGCTTCTCAGGGAGGCTGAGAGGAGCAGAGCATCTCTGGCCTTTCTATGAAACATTTCAAACCAGCACAGAGGACTTTGGGGGATTCCCACTGCTCTGGGTGAGCTTTTTTCTTGCTGAGCAGAGCCCCATGATCTGTGTCTCTTTAGTTCTTGGAAACAACAGTAGCACTGGAAAGCTGAAGTTGGAAGATCATTTCACAAGCATTTGAAGGCTGACCATGTCCACACGGAGCTGTGGTGCCAGCCCAGCTTGTCCTCCCTATTGCAGCAGATATTCATGCGAGCCCCACAGGACCAGGGAAGCCTGCCTGGAACTGTGTTAACAATTTCTTGGATGTGGCAGCAGAAGGACACACACCATGAACTCGGAGATAACCTCTGGCAAGGAATTCTCTCTGTCACTCTCATCCTCTCTGATAAAAATATAGTAACTGGTAGGCGTTTGGGACATGAGAAAGCTGGAGCATTTCAGGTGATTTAACCTGAATGTAGCAGAGTGCCATGAGCACTGAGGCAGAACCTCCAGAGATGGCAGTGGGAGATCTGTGCCAGGCACCACTGCAGGGAATGACCCAGTCGGATCCTGATCTCAGCACAGAAATTCCCCCAGAGCCATGAGGGGTTTTGGCAGGGTGACAACAGCGTAAGGTCAGGGTGTATGTGTGCTGTGCATACCTGATGAGTTGTTATAGATGCTTGTGAAAAAAAACTGGTGTTTGAATATTTATTTTTAACGCTTTTTACTTGCAGCAAGAAGACACTGTTTCAACATCAAGATATTGCAGCTTCAGCTGGAGTTCTACTCATGTTCATACAAAGATTCAAGATAATGTCCTGGAGAGGGCATTTACTCCTTTTTATACAATTTTGTTTTGTGATATATGGATGTGTGCGAGTTCAAATATATACATATAAGTATGTACATCTGTGTTCAAATAACAGCTGTTTTGCTTTGCTGTCCCCTAACCAACATCTATTGCTGTGCTACCTTTGTAAATATGCTGTAATGACTGATTCTTTTGCATTCCTTGTGCTATCTTTGCTCATGCTGAATAGCAGCTGGCACTTCAATTGGGATGGCTGAGCTCAGTGCATTTTCATTTGGAATGGGACACTTTTCAGTGCAAAGAGAGGGTACCTCAGACTGACTCTTCTGCCTTTATCCTCAATCAAAACTGCATTAAATCAGACCTATAGTTTGTAGCAAGGGACATTTTCCCTTGCATTGAAATGCATGGGGAAGGCTGGAGGCTCTGTTTTTAAGGTTAATTAGGTCCTGAAAAGAATTAGCTGGATTTGTTTTCTCTATATTTTTTTTCCTCTTATTTTTAAGAAACTTTTTAATTACCTTCATCTTGTTGGTATATTCAGATACACTTTTCCCTTTATAGGACAAATGGTACATACTTTTGAGTTTATTAAAAGCCATTTTGATAGACAGATTCTAACTCTCATTTTAAATGAAAGTGAGCATAATGCTTGACATTGTGTTAAAATTTAGGCATCAGATATACTATCTATTAATGTGAGTTGTACAGTTAATCTTTATTTTTGTTTAACTGACTGCTAACATTATTAACTGCTTAAGCACTAAATGTGAATTTGGTTTTCAGTTGGCTACACTGTGTTTGGAAAGTAAAGGAACGAATAGTTTAGGGCATGACCATTCAAAAAATCCTTTGGTGAGGGCAGAAGTTTCAGAAACCAACTTTTTTTTTATTTTCAGGTTCTCATTATGAATCTACTGTGGACCTTACTGTTGATTCAGAAAGGTAAATACTCTCCTTTTCAACTCCCTTTGGATGGTTGCTTTTGGCTGCATGGAAACATGTTTATGTATTGATATTATAACAGTAGTTAAGTGACCTGCCTGTGGACCAGCAAAAAAATCCCCTCTATGCCCCCAAAGAGGGTTCCCAAAGCCTGCCTAACACTGCCAGCAGAGAAAGTCTCCTTGTAGAAGACCATGCAAGGTTTGAGGCAGGAGAAAACTGTTGGCTGGAGTCAGTGTCATAACTTTCTTCTTTTTGTTACTGAAATTAGAGCTATTTATCATGCTTACCCTTCAATGTCAATATACATGAAGAATGGAATGTGTTGTAGGAGGAAGGAGGGAGATATCATCTTGTTCTTTTACTCAATTTTAGATGAATTGGTTTTGCAGGGGCGTAAATTTGTATTTGTAGTCCTCCTCCCCATTCCAGGTTTCCTTGTGTTGCATTCACTTCCAGCCCTTTCTCCCACATCTCTTCAGAAAATAACTGGGTTCTCAGTTATTTTCAGTAAAAATTCCGTTCTCTTAACCCTTAGCAGTAATCCAGGCAGGAGGGGGTTTAAGGAAGTTCAAGAAAGACCCTGTAATTTCAGCATAATAACATGGCTCTTCTCATTCTAATGACATTCCTTGCTCCTTCTGTGGCTTTTTTCCTGTTTCTATACAACATACTTCAGCCACAATGGCAATATTCTCTATGGATTGCAGGATTTTCTTTTTGATTCTGTTCTTCTCTTCTTATGATCTCTTTCTTCTCATCTTAGCTCCGACTCTTGGTTTTATATCTGTTGTACAGAATGTAAAACGCTTGGAAAGAGCAAGAATGAACAGAGACTGACAAGGTAGACTTCTGATCAATCGTGTCACACCAAAAAATATTAATAAAAATAGTAGTCAGACTGGAAGAGGCACAGAGGGTGGACTGCTGTGGGAATGCTGAAGAAAAGTGGTGTAAACTACAGTTTTAGAGTGTGGTTTGAAGATCACACTCTTCTGTCATGACTGATACCCATGAACTCTCCTGTTACAGACCCTGAAAGCCACAGTGTGGTGATTCCCAACAGGGCAAAGACAAGCAAGCAAGAAGCTACTGTAAGAACACAGGTCCTTGCATTTTTTCTTGATGTTTCAGTGCTCTATTTACATGACCACCACTGGGTTCAGCACTAATGACCCGCTGGAGGTGCTGGATGAATGAAACCATACAGTCAGTCAAGCTTAGCTTCAGAAATTATCAGGACCATAACTAGATCTTGGAGTTTTACTTGTCCATCCCAGCTGTTTCATTCTTATGAAACACACTGAGGCATTTCCCACCTGCTGTCACCTAAGACTTCTTCAATACAGCCTCATTTGATGCTTCAGGTGTCCAAGAACATCTGGAGAGTCACCGATTTCAGCCAGCTTGCAGAACATTCTCAAATCCTGGCATTCCCGCTTTCATAGCTTTGGGGTGCTGCAGTGTCAAAGTAAGCAGGAATCAGTTGACACAGACAGACACAAAACAGATTAACTGGAGGTACAAAGCACTGAGGTACAATTGTTCACAATTAACTAGTGAATTTTAATGGAAGCTGATTCATGGATTCCCCCTGTGGCTTTGAAATTGCTGACAAAACAAAGTGCTGGGTTTATTTGACATTCAATGCAAAACTACATTTGGTGTCTGTGCTCAGAAGCCTTGACAATGGCTCAGAAGCCCCTTGCTCTGAGCCGGGGAAAACACAGAGTGGTCACTGCTCTATGTGTAAATATCGAGTGAAACAGTTTCCTTGACGGTATCCATAAAAGAACACAAGGGCACAAACCCAATCTCCTTTGAAAGATTATTTTATTTTTGCAGATGTTGGAAAGCAAGTTGTTTGTTTGTTGTTTGGATTCCATACAAGGGAGTGCATGATAAGGAGCTGCTTTTATGCAAAGAAAATCAAGATGCTTTATGTGATTGGTTAGTCAGAAGAAAGCTGTATTAACAGACCTTAGCAAGTTATGGACCTGAAGTCATCCTTTTCTGCACCTCCCAAAAGCAGTATTTTACCTTGCTAACTGGCAAAATGCCATCTGAGCAGGCTAGCTGAGGTAGGCAGACAAATACAGTGGCCAGGTTCATCTGATGTGTTTGTTGAGTTCAAATATCCTGGAGGGCAGTGTAACAGAGGTGCTGTGTCCTGAGATTCTGAGGCTGTCACCTGCTAATTGGATAGACTGTCTCTGCCTTAGTGCTGATCAGAGTTAATGTCCAAGATCAAAAGATAGCTCAATGAAGATAAATTTGCAGCATGAGAGAATTTGTTGTGTATTTAAGTTACTGAAATAGAGAATAAGCAGAGCACTGGTATTATGTAGGTGTGTGTAAGAGTGTTGTGAGGCAAGATCCTGAGGCACTCATGGAATCTGAGCAGTGGAACATAGGGTTTAAAGAAAGTTGTGTCCCAATTTGTGTTTGAAGTTATAAGCTCTTTCCAATATATTAAAATTCCTTCCTCAAATTCTCTAGAAATGGTCCCATATCTCTAGAACATACCATAGAACTTTCTGATTGGTGTGGAATCTTTCCACCACCATAATATATTGTAAAACTGTTTATAAACTGAGGCAAAACTGGTTCTGCAGGCCATATTCTGTGATACAGGGAATTCTGACTGCAACAAATTCAGAGGAGCTCCTGCCATACAGGTGTAGGAATGGGGAAGCACAGTGTTTGGGAATAGTAATTCCTCCTCTTATGGTAGTCAGCAAAGTTTTTCCAAACCCCTTTCTTGCTATTCAGACACTTTGGGATATATGGCAGGTGAAGGCTTTTGAAAGAGGGTGAAATCTAACCTGGAATCATGGGGGAGCTTTATTTAAACCAGGTGTATGTAAACATGCACTTCCTACGCCAACAACCTCCTTTTTGCCCATATGAAAAGAAATGTTTTCTCTAAATTTGCAGCCAATACACCCTGTTTGCATGTGTTACACTTTCAGGGCCTCAAACAGTGATCAGTAGCATAAGGCTGGAGGGGACTGAAACTTTCTTTCTGTTGCATAATATTTTGGTGGGGTGTAAGACAATGAGGAAACACAGAGACTGCTGTGGAGGTCTGTACAGGTAGTGCTCACCATCCTCTGAAGGGCAGAAGAATGCAGAGGATGAGAGCCACTGTTTAAGGTAGATAGAGCCAAGCTAGGGTCCACCAGGAGCATATTGTGGTGTGTGTGTTCTGCTGCTTTGTTAACAGCACTCGGTGTGCCTCCAGTCCTCTGACCCTTGCTGTCCCGTGAGCATGAGGATGGTTTCAGTTTTTTGCCTCATCTACTTCTTCCTGGTCAGGTGGCCTGCAGCAGACATTGACCACAATGTCACCCACCAGGGGCTGCCCTCTGGTCCTGACCTGCTGTCAGCTGGCTCATCACCTGCCCCAAGGCACAGGTAGCTCCGTGTGCCCCAGTTGCTCTCTCTGACGTTTACGGAATCTCTTCACCTTTAATGTCCTCTCCTGTACTCCCTGAAGAGCTAGATCCATCCAGGGCAGCCCTCCATGGCAGCTGAACACTCCTCTCCCTTTCCTACAGCCTAGTGCACCACATTGCTGTGATGCCAGCAAGATCACAGCCCATCCCAGAACCTTTGTAGCGTCCTGTTTGTCCCCTGTAGTGTACAGACCTTTACTGGGGATCATTGTGAACCATGATGAACCAGCACCAAGGCTTTGCACCCTGCCCAGAGACACCTGTCCAGCAGCAGGGCAGGTGCAACAGAGGCCAACCAGCCTCAGAAGGACTTCTTTATCTGCACAGCCCCACTGAACTAGTTGACATTGAGGGGCAGCCACTTTCTTGGTGGCTCAGACACCTGCCCCAACACTTTGGTTATGCTGTTCTGTACTCAGGCAGATGTGTAAGCCCCACTGCCTGTTGGTGTGGTGTTTTCAGGCATACCAAGAGCACAGAATTTAGCAAAACCATGACCTGAGCCCTCAGTTCAGCACACATTAGCAGCAGGCTCAGCCCTTGGCTCTGCCTGGTGCATACTAATGACTTGTTTTCATCCTTCCAGGCCATGGGAACTGTCCCCACACACTGCATCCTCAGCCTCTCCTCCCATGGGGTGCTTGGGGTGCTGGGGCACAACCCAGGGGACCTCAGAGGTTTTGGTGGGTTACAGGTGATCCACATACAAGAGGAAAAAAAGGAAACTATCCCTTGTTCAGAAGACTGAACAGGATTTATGATAAGTAAGATTTTGCTGTTTTTTTCTCTTAGCGTGCATGCACTTTTTCGTAAGTTCTCTGCTGCCTCAGGTTGAGACAGGATGCCCTCTATGCTGGCAGTATGATGCTATGGAGCTGGCAGCCTTCCTTTTCACAGCCCCACACTAAATGGAAGGCAAGCAGGCAGGGGAAAATAAGTCTGAAAGGGGAGAAGGTTGTACTGTTCTGGTTTCCCTGCCCCTTTTTTTCTGCCTGCTCTTTTCCTCAGGTCTTTTACGCTACTATAAATGCAAGCAAAAGCCTGAAGTCCTGATGAGCAAAATGAAGAGAGCCACGGGCTCAGGCAGTGCGTATCTACTCTAATTTCTCTTTTTTTTTCTTCTAGTGATCCAGACAAGTCTTGCATGTTTTCTGCTCCATTCTTTGGGTCAAGAACACACTAGTTAATAGCCAATTATTTCATACCCTAAGGGAATTTCAGGAAAGAAGTTTCTGGGAAGAGTCAACTTGTTTTGGGAAATGAGACTAATATTCACTAAGTGAGATATTTTCCTTTGCTCTCCTTTGCAGTACTATCCCATTTCAGCACAAGGTGGATTTATTGCTGTAATAGCGGTGGTTCAGACAAAGCACAATTGTTTCCCAGAGTTGTATTTTTTTTCTTGTTTTTCAGAAAAAGTGAAGTTTTAGCCAGGACACCATAGCAAAAATTTCAGTTAGGTAATTAAATTATACTTATTGAAAATTTCCCTTTTAAAATCTGTCCCAAACTACTGGTTGCTTTTCCTTTAAGCACTTTTAAAGGCTGAATTCACTTTAAATTCACAGCTTTCCAAATTCTGAAGCCTGCTGAAATTTTCCTTGACTGCCTAAACCAAAATGTGCGGTTCCAGCTGAGGTATCTAAAGGTATATTTTTGCATGGTTAATAGTTGTTGTTTGTATTCTTGTTTAGATACAACTCATGTAGACTCAACCTATGACTAGCAGAAGTAAGCAATATTATTTACATAGGAAAAGCAAGTGTTATTTAAAACTATTTTTTTAGTAGCAACTAGCATAGAGCATGAATAAATTAATTTTGTGTATCAAGGGCTGTTTTACACGTATGAAAATCCAATAGTGAAAAAATAGGCTGAAAGATTATCTGAGGCAAACAGTCTGGAATAGCAACTCAGAACAGATGATCCACAGTATAAATTACTGCAATTTATTTTTTTAATTTGCTTGTGCTACTTTATTATTGTTTATTCATTTGATAGATGGCATTTAATTTCAGTTTGAGAGCTTCAGGATGAGTGTTTGATGCTAATGGTTGGAATTTACTCCTTGGCAGAAAGCCAACATGCCACAGCCATGTTCCAGTTATGCCCTCCAAGCTGTGTTTAAGTGGCCTTCTGTTGCCCTTGGGGTATGTTTTACATAGGAAGCTTAAAGCCTAATGCAGGCCTGCAACTCACTTGCTGGAGCAAGAGAAAGATGGCTTTCCCTCTCTCCTGTTGTCTCCAGCAAGAAAATCAAATTATTGGATTACTGGCCTTTCGATTTTGCTCAGCACAAATAGTTTAAAATCCCATTGTACTGGAGACCTTTGAGATGAAATGTAAATGGATAAAGAAAACAAATGTATTAAATTGGTCTAATATGTCAATAGTGTGCTATTACCTGGTTAAGTGAGATGGCTGTGACTGTTCTAAACAGCCTGATGTATGCAAGACATGTGATGCTAGAGTGGTCACACGAAAAAACCCCAACAAACCAATAAACCAAAAAAGCCCACACATAGGAGCCTACTAAAGGCATAAATTAATGCAGGTTTTCTTTCCTTGCTTATATTTATTTCTGGAAAAGAAAATCAAAGCAAACAGATTGATCTTGCACAGGGTTAAAATTGCAATTACCCAGGGATCTATGCAGCACATGAAATACTGGGGCTGATAGATTAGAACCTGACTGCTTTGTTCTATATATACCTCCAAATGCATTGGCTTGAACTTTGAATTTCCTGCTTTCTGCCAGTTTTTGTTACTTGCACATGTGTTTTATGTATTGATTTAGGGATAACTCCTATTTGTTACAATGTATTATTAAGACACAATGTCAGCTAAGACTGGGTGAAGTATCTAATGGATTTTAAACTACATTATTGTTGTAATTTTTGTGCATATTCACACATACATATCATGATCCAAATGTCACTTAATTGTGCACAATAAATAGCTCCACAGGAAAGTAGGTGAGGTAAATTTGTGTACTTTACAAAGTGGGGAAAACTTCTTTAACCCCCAAGTATTAGGTTCTTCCATTTTATATTAGGCTGGTTTCTCTACAAGTTTGTTGTTAAAATTGTTATCTTACTGTCCTTTTGTATTTTTGTGTCCATAGAGCAATAAATAGCTATTGAAACATAGTTGTCACTGTCACAGTCACTGTCACTGTATTTGAATTTCTTTCACTCCACAGTTCTGATGAATTCAGGGTAGCTCTCGTGTGAAAGTGAATTTTTTGCTGACCAAATATGTGAGCATGTATTCTAATGACTTGGGTTTCAAACAGAGACTCCAAAAATGACTAAGAAAATGCATATTAAACTAGAGGCTGAGATATATTTTTGTAGCTTGTTGAGATTCTAGCACATACTGGTGTGCATAAGATAATAAATGTGAAATGGATTTGATGCTTACCCACCTGAACATTTCTGAGTTAAAAAAAATAAAAGAGATTGATAGACAACACCTTCTCTCTTTTACAACTAACAAGCTTCTAGTTCATTAAGTTATTACATGCCATTCCTCATCTGACAAATAGAATCCATAATTCAGTTTTTCCCAGAGTTGCACATTCTTTAAGTCTACAGACTAAATCACCAGAGCACATTTTATCAATAAAGCTTCTGTTTGGTGGGGGAAGGAGGGGGCAGTTAAGTAAAGTAATATGAAATGCAATCCATTTTTTGTGTCAGAGGTCATTTATTTGCTTCAATATTGCTTTTATTCTATTTATACATTCACTAAATGATGATTATTATGGAAAGTCCATGGTTATTCACTGCACTATATAAAAATGTTTTACATTTTGTTGCAGGCTCTTACACTTGAGAATCTTTAGTGTTATCTTGAGAAGTAAACTGTTCTTTTGCAATGAATCCTTGACAATGTATTAGTTCAGTTCTGCATTTACTGAGGGATAAAGGCTTTCTTCTGTGAGCAGTGGGAAAGCCACAGAGGAAAACAAAAAACCAGCCATATTCTGCAGCCCTGAACCAAAAGACTTGTCACTTCCTGAGCCAGAACTGCCCAGCACAGACGCAGGCAGCCAGTGACACCTTCAGCATGGAAAGTTATATGGTACTAATTTGTGTCCTAGACCAAGTTTCCAGCATTGCTCTTCTCACCAGGGCTTGAAGAGAGATTGCTGTGCTCTGTGTTGAGTATAATATATGGTATCTATTTGTAGAAAATACAACTTGGTGATAAAATGCTTGCCTAAGGAGTGGGATAGAGTGGTCCAGGCTCTTCGCAGCTTGCAGTGATTTAAACCCATTTTTGCTGTCCAGAGAAACAGGCAGTCATTATAGGGGGAGAAAAAATCAGTGTGCCCTGCCCTCCCAGCCCTGACATTTGGGTGGATGCTCTGCTAAGGGTCCCCAAGGTTGTAGCTGATGTACCCTGTGAGACAGCACTCCCTAAGGATAGGGTGAACTTGAGAGCTGGGAGGGGGCATGGGGCAAAGTGGTTCCCCTGCAGCACATTTAGTTCTGGTTTTGGGTGGGTTGGGGTAACTGTTGCATTACCTTCCTTGGGCAGGTGTTGCTCTAACCCTGGGGAGGCTCACAACGTGCCTTCTTCCCTTGTCTGCCTCTATTCTGATTAAAGCCTGCCTTTTTTCCTTGCAGTGGAAATAAGTGGCTGTGAGCAGTTGTCATTTTCACCAGAGGGAGAAGAAGCCATTCCCTGCCTCAAAGTGTGCCAGGTTCAATTTCTGCAGGCATCCAGAAATTCGTGTCACCTCTACAGGTGAATGAAAGTCAGGGCTAGTCTGAGTAAGGAGAGGAATGAAGGAGAGTAGCACTGAGCGGAAATATTCAAGCCTGCACACTGCTGGGAGGAGGTGTTGAGTAACCAGTCCAGATCTGTCCAAAATGCTCAGATACTGTATTGTCATACTTTAATATGGGCTAGTACTTCTCATTATATTTTTAGTTAACAAGCACACAGGTGATTGTTGCAACTGAAGAATAATGGTGTCCTTGGAAAGCACTATTTTAAAATGAAATATTGTAACATGGTGCTAAGACAACAGTCTAATGGGGTTACTGCTCATGACAATTACTGACTGTGAGTTATAAATGAGGGAACAATGGGAAATGTTATTTTAATGGAAAATGTAATAAATGAAGAGAAGCCAAAAGTCTCTAATTGATCCTTTCCCCAGAGGTCACTCAGAGATGCCCTCATGCTGAAAAATCCATCTTTGATGAAGATGCAATTCCTGAGTGTTCAGTGTCTGCAGTGGTCCTTGACAGCTACAGCAGGGCAGGCACCTCTAGACCCACACTTGCTCCCTCTTGGGCTTGAAACCCTGTTCAGGATATATTCTCTCAATGCAAAATGGGAATTATGCTGCTGAGGCTGTATTAGCACCTTTAGCTAACCTCTCAAAGGAAGGCTCTCTAGACCATAATGGAGATGAGTCAACAATGCTTTTGCCTTATCAAAGCATTTATAAAATCTGATTTTTCTAGATAGCTAGGTAATGAAATATTCAGTATTCTGATGGACTTTCTTAATCCACTGTCACTCTTGTCTGTGACTGTAGCCTGTGCAATTTGATTAGCCATTTATTACTTTTGTACCTAATATATAAAAAACAGCAATGAGCTGAAAACACTGGAAATATTCTCAAGAACCAGAAAAAAAAGAAAAAAAAGCAGACTGGTAGCTGTGCATCTTCTGTAACTGCTGACACCTCCCGAGAGGCCCTCACACTGAATTTATCCAGGACTTTTGAGTTCTTGCTTTATGTTTAAGTAAACAAATAAATAAATAATCTTTAAGATTGTCGCTTTTTTACCAGGGAAAGTTTTAATGAGAAAGTTTAACTCATCAGTGTTAAATTTTCTACTAATTAGGTGAAACTGATTTTTCTTCTGCGTGCAGTATCTGTTATCTGGCACTCCTGAACTAGTGGGTAGCATCCACAAATAGTGCTGCTTGGCTTTAGTCTTCTCAAAAAACTAAAAAAAAGAAGATCTAAGAAGTTATTGACTACTATAGCATTTACATTCTGTGGGAACAAGTAAAATGACATTTACGAGCTGCATGTTTTTTCTGTAATTCTAGAACTGGAATAGATATGCTCAGCCTTTCTGCAATAATGTATACTCTTTCAGTAACAAGACAATTTATGATTCAAAATAATACATTTGGCAGCATAAATGAGTGCTCTGGTCACATCCACTAACTTAAGCGTGTGGTTTTGCTCATTGTTATAAAAAACAAACCAAACCAAATTTTCATTCCTGGCCAAACCAACACTCATTCCTGGCCCACTGGGTATTTTTTCATGCTGGTTGTTTTTCATTTTACAGGCCTATCAAGTGCTGCTATGGAAGTAACTTTTTTCCTTATTGAGTGAATAAATTACAAGTCCTGGAGCAGCATTCAGTGAGCTGTAATTCTTGGCTATAACATCTATGAGATATGTTTAAACTGAATGATCCACTGCTCAGAGGAGTGATGGCTTCTTTTATAGCCCTCTTGTTCTTGCAGACAGTAAACCATTGAAATAGGCCATGAAGACAAGGGCAAGTTCATCATATTCTCATCTTTCCTGGAGTCTTGCATGTACTTTTGTCTGTGCTGTGGGACACCTTACACCTCACACATTCAGGACTAAGTAAGTCTTGGCATTAATAGTGGTTTTTTGGGTTTTTTCTTCAGTCTATATTTTGAATATTAAAACTCTGATAATTTCTAGAAAAGTTTTTACCTGTCTTTGAAGCAGATACAAGTTTCAAACTCATATGTAACCTATATGTATAAAACCCACTTTGAAAGATGTTATTGTTCCTCCCAGTAGTTTTTTCTCCATTTGCACAGAAAATGTTTTTCTACTTCCAGGCAGACTCTTCTATTCCTACCTCTTATATACTCAATCACCTTGTAAATGCAGAGCATTATCGTACAGAAGAAGCTTTTTCACAGAATCCATAACTTTTACAATTTCACTTATTTTTTCATCTCTCCTGTCCTTCTTGACAGATCCTGCAAGATTATTTTATCCATTATGTGACCTTCTTACTTGACATTCCTTTGTCATTACTCTGAATCCAAGCACAAAGAACTGAAGAAGGCTGGGGTGTATGGGAAGGGAGAGGGCAGGATTGTTACCCAGAGCTCCCAAAGCAGGTATATCTGGGCTGTAACAGTGCATTTAAGATAACTGCATTGCATATCTATGTAAATGCTAAAGAATAACACACATGCTCACACCCTCTTCAGTGGTTAAACTGTCTTTCATTCATAGTAGCAAGGTGATATATAACCCTTTTTTTATACTCAGCTGGAAGTTGTGATTGAAAATCCCCACTCTCAATACCCCCAGCCCCCATCCCAGACTTTACTGGGTTTTTACTAGAGAGTAGTATGCTTTATAATTTTACTGTTTTTATGTATTTAAATATAATGTCTGTCTAACTACTAATTTTATTTTCCTGTTTAATTTATTCTCCAGATTCTCTGGCCTTCAGTCAATGCACTGGGTGATTAAATTATTATCCCAGTAATGAGATTTGACACAATCTATGCCAGTTACCTGTGTGACCTGCTAAGTAGGTTAATTGGCAACCCTGAATAATTATCACCCACCTCATCTTGCTGACTGAGAGTCTGACAATAAATGAAATATAAAAATACTGAAAAAGATGCACAGTTTTTAATTTTAACTTGAATTGTTTCAAGAAAGCCTTTTACCTAGTAGTTTATTAATAAAATGCAGCAATTGAAAAAATATCTTGTGAACATACTGGTTTTATTAATATAAAGATGCTCGCTCTTGTGCATCAGCACAGCTTCCTAGAGGAAAAAGAACTCTGTGACATATTAGATGAACAGGTCCCTCTATTCTGCAAATTGCTTATATAAGTGAATTGTTGCATCCTCAGAGACACTGCTCAAAAGTGAGGAAAATTCAAGAAGTCAAAATGATATTTGTGGTGACATTGCAATAATTATGTTTTAATGCATTTCTGTGAAACCCTGAGAACTAGAAATTAACTTTATTGTTTAATGAAAGCTGTGATCCTTCTATTCCCATTTCCCAGGAAAGAGAGTTAAGAAAAATAAATATGGTACCTTGTGATGGCGACTTTTATTGTGTATCTAATCTTTTCTACTTTGTTCATTTCTGAAAAGCAAGGATGGTATTTCTTTCTGCCCTAAAAAATGTAAGATTGGAGCTTAGAGAGGAAGAAGAATGGACTCCTGTGGATGAGAAGATGGGTTAAAATATGTGAGATTTAAACTTCTGGTCTTTTCACAAGATAATCAGCTCAAATTAATGGTTAAGAGCCATGGATCTAGTCAGACTGCTTCCAAAATCATTCCTCTGCCCTGGCCAGAAATCTCACCAAAACCTGGCGTCGAAAGAACAATCAAAGAATTCATATCTTTTTATCAGCAGTTAATGACTGCAACATAAAGTGTCTTCAGAGAGGCACTTTGGAGAGGGGGAGCTGCTCCGCCCTGTCCTCAGGCACTCCTGAGGCAAAGCTGGTGGTCCTGAGCTGGTCCTTTTGCACTGGGACCCTACAGCCTGCAAGCACAGGCACCACTGATGGAACCACACAAATAAGTATGAAAGGCATAGTAATTTTGGCCCAGTTACATCAGGTTATCGTGTGCCATGTCTCACAAAATTTCAGCATGGCTTTCCAGCAAATAAAAGCTTGCAACATCCCAATGTCCCATCCCCTCTGGCTGCCACTGACATTCCTCTTCAGCCTCTGTGTTTGCAGAAACAGGTTTCCATTTCTAAGCTCATTCCATTATGGAAAGCAGAATGTGCAGTTTTCTGTATCCAGAATGGATTCTTTAGGTAGATAACCAATCCAAAGCCATTCCATCTCTCAGTTTGTTGTCTTACAGGCTTTAAAGTGGGGTGATACAATTCAAGAAAGGATACTGATGAAACCACTCAAACCTGAGTCTGAGCAAGTCAGCAGAGCTCAGCTTTTGGGAGTGAGTCATGTTAAAACCAAGCATATGCTCAAGTGTTTTTCTGGATCATGGCCATATTGAACTATAATGACCTAAATGGATTTACTCTCCAGACAAATTTACCCTTTGCTTTCCTCCTGCCCACACATACATTTGCACCTCAATCAATCACTTATTTCTCCTTCTATTTCCTGCATACTACTTTTATTAAAAACTTTATGACTTGTTTAATCTCTTCTAAGCATGGCTTTATTTCCTCTATTGGTTTCCTTGATAATTCATCATCAAGGCTTTTTTGCCCCTACCTAAAGGTTTTCAATTTTACTGTACAAATTTAATAAAAACAAAATTGTTAAGGCTTGTTAAAGGAGCTGTACTTTTTCCTTATGCTCCTTCATCTAAACCCCTTCCTCCCCATATAAAGACAAAGGTGTTGAAGATGCACATCAGGTAAACTACTGTCTACAAATGGCAAAAATAACATCTTGCTGCCCTCTTTCTGTGGATCTTTTTTTTCCGACATGTGGTCTTTAAGTCTAAAATTATAGACATTTAGATGTCAGGTAGCAGGAGAGAAAAAAATAAAATAGAAGATGTATTGTAGCAAAATATCAAAGAACTGATGCATTGGTGGTAGCTATAAGGTTTTATTTCTCAAGAATTGCCGAACTTTATAAAGTTTTAATCATACCTGATAGAAAATTAAGGGCTGCTGATATTTTGCAGTTCATTACCCACTGCTTGTTGATTACAGAATTGTTTTTGAATGAAGGAGCACTGTAAGGCCTGTGGGAAGCTAAGCTGACATGGCTTCTGTCTTTCCTTTTTATTACGATAGTCAATAGCTCAGTTGTAAGGAACAGAATTGCTCTTTGTAACTGTATTAGACATTCTTCTGGGAGAGCTAGCTAAAATTTGAGAGCAGAAAAGCATCTCTGGAAAAAAAAACAACCACACACACACACAAAAAAAAACCACCAGCATGCCAGACAAATCAATAAGTGGATGGAGCCGAGTCTGAGACTTTTGAGTTGGGTTAGAACCTAAATCAAGACAGTATTGACTCTGCAGAGCCTGTATTTTTAGGGGTGCCTATATCAACATCAATATTGCCTTCCTGCTTTATTTGATAACTTTTATGCCTTTTTCAAGCAAATCAATTTTACAGTTGTATTTCTTTTCTTCAGCTAAACTCTTCTCTTTGGTATGTGTGACCCATGTACAGTGGCTCGGCGTAAATTAACAAAAGGTGGATTGTGTGTGATATCTGTCACCAGTGTTCTCCAGTGATGACATTTGCAAAGGAAATGAAATATCTCTGGGAATTCTTTGCTGCATAATTTATGCACAATTCCTGTATGTTAGCTCTCTACAAGCTTTTCACCATCACCCCAGGAATAACTATTTTATTTTCTGGAAAAAGGCTATAAGCATACATTGATCATCAGAATGTGGGAGCATAAACAGTGGGCTTTAATAATCTAATGTTTTGCATTTATGCAGTTTCCCATCCAAGATCTTTTTATTGTATCCAATGTATCCAATATCACATTATTTAAATACATCCCAGCTTTGTGAAAGGTAGATATTATAGTCTTGTTTTGCAGATAAAGCTGCAAGGACAATTGAAATTTTACCTGCCTGTGCTTTAAGTTAGGCAATAATCTTATGCTTGTGCACTTGGCTAAAGGGTTTGGACTGGTCCTGACTGTTCGGTAAGCTCAGCTTTGCTTAATATTTTAAGAAAATATTATATTGTTCTTGAATGATTTGTAATCTTGAATGGTTGTTCTGAACTATTGTTCAAAACTAGTCTGTGTTTGCCATCTCAAAGTGAACCCAGTGAAAGATTTGTGCACCTGCCTATATAGACTTGTTCTAAATAAATCTCAAAATGAGACTTATGTATCTTTGAACATTTAGAGTGGAGTTGATACAGGTTGCTATAAAGCCACTGAAAATTCTGAACCTAGTCTCTGAAGTTAAACCATCATTCACACCATAGCCAGGCCCCCTGTGTTCTGCAGGTTTTTGAATTAAAAAGCATTGCTAAAATTTTACTTAACTGCTTTTTAGGGCAAAACCTCTGCATTCCCAGTGAGCTCCTTATGGTAGAAAAATGCATCTATCACAGGTAACATTTCCTCTGATTTTTGCTTGTGCTACCAGCCTTGCCTTATCTGTCTCATAAGTACTCTATGTGTGCTATTTATGAAATATTATCCAGGTATGGTATTTAATAAGAGAGAAAAAATACTCAGCAATTCCATCTGAATTGTGCTTCCTTGATCCGATTTTCTGCCTCTTGATACCACCAAATTATTACTTCAGCAAAGCTGTCTGCAGTGCCAACTCACACACAGTTGTAAGTCATAATAGCAGTTCATTTTACACATGCATATGCACAATTCTCCAAATGGTGTTCCTAAGAATAGAGGTTTGAAAAGCTCCTTGATGAGTGTGAAAGGGGTTTTTGTACAATCAATATCCACATTCTGCTTGCTGCTTTGTATTGATTGCATCTGCTTCTGCAGGATATAATGTATATTTAACTGTATTAAATAAGTATATTAAGTACTGGACCTGTGCTTCCAATAAAATGAAAATTCTGAATTAATAACTGTATTTTCCTTTCTTTTTTTGATACATTTAACATCTCAGAGCCAACATCAAAATTCTTCCTGAGTTAGAAGAAATAAATTCAGTCTTCTGGGTAAAACAGTCCCTATAGGACTGGTGAAATTCAAGCTTTAAAATTGTATGCATTGTAAAAAATGGTTCACTGCAGAATGATAAAATGCTCAAGAAAAGGTGTGTAGAGTGTAAGAATGCATGAAGGACTGGATATTGCCTAAAAATCTGTGTTTGTAATTGTGGTTTAGGTAAATTGTAGAGATATGAAAAATTAAGTGGTTTATAGCTATATAATAATGATATTTGATAATGAAACATTCATTGCAGGTAGAGATGAGAAGTGTAATGAGCACACCTTTCCCTGATGGATTCCTTTATAAACCGTTCTGGGAATATGTCACGTCATGGTGTGTTTCCACAGGGTACTGAAAGTGCAGAAACTTTCTTCACAAAGGAAAACCTGCAGGGGCAGCCACCCCAGTTTCCTACAGCTTGCCCCGAGACAAAATTTGCTCAAGGAAAGTTTCAATAAGAAGGGAGATTTGATGTCAGTCCCACATAACAAGGGGACAGGTAAAAAAAACACTTCAGCTTCCTCTGCCCCACACTGGATACCAATTATTGCCACATCTGTGCCAACTCTGCATTTTGTGGGGCCACTTCTATGAGGCAGATCAACGGATTGATCCTTGTTAAGAGTAAGAAGGCAAAAACGATCAATTAACACACTGAAAGTAATTTCATAAAATAAATCAATTTGCACCACCAAAGGAGCAATTAACAACTGGTGGGCATTCTCACCCTTTGGGCTTGGAAAAAAACAAACCTGTTCTGATGTGAAACGGCATGATTTCACAAAATAACAACTATCAATTGTTCTTTTGTTTGCAGTTTAGGAATCCTTTTGCTTCCTGAGAATACAAAAGAAGCTAAATAGCAAGCAAGATACCTTTATTATGCTTTGCATATAAACAAATAATCTGGACTGAACATGGCACTGTCCAGCATTATTTAACAGCTGCTAAGAGTAGAAATTAACCTTTTAACTGCAATCAATTTCACCTTGTGAGGCCTTCATGACAGATAAAGAGCAAATTACTGGTACACATTAACAATTTAAGAAGCAAATAGTCCCATTAAAATATTTTGCCAGTGTTCATAAACCATTGCTTCCCAGAACTCCATCCCTGTCAAATAAATAACTTTTTGTTCCCTATTAAATACAGAGAGCACAGGTTACTATGGTGATCAACAGAGCACAGAATAAACTCTGCTTCATCATAACTGCCACATTCTAGAGGAAAAAAATATCTGAATATCAGCTTGCAGTTTCAAGCTGAATCTCTGAAAAATATTTTGAGAAAACAAAATGATTTTATGATGTCCAAGTAATACTGGGTGAAGTATCACAAAAGTGGAGGTGTTGCAGCAGAGTGCCCCTTCAAATAAGAATGTTTCTAGTCCGAAACAGTAAAAAACTCAGGATCACAAGCCTTAGGGGTTTTTTTTGTCTTTTTATTCTAATCAATGAAACATATAGAACTGTGCTGGAATGCTATGGGCCACATTGTTCTGCACATACATCTCTATCTGGGTCAGGGACACCTTGGCCTTTGCCTGTTGTGTTCTTTGTGTGTCAGTTGTTTACCACTCCATTTACTCTGTGTTTTATGTTCAAAGGCTGAATCATTGACATTGGGCATCCACTGAGCAGGGACTGCTTTGATGCCACTTCTGGGGGCTTCACTCTTTTAATAATTATGACTCCCATGTTTTAATTGTACTTGTATTAGTTGTTGACTTTTCACTACCAAGGCTTAAGAAAGCAATGAAGTAGCATTTACATCTGCTTTCTTAGTAATCTCTCTTTAATATTTGTTATCAAGAATACTTTTTTCAAATACCTGCAATTAATTCCACACAACAAAGTGAAATGCTATAGTTATTTCGAGTCATCCCCAGGTTTATTTTAATGAAACACAACTTTGATTGATGCAGCCTTATTGCAAGGCAAGTCATACCTTTCTGTTGGTCTTCACAGTGGCATTGAAATGGTTTAGGAGCACGGAAGGCAGTCTAGAGGTAACACAACTGGGCTGGTCTTGAAATCAGCCACTGTTGCATGACTTTAGATTATATGCCATTTGTTTTTACATATTTCAGCTTTTTCTAGCCTCAGTACCACAACAGATCTGCAAAATATCCAAATGAATTAAATAGAAAGATCACCCAGTAGCTTGCATGCTGACCTTCAGAATAAAACACTGCCAAGTCCCCAAAATCTCCATTCACATTCATTAAGACCTGAAAAGCAGCATTGAGATGGGTTTCTGTTTTATCCTACTCTATCTATTCAGTCTGCTAAATAAGAGTATCTCTTCCTGCTACCCCTGATATGTTTTTGAGAGGGATAATAACCTACTTTTTAATTGTAGGGCTGCACAAGGGACAAAGTGAAAGTGATTAAAAAATTGTGGTCCATTGTAAGATGCTTCTAAGTACACTCTGGAGGCTTGAAGCCCTACACAGTTATTATCTAGCTGGACTCTTTGCATCAGTTTTATTTCTAGTCCCAAGCATGCCCTTCCCAGACATTCATGGTAGTGGATTTAAGCCACACAAAACTTGTGCAGCATGAAAGTCATCTACAGCCTTTACAGCTCAAAAGGACATGCCTGTGGGTTCACAGATATACAAAGCCTTTCCCTCAAAAGGATTGAAAGCAGGAGATTCAAAGGCCAGTAAAATCCAGAGCCACAGCTTTCATCATTTGATGATGGCACAGAGGATGTTTCCTTCCCAGCTGAATCATGCTCAGCACTGCCCTTTCTCAGATAGGGGAGCTTCCCTTTGATACCTGGGAGAGAATTGCAGACTCTCTTGCCTTCCATATATCTGAGGTAGGGTGGGGTAAGGGGAGAGAGAAACAGAGAAAAAGAGGCAATATCTTTCACATTAAATATTACTGGCAGCCTTTTCTGGACTTCTTAAGGACTTTGCAACAAAGGAAGAATAAAGTTTTGGTGGGGGTTTTTTTGTTGGTTTTTTTTTTTCTTAGAGACATGTTGTAATGCAAACAAAAATCAGCTCAGCAAGACCATCTGATTTATGCCTTAGATTAAGCCTTATAATTTGTAGAATCTATGAATCCAGTAACTCAGAAGGTAACAAGCACCCCTGTTATTCTGCATGCATGTATTACAAAGTAGCTCTTATTTTTAACCTTTAACTAATTGTGTTGCTCTGGTGTCCTTCTCCTAACCCATCACTTCAGCCCAGCATGGCTGCCTTTTGTCTTTAAAATGTCATATTAAATATCATGAGCATTTGTGTTCTTCTGGACAGCACATTTAAACTTAAAATAGTTGGTGTCAACACATATAGACACTGAAATGGAGCCTATTCAATAAAAATCTATATGGACAATTAGTGCAGTACCAGCTCTTCTCTAACCCAAATGTCATTCTGCATTATGGCCTGGCTGGTATGACTGCATCACAACTAAGCCATAACTTCTAACAGTATCAGGCATTTCAAATTCACTTTTATTAAGAAAACAAAAATTTTAAAATCCACAAAACTTAGTTGCCCACTAAGAGCTTTTAATAAAGGGCTCTATATCTTGTGTGTATGACTAATATCTCTGTATGCCTAATAAATTCTGTGACAACAGTATAATCACTTCTGCTAACTGTGCGTTTTGAACTGAAGAAACACCTCGATAATGGACACCTGAAGAACTGCAGAGACTAAACCTCCTTTTTTGTCTCACAAGCAACTGCCTTTAATGGGATGAGTATGCCCTGAACTTGTGTAGATATAAAGGCTTGTGTAATGCTCTGGCTGTGCCTCCTTAAGCAATATTCTGCATAAATATTTATACAATCCTACTTTTACGTGGCATGATCATGGAAAGCAAGTACAGTAAGTATATGAACATGCCCACAAATGACTCGGTTTTCATCTCAGAAAGCAATCCAGTAATTTTCCCCATATTATTCCAACATTAGTAAAACTTCAAGTAATCAACAACTATTATCTTTACCAAACTATAGACAGAATACATGCTTAAAACCCTGGATTAAATTTTACATCCAGGTCTTAGTTTTGCTGCTGTTTTGTTCTTATTAAATTCGATCAGATTTGTCCTTCCGACTCTGCCACTCTCAACAGATGAAATTTCCCAGCTGGACAGGCAGCAGAGGCTACATGTAAGAATGACAGGAAGGCAGTCAGGCACAATGGTAAGTCAGATGAGAGGGCCATTAACAAAAATCTGGATCAGTTTGACCACACTATCTACGGGGGCTGCTGTTATTAATTTTTGCTCTGAATTATGTTCTCCAGTATAAATTACAGGGGATGAAAATCATGAAGAATACTACTAAAGAACATTTGATGAGGCAAGTCAGTAGCCTATTGAGAGATTTCAATAAAAGTGATTTTGTACCATGGATAAGCTTCAAAGCAAGGGCTGTGCATACTCTTTCAGATGGAGAAACCAACACTTTTTGGAAAGAACAAAAATCGGCCAGCTGCTGAGACTTGAGCTCAATGTGGGTTTGCTATGAAAGAAGATAAAGACAGACACACCAAAGTTTTTAGGCAGACTCCCTCAGCCTTTGTACCTTTCCATGTCAAAGCAGGTGCTGACACAGGCTCAGGATGAAAATGCTTTACCAATGATTTTCCATTCAGGAACTTTGGCTTAAAAGTCACACAAACTGTGAAGGTAAAATGCAGGTGCTGGTGCCTCAGACCAGAGGTTTGGCTGTTCTGTGCAAAATGCTGGGTGTGTTCAGCATCACAGTTCCCACAGGCAAGCACGGCAAGCACCTGCTCCTGCAGTCCTGGGGCCCCACAGGCCAGCAGCATGAGGGAGTGTTTGCTTCTCCTGCCACGGGTCAGCCTTTCTGTCCAGCCTCCTCCCTTTTCCTCACTCAAAGATCACAGGCTGCAGCTCTGTCAGTGCTTCACTGGCCCGGGAAAGACAAAAGGGATGGAGTTTTGTTTCTCTGCTCATTTGGTATTGATTCCTTGATGAATTTGGAAGTGGTGTTATCCTAAAAGGCACCTTTGCTATCTGGATGTGCACTGGTGGGACCTCAGGAATCAGTTGTGACAACTGTTACACTAGAGTCATACGTTTTTAGTTTGAGTGGTAGGAATGTTTCCTCCCCCCCCTCCATCCCCCCATTTAATTTGTAAGTCTCTCTAAACTCTTCTCATACATAAATTTTATTCCTTATTTCCATCATGAGCTCTTTTGATGACCATTTTAACTTTTCCCTAGCTTATGAATCCAAAATTTTGTCCCAAGTTGTTGTTGTGGCCTGAGGCAGGGATGTTGCACCAATCAGCATTGCCACTATCCTGAATCTCTGGATAACACTTCCCCACAACCCACACCTACACCCTTACATCTGTCCTTCATTTTGTCTTTGTTCTGTACCGCACATTGTTCTTAGCTGGAAAGGGAATATTTTTTCTTCTTTCCTTCACCATTTGCAAGGTGCCTCTCTTCATCAGGAGCTCAGGAGTAGCTTCTCTCTTACACAAGATTCTTACACCATATATCAAAACTTAGGCCACCAGTTTCCTAGAAACCAAGAGCCCGGAAGCGTGGATGATCCAGGAATGTCTGCCTGAGCCCTCTCTTTTAACACATGAGCACCCCCACACGAGTGTTACAATAAAGTGCCTTTCCCAGCTGATGGGGCAGCTGGCACGGTCACACAGCACATTGGCCAAGCTGCAGCTCATGCCCCTGAGCAAACCCAAAGAGTTCCATTCTCTTTCACATCTTCCCCTGAGGGACTTGGTACCACAGAGACACCAAAGGGGCATTTTGTGGAGTACTTGGTAAGTTTAAAGCTAGTTCCCTAGCTCTGTAGTGGAATGAGTGCACTTAGAACAGTTTTCTTTGGAGTGTCTTGCAGCCTAATTTTTATTCTTTGCCAATGAATGGAATGTTTAGCCATGTAAAGCAGAGAAGCATTCACTTCAATTTTTTTCACAGCAATGTCCCTGTAGTAAAAACTCTCTCAAAATAGTTGGATGGTTTGAAACCAGTCCTTTCTTCCCACTAGTAACACTTGCAAAAAACAAAATAGTCCTTTTTTCCTTCTGACATACAAATAATTATTGTTGTATTTCATGTTGTCTTGATCAAGAATGAAAAAATCTTCTCTAAAATGTAATTTAAAGGCAATTAGAGAGAAATGCTATCAAAAATTCTATTAAAAATGATGGAAGCTCCAATTTTACACTGCCAATTTTAGTATACTTAAATTAAAAAAAAGGGAGTGCAAAGTCTGTACCCAAAATAATTACATTTTAAGAGTGAAACTAGTAATATATCTATTTAGTTCTAAACATTAATTCAGTAAGGATGAATTTCGCCATGAGTACAGCATTCTGCAATCATGGTATTTTATATAAAACTCCAGTGAATGCCTCCTTCCTGCTTTGTAGCAACTCATGTTAATACAGAAGAAGGAATAAAAGAAACAGTTTCTGGAGTGATCTGTCGGTATGAAGAGTTGAATTTAATTAATTGGAAGCTCATTTATTACTGAGCTATAGCACTTCTGATAGGTTTGTAGGGAACATTCCAATAAACACTCTATTGCTCTTGAAGCAGGAAATAATTAGCTTTCAGTTCTGACCAAAATAAAGAAAAGCAGTCCTGGCAGAAGGAGAATCTGAATTTCTGCTTCCAAACACCATTATATGTTTAAAAAAAAAAGAGATGGATGGAGTCAGATCTTGAGAGCTCCTCAAATGGTGCATTTTTGAGGTGGTTTCCTTGCAGTTTCTTGAGCAGAGGGTCTAAACAGGATGCCCAGAGTTCAGCTGTGCCTACTGGGAGGTGCTGAGTAGCTCCTGTACACTCCTGTAGAGGTGGGACAGGGAAGCAGCCATCCCAACCTCCTCTCTTGTCCTGACTGGCACAGACTGAGATCTATTTTGCTGTTTTCCCACATTCCTTGGCAAGTAGCTCAGAAGTCATCCCTAGCAGCACAGAATTGCCAGTTCTATTAACTCCTGCCTGATACTAAAGGCATGTCTTAGACTCTGGGTCTCAAATTAGTTTCAGCCTTGCTCTGCTTCTCTTGTAGTCAAGACGGTAGAATAATATTCAGGATTATGAAGATTAGGCAGGAGATGATTGATCTACAATAAAGACTAAGAATTATGTGATATCAAGGAAAGTAATCTATATGAAGATGTCAATTTTATATTAAATTGTCACATATCTGTCGCTTATTTATCCAGGGCCTGTAATACAGACAAGAGCCGACATAAAATACATATCCATATAAAAGTAAAGATAGGCAATAACTTTATTCAAGAGAAAAATTGTAATTTTTTAAATTGCTGCTTATATCTCTTCTAGTTTTGACATGTTTTCCATTTGGTAAGGAACTAAAGAAGTTCCAAAGGAGTCCTGACATATTTCATAAGAGTAATTTTTCTTCAGTACCTGTCTTGGTTTTATTATGTGCTACATCACTCCAGGACAGCAGTACAATTCCTCAGCGCCGTGCTGGATCAGGCTGGTGTGTGGCACACACTTTGCTGTAGCTCACAGCTCTGACATTCTGACACAGCCCCACAAGATTTAGAGCTTTGAGGATCCTGTCAGAGAAGGGGTATTTATGCCCAGAGGAGAGGAAGGGTTGTAGATGAGCAGGCTTCTAATGCATGGCTTTCACTCCCAACCCCAATCCATTTGTACTTAGAGTCTCTGTTTGGAAATGTTCCAGTGAAGGCACCTTCTTTCCCCTGAGGGCAAATGCATGTGTTACAACAATGCTGGAATTAATATGAGCAGCTAGAAGGTCAGGAGGGAGGTCTTCACTTCAGAAAGGGAAATGTTATAAAATTCTTCCTTGGACAAGTGCTTTGATTTCTTCACAGGACCTGTGGGAGGTCCCTGATGCCAGGATCCTTCAATGGCCCCGGTCTCAGTAATGTCACTTAGATGACAAAGCAACCTGAAAGTAACAATTGCTCCTTTGATCTGGGCATTCAGCCACACGTTCAGGACTTTACAGGGTTTTCTGCTAAGAAGAAATACATGTGAAAAACCAGTATCTCTTTGAAGCAGACCTGTTGTTATTTTCAGAGAACACAGGCCTATTTCCCTGAATGCTGAAGTAATCAAACAAGAAGTATTGTCTTTGCTCTCAGATTCTGCCTCTTTATGTTGGCCTGCCAGGCTGTAAAGTGCTCTCCTGTTTTTTTTTCTCTCTCTCCAGCTTTTCTCAAGTCTGCATTACAGAGAGGTAAAGCTGTGAGTTCCCTGACTCATTTGGCTGTAGGTTTACGAGCACACTGCCTACACAATAACATTATCCTTTGTTGACAAAGGTCAAGTGTGACCCCCATGAGGCTTTGTTTTTTCAGGATATGTGATCACCTTTCATCAATGACGGTGATTATGCCCTCCAGTTTTAACTCAGAGCTGTTGTAAGAGTTATTACAAGAACTGCGCTGGACCACCAGTTGCAAACCCGTTGAAAATAAATCCCCAAACCATGGAATTGAGGAGGTCCAGTTTCTGACCCTGCCTGTTGTGCAGACTGATGATTTCCTTCAACTGGCAGGATTTTCTTCAAAGACATTTCCATAGTTGTTTTCATTTGTTGACACCCAGACACTTAGCAATATTTCATCATGAAAAAAAATGGAAAAGCCAGCTGGGTCATATCCCTCACATTGAACTGCCTTATCTCTTGATTTTCAGAGTGTGAGAAAATGTATGTTTTGGGGTTTTTTCAGAGAAAAACTGAGGTTATTCACATTCTGATCTGACTTTGGTATAGTAATAAACATGGCTTTGCTGGATCACTGAAATAATTTTGGAGGCAAATATATTTTTATTAATATACAGGTGCAGTATTTGTGCAGTATTTCTATGCTATACAGTGTTATTATTACTCTGTGCCCAGCTTCACAGGTTGAAACAGCACACTTTCCATGGTGGTGGTGGTGTAGTATGTTTTCTATTTCTAAATTTATGTTTGAAGGAAACACTATGAAGAGGTGCATCAGCTCATGGCAAGGCATAGACAGTTTTGTTAGGAAAAAAAAGCCTTATTACACATGCAGTTTCTGAGCTGTTTGAAACTTGAATCTGTTACAAAAATCCCCTCAACTCCATTTTCTAATTTATCTAATTTTTATATGTAGCTGTGGTAGAAATATGTCCTTTTTGATAAAAAATAAAGAAGATGAACATGTTTGTATCACTGCTGCCTTCCCAACAGGTTGTACCAGTTTATGGGACAGGTATTTAAATGTTTTCCTCTGAGGAAAATACTTAAAGAAGCTATAACTTACCATGGTAATCTCAGCTGATCTGCTTTCCTAGCTTTCTCTAAGGCAGTGGAGCTTCGGTGGGGTTACAGCTCCATGTCCTCCACCTGTGTATCTGGGATTTGGACAGACACCATTTGTTACAATATAACTCAGCACCCCCAGGCATCTAACTTCGAATGGACAAGACAGAATCCCAATTTGCAGGGGAAATGTTGACCTTCTGTTCAACTCTTTAAGTAAGAAGTACCCGATTTGGCAATAAATCTGCTAACTAGTCTTTTTACTTCACTTTAACTATTAATCACTCTGCCTCCAGACTATCCTGAACAGTATTTGCATGACTGGTAATGTAGAAGGAATTGATTTGGCATAGGTTGGTAGTTAAGATTTTTTTTTTTTTAAATCAAGAAAACTCAATTTTTGCAGAGGTCTGCCTCTCTTCCCAGACTGGAAAAGTTCTGGGCAGACTGAAAAGCTGATGAAATTTACTTTGAACTAAGAGGTCTATTGGACCTCATCTGATGAAATAAACTGAACAGCAGAACCAGGGGGTAGCTGTAAATAGCTCAGAAATCTTTACACCTGCCAGAGGCACTTGGCTGGAAATGCCACTTTCCATTTTTTTTTCCAGTTGTCACTTAATTTCCCCTGAAAACCCATTGCAGTTGTACTTTAACTTGTTTCTAGCGTTGAGATTGTGAAATTAATGAGAAATCATACATTCTGGATACAATAAATTTGTGCATTAAAAACTCTCACACTATCAAAGTTTTAAGGTCTTTCTCCACTTTTTTCCTTCCCAGGACTTTCCTACCATGGCTCCTCTTCCTCAGGCTGCCAAGGCTTGGACATGTCCAGTGCTCCTCTCAGTGGGCTGGTCTCTGTTTGGGTCCTTACATCTTGGAGCTGTGCTCTCTCTGCTCTGCCCTTTTTTTTTTCCTCTGGACTTCCAGAGGAAGTTTTAATGGTGACAGCTGTTTCTCCCATAGCTCATCCACACAAAGGAAATGCAGGGAACCAGATGCCAGTGTTTCCAAGTGATTTAGCATGCATGTGAGAGGAATATTTTCCTTTGTACCTGGCAGAGAGGAAGAGTGAGGTAGGATTACTATTCTTGACCTGCACTAGTGTTGAAATGAAAAAATTCTTCACAACATATAAGGGATGGGATTTAGTGGATAGTTGAGGGTATATCTTAATTAATCTCTTTGCCAATTAAAAGATGGAAGTTCTAATTAAGATGACCCCAAAGCAATTATTCAGAATTGTGCATTTACATTAATTAGACTACCAAAGCATTAAGAGTAAGATTATGACTTTGCAGATGGCACAAAGTCGATTTTCCATGTCGAAGTATCTCACTACCTAATTTGTAATGAGGGGAGATGTCACAGTTCTTCCACCCTTCCTACCACACCAATTATTTTTTTTCCCAGTATTTCAGGTCTAAAATATAACTTAGAGGAGGATGTTTGTGTTGAGGTGCCGTGGCACAACCTTCTTCCTGATGATGGGGAAGATTGATGTAAAAATATTCGTTTGTTGTGTGAAGTGGACATCTTCTCCCAGGAGGCAATTGGTTCTTTTACTCGCACTTAAATATTCACCAACTCAATCAATTACGATTTCACTACTGATATTTAGCACATGAATTTGTAGTGTGTTCTTTCCTAGAGCAAATTTCTTGGTCCAGTTTCAGCTCACACACTTGCATCCTTTGGAGCCTCTACCAATCTACACTACTGTAGCAAAGGAGTCAAGCTCATCCATCACATTCCCAAAGTTCACTGACAAAAATAATCAGGACCAGTTATTTCCATATTGGTCTTCATCAGTAATTTTCAAATATTATGCTACTTTTATGTAGATGAATGTTTCTAAGCTGTCAAACACGTTCAAAATCTTTCAAAGTATTTGGATTTGGTGTCTACAATTGAGAACGACATTGTGTGATGCAGCATAGGCAAACCATATGCTTTTAAACTGTTTTTACCTGTCAAATTTGTATTTTACCTGCTACAATGGTCTCAGTATTTTATCAAAAAGACAGTCAAAACAATCTGTAACTGAATTATTGTAGGAACAGAAAAATATGGTAAATAATAAAATAAAATTTTCTACAGAGCCACCTGAGACAACACCATCTGACATTCAAACAATCTTAAAGAATGTACTGTTCTTGCAAAACAACTCGATAAAAATCAGGAAGGACTTGGAGTTCTGGATAGGTCCACCAGCCTTTTTGCAGTTGTGAATGCCCAGTTGATGTCCAGGAAGGAAGTGGGGAAGGAATCACAGAGATATTTCCCCTTAAAAGAGTGGAATTTATCTTAGCTGCAGGCTCCACACAAATACCCATCTGCCTTTGCTTCACACACCTCTTAAAGTCTCTTCTATTTACATTTCATCTGAAATTTTCATCAATTAATACAAAACCATGCCCATTTTTCATGTACTAGTAACTCCAAACACTAACATACATTCTCTTTTCTGTTTATCTTCTGTCCTGACGTAAAAAGTTGGTTTGAAATAAGGTAAAATAAAAGTAGATGGAGAATGGAGCAGAATTACTGATTAATCTTTGTGTGGTTCACTAGAAACTGTTCTGAAAACCAAAATGTAAATCTGTTCACATTTAAAATGTCAAAATTGGACTAGATTCAAGATAGTATTAGACTGGGGGTATTGCATCAACAGCAGAGCAGGAGGAGAAGATAATATTTTAGCTGGAGAATGCCAGGGAGGATATGGACTGTAGTATCGCTTTTGACCCAAGTAGCAGAATCAATATTTAATGATTTTGGGATAATCTGACTCAGTAGGGGGAAAAAGAGCCAGTAGAACTGTTGCCTTTCTGCTTATTTATTAAAAATATACAAAATTCCATCATTTTGAGCAGCGAGTCCAGAGAGGCTGATTTTTATGTTTACAGCTCCAAACTTTATGCAGCTGCCACATTAACTCAAAACCCTACTTCTTTAATCTCTTGTCAAGGTCAAACCCAGCTGTTGCTCAGGCTGTACAAAACAGTTGCTGCCTCACTCTGCCATGTGATCAGCCTGTCATCCACACAGAAACATTTATGCATAGCCTGCCCCAAAACACTGCAATACCTCCAAAACCTGAAGCACAGATACTAGATTTTTTTGTGATAACCCAGAGTTGTCTTTGGCTGGAAAAGACCTTGAATAAAAATTAAACCCAAACATTTTGAAAGATTTAATCCAACCTATAGACATAAACCAGAGCAGGAGGAGGAAATTTCCTGTGGAAGCCACTAATTTATTTGCCAAAAACAAAGCCAGAATTAAATTTTCTTCTAAAACATTAGATTGTAATTTTGGTACCAAATTCAGTCTGAATTCATTGAAGTTTTAAGAAAATTGATTTTAGTATTGCTTTAGCTGTATATTTCCCCAACCATCAACTGTGGCATCTCTTCTGACCTCTCCATAATGTGTGAGTGTGTACATAAGTGTATATACAAACTAGGCATCTTATTGAGCCTAGACAGTGCATAAAAATTCTCTGTTATGAAATTCTCAGTTGTGTAATGGAAAATTCCCCAAAGAGATGGCATTTACTCTTCAGAAATATCTCACACTCTATTGAAAGACACTTAGTCTGTTTTCAAAGATAATTTTTCAGGTTTTTTAATTCCAGACTTTTCTAAGATACATGAATATCTTTGTTTTTTTCCTCGTACCTCTGATTGTAAAGTTCTGGTGCTACATTTGACTTCCCATCCTCTTTTCCTGCAGTTGATGCTTCCACCCTGGGCATCTATGAGTAATGCCAAACAGAGAATTACCAGGGTTGCATAATACAGGGACAAACTATTTCACAGTTGAATAGATCTAAGCTCTCCAGGCAAGAAGATAATAGAAGTTATGGCTATGAAGTGACTGAGTTCCTCCTTGGGCGGCAAAAAATTCTATCTTTACCCAAAGGTGAAGCAAAATATAGCAAACCATGGCAGAATGCAATCGTATATATAATTGTCTTGAGAAATTTTAACTCCTAGTGATGAAGGGAGCAGAGAAAAGAGAGAGAATAAATTAGGTTTACTAAATCATCTATTATTTGACCTGTATGGTGATCTTCTAAGAAGTGAAAAAACACATTTATAGTAGTTTGCTATAAAAAAGAATATTGCCTTCATCTCATTGACGATTTACTTACCAAAATTAAGGCAAAGACACTCTCATTTTATAGCCTGGAATACCTTAGATCACCTTGAAACCTGGTGAGCTCTACCAGTACATTTTTTACAGTCTACATTCAAAGACTGCCAATGGCCTTATGAAAAAAGTGCATTGGAACACTGCATCCTGCACAGGGAATCCTGTGGCTGTAAAGCAGGAGTACAAAATATAATCACAGACAGGAGACTGAAAATAAGTCAAGTTAGACAAAAGGCTTGGCACAACTGTGACTTCCATTTCAAAGAAGTTAATGAGCCACTAGGGGCTTTGTCTTGATTAGAGATAGGTGCCTTAAACAGAGCTCTTTGAACAAGGGTAAGACAACCCCAAGCCTGGCCTTGCAGCCCCCTGGAAAGAACTTACTTGTTCTTTATGTCCCAGTGACCAGTACCAAGGCCCCTTTAATGTTCTGCCAGCAATGGGGACCCAAAAAGCTTACTTGCCCAGATGACATCTCATATTGTGGCATTTTCAGCTCTAAATAAAAACAAAAAGAAGGAAATATTGGACACACTCCTTTCCCCCCTCCTTAGGCCCCCAGGGCTTTTTTTTAGCAAGCAAAAAGCATCCAAACTGACCTGTGTTTTCCACACATAGCTAATCATCGTAACAGGAACTGCAGTGCACTTGTCACTTTCCTTGGAGCTTGCAGTGCATAACTATCATTTATATCTGTGCTCTTTCATACACCAGCTCTCAAACAACCACTCACCACCACTGAGATATTCCATTAGTGTCATGCTGGGAATGGAATCTGTTTCTAGGTTTGCCACTTGACTTTGAACCACAGCCTCGGAGCTATTCTTACTCTCAGGATTAGAATTCCCCTTGCAGTGGGAAGGAGAGGTGGGTGAGATGCATTCCAGCACTTCCCTGCCCCTGCAGTTAAAGCTCCTGGCTCACACCTGGCTGCTTTGGGCCAGAGTGAGGGGCCAGACCCATGGACAAATTGTGACTCAGCCAGTGTTTGTCCTTCTTTCCTTGTCCTTCTCTTTGCTTGCTGCATTCACACCTACTCATTAAATAGCTCAGTCCCTGTCATGGGTGCAGAGAAGGAATTATCCAACTCTGCTTCTTTGACCTGCCTCCCCTCTGAACCGATGTGTCTGATGGGCTCAGTGACACCACACATGAGCAGCAGCCTAGGGAAAGGCAATTTGTCTCCCATAAATACCTCTTTTTTCAGCCAAACATGTAATAACAACACAAAATTAATATTAAGTGGCTGAAATAATCATTATTTTAATCTTTCTCTGTTCAAATTTGAGGGTGAAGATGCACTTTTCAAATACTTAATGCAGAGAATGGCAGGATTGATAGCTGCATCAGCCCTAAATTGTAGTACTTCCATTTTAGACCTCATCTGGCATTTTCAGAGACTTTAGTGAAGTGTAAACTACTAGTCTCAGATCAAAAGGAGCAGAGTCAAATCAGAACTCAGATTTCAGACTTACTTTGCAATTTTAAGAGTGGAAGATGTTGCATTGTTCTGTGCACTTATTGCTCTATGATCAATCTCAGAGGAGAATGACAAACTTACATCTTTTGATTAATACCCCAGTCATTTAACAGTTACAGATCAGCATTGATCTCCATTCCCTTTGACCACTGAATCATACAGATTATATTTTTGGAACTTTGTTGGGTTTTTTCTCATTTTCAGTAGAATCTTCTTTATTTTCCCTCTCCCACCCACGAGTGGGGTAATTAACTGCAAAGGGAATGACTTTGGAAGGCAGTGGCTGACTGTTCAGGAAGGGGAGGATGCACCTCCTGTGGGAACAGGGATAACAGTGGGGCCATGGGACTCTGATGTAGACAGGACAGATGAACTGACTGCTGATAACAGGAGGGAGGAACAGATGCTCACTAAAACACTTAGTACTGTGCTGATGGCCTGAGCAAGATGTAACAACGTCTTTATCAACACTTTTCTTTTTCTACCATGCACCTCATTTACTCTTATTCACATACCAGTAAAATGGAGCAGAAGTGCCAGGACTAAAAGGAAAAGAAGTAGCCCTACCGACTTTCTTTAGCTGCATTGTTTCCAAAGGCTTTTTGCATTTTCTGGTAAGCAGCAGAGTGAGCTGCCTGCCATCAGGAATGGTTTCTTGAATAGGAGACAACTCAGAAATCCTCAGTCATATCAGATAACATTCTGCAAGAGCTTCACTGACCTTATGCCAGAGGAAGCTGTAATTCTAGGGTTAGTATTAGCAGAACATTGCCCAGAGTTAATCAGAATGCAGTCTATTCTTCTTAACAGTAATGAGTAAAGACATATCTAGAGTTTGTGTCCAAGTTTAGCTGTCCACCAATGACAGCTAGAGTGAGGTGAGCCAAGCCTCAGTACAGCATTCCTTCCATGTTGCTGCACAGGAGCTGCTCTGGTCACCCATTGAGACCCACCTCCCATCCTCTCTCCTCTCCCTGTACTTGCCTACCAAAGCAGGAGTAAAAAGCTGTGAAATCCAAAATGCAGCACTATATAACCTCTTTACATTACTGGTAATCATTATACAGAATAAAAGCAAGCTTGAGCTGGGTCCAAAATTAATGAAGAAGGCATTGTCAAAACATATTCTGCAGTAATAAGGACAGAGAAAAGAAAAAAGGACTTTTTGTTAGTTCCCATTTGTTTAATGATGATATAAAATCTAAGCTGGCTATTTTGTGTGTCAGAATGCAATCGTGCATGACCAATTTTTGCTCTTGTTAGAATTTTACCTTGTGGCTACTTCTGTTTGGGATGATTTCAAGGAATACTTTCATCATGTACAGGCTTTTCAAAGGTTTGCTCATTTATTGAACAAGTGAGAGAAGAAGGGGACTTTGTTTATCTAATGTAACCTCTCAAGGAAATCAGGATTCTATACAGGACATTTAAAGGCTGCATAGGCCTTTTCAGTGACTATGATGACATCCCATTCTTCAATAATCTGGTGAAGAGCTCCCACTCTCCTGAAAGGCATTTCTGCCTCTCAGACCCTTCCATTATTAGTTTTCAAAACAACTCATGCAGTCAAATGGAGATACAGCTGCTACCTTTTACATACCCCAGAAAATGGGCTGGAGTTGCCCAGCCATGTTACATGGACTATCAAAAAGGAAAGCATGGAAAGTCTGGTCTTAAGTGTTCTTTGGAATCATGCTCGGCTCAGACAGGCTAAGACCAAATAATGGTGGTTTCTAACAGTTTCTGTTAAATTAGTATTGTTATTTCCATACGTCTGTTGGACACTGTATTTGCTCCTCAATTCTGCAAAGATGGTATATATGAGGAAAGATGACATAACTTAAAATAAATGAAAACCATACATTTCTATTTTCTCTTCACCAAAATTACTTGTATATTTTGCAAACCACTTATAAAGGCTAAGAAATGGAGTTCATATGAAAATGTAAGCAAGGAATAAACTTTCTTATAGTAGGTTCTAATGTTTTTTGTAGTTGTAAGTTGAGAAAACATAGAGGAGGGATGCTGTGGGTTTCCATGAACCCTGTTGCTAGGTGCAGCACAAGCTCTTGCCTTTGCCTTTTCTCTAGCCACATCTCCATGAGTCTTCAGGCTGCCATTAATTTTTTTTTTTAAACTAGGAGAACTGACTGTTTTTTCTGTTTCAGCTCAATTTCAACCTCTGCCAAGGCGAAGAAGGAATAGAANAACTGTTAACATATCAGAAACCTTGCTCTGTCAACATATTCTCACACCTTGTACCAACTGACACCACATCTGACAAAAACCAACAAGTAAGAAAGGCTTTAGAAACCCCTCTGAATAATAATCCTCACAAAACTTAAGTAAGATGGTACAAAATAAACCAAAACAGAGTTCAGGTGAACAGGGCACATACCACCAGTATATTTTTTTTCATGTCCCTAGAAATCCTCTGGAGCTGGCCATTGGAGGACATTTCTTTCAGCCATTTGGAGCATTTCTCAGGTGACATCTCATTCCAGCTTTTTAGCTGCTATTTTGCTATAAGACTCAAGAAATTGCTCTGAGGTGTTTCCTTTCCCACAGGCAAATGGAAAGTTAATATTTTATATTAAGATGAGCGCAGTCCTATGATGCAGTTTAATATATTTTTAACAATTTAAATGTCATTGCATTACCAGCACAATGGGTCAAATTTGCCCAAGGGTATTTATGTTGACAAAGTGATAAGGAGAGCTACTACAGGCTCAGAACAAGATAAATATGCTGAACATATTTACCTTGGGAATGGCTTCTCCAGGGGAACTAAATACAGACAGAGCCTCCTTTAACATTTTAATGTAATCTAGGTAATCAAGTGGTGAAGTCAGATATAAATTGTATGACACACATTTAATGTGGGGACAATGACAAGCAAAATTTGCAGCATGTGAGCCTGGCTGACTACACAAGTAACCCTCTTTCCCTCTGTGGTCCACGCCTGCCCATGTGGACAGCTGCATTTCTGTACCTTTTATATTTGCATCCTGTTCAGTCCAGGGGCAGCAAGTGAGTGAGACAACACCAAGAAAACTCACAGAGGAAGTGAAATACAAAGGACAAGCACAAAATATTTTCTGTCTTCCAGAACCAAACCTTAAAAACCCCTGAGGCTTTCTGAGTGAGTAGAGGTAGATAGGTGGTGGCAGGGAGTTTTAGGGCCAAATTGCCATGGAAAATGGGGGTGATCTCTTGGCCGCTTGGGTGCTTAATGACTGGAAATGATGAGAAAGGCTCAGATCAGCCGCTTTTGACCTCGTGGTTTTAATGTAGTGATTCTAGACCCATGTAATCAAGTGGAGCAAAATTTGGTATAACTCAGGCTGGCCAAATCTGGACATAGCTCTTTTTTAGTATCTAAAATACATTGTTTTATTCTGCAATCAAGAAACAGCTTTTGTCCCTGCTGCTGGTAGAGTAAATTGGCCTTCAATGTCACTCAACACACCCAAGCCTGCACACTTTCCAGGTGAGGAAAGGCTGAAAGAAGTAGCTGCTACTTGCTGTGCTTGCTCATTAGAACATAACAGATGTGCTGGGGAGCTGGATCATCAACTGCCTCATGATACATGCTGCAGTCAGGCAAAGCAGATGTAAAATGCCATCTCGTTCAGCTGGGACAGTGTAAACTGTATGTTCGCACACTTGCTGAAGGTATGTAAATAGACAAGGTCCTAAACAACAGTAAATTCTTCCTGAAATCTTAAAGCTGCACCCTTATAGTATTTAGGGTATAGAGAAGGCAAATTAGATCTCGGTGGAGACTGAAATTAACCATCTCACCAAATTCTGACTTCTCTGTGACTGATTCTTTCTAATCTATTCTCTGTGAGAGGATAGTACTTTATGAAGATTTTAAAGGCTGATTTTTTTTTTCAGTAGGGCTGTGTGTTTTAAATGAGAATTTATTTCATGTCAGGGAATTTCATGACTTGATAGCCACAGCAGAAAATTGTAAAAATAATTTTTGGGCTGGAAGGACATGGATTTAAAATAATCTCTGCACCTTTTTCTTCACTTATGTAATTGCATAAATGTGGATTTGTAGAAACATACAATTGAGCTGTGGCAATGGAAGAAACAATGTTATTGTCTAAGGGAAATAAATATGGTATGAAACTCTCCTCATTGATACTGTTAATACTATTCCTGTCATATTTATCCTTTAAATGTATGCATTCTTTAGAAACTACAGTAAATGCTACACTTCAGTTGTCTGAGGGAAATATTAACTTCTTAGTATTCTATTTCTATTTTGAAATGTGGAGAGAAGGGAATGCTGTGTTAGTACACTGGTATTTAAAAGCTGTTTTACAACCAGTTTGTCATTCAACCAAACAATAAACATAAAAAAACAAATACAACTTTTAAATTTTATAATTTATAACCAGATGGATATGCAGGGGAGGAAGAATAAAATTTCTGGGCTGGACAATGAAATGTCTGAGGAGCCCTGGACATTTGTGGCCAAGGGCCATTTTTATGCCTTATTGCAAATGTTGGTGATTTCATGGCAGCCACAGTCCTGCCTCTGGGGCCTCGTGAGTGGTCCTGGTCCTAGCAGCCAGACCTGGGGGAAGCATCCAGCCTCTCCCCCATTAACTGCCCAGATAATGAGGGTAAGATGTTCTGTTTGTCTAAACTAGTTCCTGCTCTGTGGCAGTGGGAATAAGGCTGCTCAGCCTCAGAGGAACTGTGAGGCAGGAGAGGATCTCAGAGGACTGTCTATGTACTTAACTAGATGAATAGTGAGTCAGTGGGGCATGGGAAAACAGCTGTCACATTTATCTTCCTCACACTAGCAACTGAGAGTCATTACCAGGATTTAATACACCAAAGGATGCTTTGAACAGAGATCATCCTCATTTATTTGTCTACACATACTTAAAATGTTGCTTTGTGGTGTAAGTTACTGGCACAAGAGGAAGAGATTGGTCTAAAATTATTTTAGGGACTATTTAAGTGGGGGATATTAAAGCTGGTCTGTTCTTTTCCAGCATCCTCTTTCTCACTGTACCATGGGGAACCTGTTTTTGTGAGCCAATCATCATTTTTCTTAAACATATAGACGAGTTATAAAGGATAATTATATCTCAGGGGCACCTTAATTGTCCCAATTACTTGGCCAGTTTTGACAGCCAGATCTGATGAAGAGAGATCTGTAGGCATAAGACAGCATTTCATCTGGTACTTGGACAATACTCGTGGTACAGCTATAATAATCAAAGTATCTGTGTTTAAAAAGATACTATATGCACAATAAAACTGGGGGAGAAAAAAAGCTTTGGTGAATTACAAGAAATTCTTTACCCAGTCAGCCTTCCGCATGAGATATACAGCATTAGCACTAAATCAATTATAATTAAGTTGCATGTAACTAAAATTGGCAAATTCAATTTCCTCAACCTTTCATTATAGCTTAGATTCTGTAATGATAGATGGAATTACGACACCTTCTACAAGACCTTCCAGGTATGCTCATTATCAAACATAATTTTACTTTTTACTTCTTTTTTTTGTAGATTAAAAAAAAAATGTATAATTGTCCTGGATCAATGATGAGGTTACTTGCTCTGCTATAATAGGCAATATAAAATCCCTGACATCATATTGGGGTGCACAGATAACTAAAGAGCCTTTTCAGGGTTTTCTAGGCATAATGGGCCTTTTTTTTGGTTAAAGGATGAAAGCCAAATATTTGAACTCATAGGCTAATGGTAGTTTGAATAAAAAAAAATTAAAAATTTAAAAATTGATGGAAGAGCAGGCACTTCCACTCTCTGATATTTGCTTCTAAAAATGAAACAAATATCCTCTTCTCTTGGAAGGCTTTGGTGTTAGTATGATTTCAAGAACAAAGTTAATGTTGAGCACATCCCTATATCCGGTCTTGTAGAGGTGCTTCCTTGAACTGAGATCATGGTAAAAGGGTAGAAATATAAACAGAGGCCTTCCTCTTTTTCTGTCTGAAAATCTGTTATACCCGTAACAAGGTTATAACATCTTGTCCAAATGAGCAAAGTGTTATTTTCATCATTAAACTGGCAGTTGCACAAAGGCTACTGGATCAGATAAAAAACCAAAGCTCTTTCACAAGGTTATTCCTTGAGGTAATCAGGGAGCAGGCAACCATAAATTCAAGCAAAACTTTATTCCCTGCTGTCTGAATCTCCAAATCAGGTTTATCAGGTTTTTTGTGTTTTTTTTTGTTTTTTTTTTAATAATCTTTTAACAGGAAAGGTAGAAGAGAAGCTAGCAAAAATATCTATGCGTAAAATGCAAATATTTTATATAGCTCTGTAAGATAGAAGAATTGAGATTTTTCAGCTCAGAGTTTTCAGTAAAAAAATAGCAAGATAAAACCCCAAACAGGTTATATCTGGTAAAAATATGGAGTGGTTTTCAGAGTCTCTGAAATCATGAGGGACATATCTATGCCCACATTGGAACGCAGCACAAGACACATCTCCATGATGAACACTAGCACTAGGCATAATCCATAGCCCCTGTTCCTAATAAAAATCTACTCATCCAGTGAACTAAACATGGTAATACAGTCAAAAGCTCGGTACTGAGCCATTCTTGCCCATGCATATATCTGTCACACTGAGATCCACTGGCAGACTGGCTCTTGAAGAAAAGAGCATTTTAATGCAAAACCTTATATTGCTATAAGACACTCTAGGCAGCCAGTGGGGGCCTGTCCAATCCTTTTCTATCAAATCTGTTTTACTGGAAAACAAAAGTTATGAAAAGCAAGAAACATAGCAATCAGCTTGAAGGTTCAGCTCACCTCTGTTTACTGCTCTGATTCTGGAGATTAGCCTCTATTTCCTACAGAGAGATTAGCAATCAAAGCTAAATTACATTTTCATTGGATAAATCATTTACAAGTAGTTTGAAATTCTGGTTTGAAAGCTTTAGCAGGACTAAAAAAGCTCTTCTCTCATTTCAAGTATATTCAAGTGTACTCTATGTGTCAACTAGCCCTATCACCTAGAAATTCCAAACCACTGGAAACTATCACAAACAGACGTAAAACCTGTTATCAGCCAGAGAGTTGTGCATTGAATATAACCCTTAGGAAGAATGACAAATTTTATAATTTCTTTAGACTCAGGGACTACATGGGAGACTGTACCACAAGAAAAATTATAGGATCAAACTAGTTAGCAAATGCAGAGATGTCAAATAATCTTTATCCTACATGCCTGATATAGCTAAACATCATTGTGTACATATCACATGCCAGAAGGATGAACAAACTGGAAAATTCATAGGCAAACCTCTCAAGCCACAATTCATAGAATCATAGACTATGAGACTGAAAGGGGACATCAGTTCATCTTTTTGTGACACATATGTGGTTTGAGAGCCAAAACTTAGTAGTTATTTTGGAAATTAAAATAAAATCGGGTCCTCATGCCTACAAGGGTCAAGCACCTGTCATAGCTTTAGCTAACCTAGCTTAAGTATCAAGGCTGTTGTCACCTAGAAGAGCAAACAATATATTCTGCCCAAAACCAACTTGCAGTCACTTAGAAGCATTAATCTTATTTCCTGTGTGTCATAAGGATTCATGTCCATCATACTTTTGGTGGGGGACTGTGGGAATCAGCCTGACCAGTATCCCAGGTCAGGCAACCATTAATGAAGAAGAGTTGTATCCCAACCCTAGACCGTGGGAAGCTTTTGTTTAAGTTGTGGTGACCCCCAAAGAAAAGATCCCAAAGAGTTATGGGATTGTCTATGTTAATACCTAATTTGCTAGTCAATTATCACCACTCCCACATCCAGAATGTTCTCCCCTCTTTATGTTCCCATTGGCCCTTAGTTGGTGTATTGTTCCACCCCATCTACCCCATTGGACCCTACTTCCCTTTGTCCCACCTCTGCACCACTTTCTCCTGTGCCCATTGGACCCTACTTCAACCCCACCTCCTCTCCTACCCCATATTTTAACCCTGGACCTCCCTTATTCCTGGTCTTCGACCATCAGCTCCTAAAGAAACCTAACCCCCTTGGTTGTTGTATTCAGATTTTTGGGCCTCGTCCCACTTTTACTTTCATTGTTATTAAACTGTTTTATGTTACCAAGCTGTGGTGGTCACACCGCTCTTCTTTTATTCTGCCACTTGTATCCTGAATATCTGAAGAACCCTAAAAAGGATTATCGGGGACCACCCTCGACCCCGATAGGGGACAACAGATCAAAGGGAGAACATATGTGCTTCTGCCAGGGCACAAATCCATCCATTTTAGCTTTTTATCCAAGACTGAAACCTGCACTGTTTAAATCATGTAGATGTCAGCCAAGCACACACCTTTTAGAGAATGAAATAGTAGTGCCCAAACACTAATTCTGCTCTCCTACTTAGTTTGCTTCTTTCTTGGCATTACAAAATCTCTAAGTACAATATTTTCTTTTCTAGCATAAAAATTTTCCTGCCAACAAATATAAATAACAAGTGCCCTTGGACTCCACCACAACAATGGAAGTAGTAGAAAGCACGTGGACTCCTGCTTCCCTATTTGTGCCCTTCTCACCAACATCCTGTGCCATCAGGAGTGATTCATGGAGCTCTGCAGAGCTCACTCTGGCACCTCCCTGGGTATTGTCACTTCAAGCACATTTGGCTGAAGCTGACACTGCAGTGGGCTGCAGGAAGCCCACTGGAAATGGGCAGCTCGTGCTAATGAGCTCAGTGCTGCTGTCCCTTAGGGGAGCTGTGAGTCTGATTTGAGTCTGTTGAACATTTCAGAGACAGAACAGCAAACGTGTCCCAGCCTCAAGTGTCTAGCTACCCCGGGCCATCAGTTTTCTAACTCATATTAGGTAGCAGTTAATGCCAATGACATTGACATTTTAAGTATTGATTCCCACACACAAACAGTGTTTAATTTTTGGTGGTACCTAGGACATCTCAATAGTAGTTGGCATAATTCAGTTCTCTATTAAATTGATGAGAATGTTGCTGTTTTCATTGATATGTAGTAGAGTGCAATTAGTCAAGTATCCCTATTAAATTCTGCCAAGAGGATTGAAATCCCAAAGATAATTTCAGTGTAATGCTTGCATCGCACTGGCAAAGTACACACAGAAATTTCATAGCCTACCTGACTTTTAATCACTACGAACAAAATTAATCCACTTCCAGGGAGCCTAAAAGAAATTTGTCAGCCAATCAAGTTTAAAAAGGACTTTAAAAGGCCTGATCAATAAAGTTGGATTTCACCCCAGGTTTCTGTGTTTTCATGTACATCTTTAGAAATCAAATAAGCCATACAAGTGTCAAATGGCCAGTTTTTAGTATGTACTTTAACATGTTCTGTGGATGTCTGAATAGATTCTTGAAGGTAAACAATGCTGAGCCCAGAAAAAAAAACCCTGTGGAGGCAGGAAGCCCCACAACAGAAGAGCTTATCTCTCTTCCCTGGAGGGTGAGCCCTTAGGCACTCCTTTCTCATCATGTGATCTATAGTTTTGCTCCCAGCATGCTTTTCTGTTACATGTTAATTTGTTGTACCCCATTGGCCCTTCCCCCTTTGTACCGCCCCTGAGCCCTCAGACCATTCGCTGTTGCTCTACCCTGCCCCTCTGGCTATCCTATATCTGCCCTGCTCAATCCTGCCCTGGACCCTTCGAGGAGGAGGAATAAATCTCGCCTTGGAACCCCAGACGCAGCTCCTGTCTCTTCTCTCCTGTGTTGGCCAAAGCAGGGCTCTCACAGAAGAGTGAAATCACTCACCACCTGGGAGCGAGCCGGAGGACGTGCTAGTGCCTCGGAGACGTCCTCCAAGGGCGCTTCTCTAGAAGGTCACGGCATTCCACCACTGCCCTAGGGCCTGCCGCGACAAACCCCTGCTATTAAAATCAAGGCAGTTGATTGAGCAAAACTTATGTACTGCCGTTGTTAAATATATATATTTTTTATGTCTCAACCCGTTCTATATAACCTACTCTATATATTAATTTTATTTTAACTGTACTTTTCTTACCCTTTCCTCTTTTCTTTATCCCTACCTACCTAGCCCCTCAGGTAGCAATAAAAATAAGCTGAGCTTTTTACTCTAGATTACACGTGACAGAAGTGCACATATGCTGATCATACTGCAATATTACAGCAATCCAAGCTCATAGTCTGCTTTAAAAAGGCCCATTTTCTTGTTGAGTCTGCATGTCTGAGCAAGAATTAATGACACACACTTCCAAGGACTATTTTTGTCTTCAGCCAGTTCGTATGGATTTTTCTAAGAGAGTAGGGGTAAGGTGACCTCCCATTGTCCTGAGGACAGATTATATTCATGTAATTGTATTCATGTAATACACAGGCAGGCCAAGAAATGTTGAAGAAAAAAACCAAGAAAGTATGTGGAGGACAGACTAGCAAAGAGAAGAGCAAAGGAAAACTTCTGAAAAGGCCAGAGGCTCCTCCCAGACTGGGAACTGCAGGAACAATAGGAGCTGTTTCCTCTCTCCCATGAGTTAGAAAAATGAGTTCTTGCTCCAATTTCTAAGGTCCTCCACAAATAAATATTTATAGCTTATCTTAATAAGACTTTAGAAATAATTACTTAGGTTAATATTCAGTAGAATCTGCATTAAACACAGGAGTATACAACATGACAGAAGATATGGCAGGTAAAACTACTTGCAAAAACTGGCAAATAAATGCCAGCATTTTGGAAAATTTACTTGTAAAGCATCAACTTTCTCACTGTTACCACTATTAATTTTTTTCTCTGAATGCACTTAAGGCTTTTGGGTTCTTCCCAATAGACTGGATGAGAGTATACCAAAGAAAGTTCGATTCAGACTTTATCCTGAAAGGTGAGAGAAAATAGATAAATACAGTGCTGAAAGCAAAAAAACATGTCAAGGGCAGGTTAAAATAAAAGTTATCAGCCAGAAATATTCTCAGAGGAAATTTAAGTTTTTGAAAAACAATTTTTTAAACGAATAGTACATTTTTATTAGAAAACAATTACATTTGAAATTGCCCTAAAATAAAAGGAGTCAGAAGCATGCTTAGTTCCAACTTCCCAGAAGCACAATCTGAAAGTAAACAAAACCTATCATCCTTTTGTCAATCTTTCGAAAACTTTGTAATGTTTCTAGGACATGGATCAGAAAAAACTTGTGTAGGACCAGTAAGATCTTAGGAGTCATTTCCCGCTTATGAGACAACTCATGCAAATACAGCTGTAGCAAAGCTGAACAATATAGGTCATTGATAAAACAATGGTGTGAAAGTAATTGATTTGAAACAAATGACTCAGCTCAGAGAATCACAAGATAGCCTGCCATGAGAGACCACCCAGTCCAACTCCAGCTCAGAGCCAGGACCAGCTAGAACAGGCTTCTTGGGAACATGACCAGTTTAAATTTTTAGGGTTTCCAAGAATGGAGACTCCACAGCCTCTCTGGGCACCTTGTTCCAGTGTGTGAGTATCTTCATAGTACAAAGTGTTTTCTTATGTTTAGATGGAATTTCCTGTATTTCAGTTTGTGGCCATTGCCTCTTGTCCTCTCACTGTGCAACACTTCCCCAGCCTCTTCTGTGACAGCTGCTCCAACCCTTAATCATCTTAAAGACTCTTCTAATCTCTGTGATATACACTAAGTCAATACATTTACTCCATTGTTATGGTTCATTTGTTTTTTCTTTATATTACGTTTATTGTCTTGGTTTATAATGATTTGTTCCCCCATTGTACCCTCCCAGTTGGTTCATTCCGAGTTGTTCTCCTTCCCGCCCAAGCCTTGCCACTCAACCCTAAGCCCCTCCCACTTTTCAAGATCCTTCCCTGTCACCCTAGTCCCACAACCCAGCCTGCTGTCAATCCCCTTTGGCCACTCCCTTTATTCTGGATTGTTCTGTGCCAGTTACTGGTTCTGTCTTATATGATTAGCTCCCACATGTGAAACCCCTCCTATGTTTGCCCTCATTGGTTGATGATGTATTAATCGCCACCTCGTGTTCCTCCCCCAGAGTGCCCTGATTGGTTGATGCTTTGTACGCTCCCTCAGGACCTCCCCCTTATTTAAGTTGCTGTAAATCCAGTTTCTCTGCCTTTTGTGGTTCCCTCCTCCCGATCCCAGTTGCCTCCCAATAAACCCTTACCTGGAACTACAAAAGGACCCTCTCTTGCTCTTTACTCTTCACCAGACGCTAATGGCCGTGACTAAGGCTCTCAGCCTTACCCGTTTTCTGGGATCTGTGTGATCCTGAAAGTGGGCCACTCTTGGTGGGTGAAGCCAGAGTGAGAGAGAGGCAGGCAGTGTCAGCTGGCGCCCAACGTGGGGCCATCCAAGGCGGCGACCCCACAAAGTGCCTCCTGCGGATTTTGCGAATCCGGAGGCGTTGGCCGTCGGCTCCCCAGTGGAAGCAGGCCAGGTTTGGCAGCGCTCCCGGGGGCAAAGACAACAACTCTCCAAGGCACCAGGAGAGCTGTCTTCAAGGCAGTAGACCCTTTTCCGTGGCACTCTGTCTGGACGGACCGATGGAGAGGTGAGTATCCCCCTGAGGGAAGAGGGGGGCTCACAACAGGGCAGGACACAAAGTATTGTCCCAGAGGGTGGGAAGGCTCCCTTGTTCTTTTGACTGGTCCCCGGGCCCTTTTTCTTAGTTTTAGTTTTCCTTTGCCACGGGAAGGGGGTGAGTTGTGCTGAGCGGACCCATAAGATCAAGAAAAATGGGTGCTAGACTGTCCACTCAGCAAAGGAAGGTTTATGTCCAAGTTGCAGGTACCCTGGTGGGAGGGGGGAAAAAGTTTTCCAAAGGGAGTTTAAAGCCATTCGTTTGTTGGCTTACTTCTCACTTTCCTGGAGTGTTGCCCCAGCAGTTATCTTCTGTCTCTTTCTGGGACGCAGTAGGACAGAAGCTAAAGAATTTAAGATCTCAGGGCAACACTTCTGTTGATAAATTTCTTGGACTATTTTTACTAGTAAGATCAGTTTTAAAAGAAAGGGAGGGAGTGAGGAGTAAGCCATGGCGAACCTCCCCAGTTTTCCCAGTTTCCCCTTCCCCTCATTCCTATCCCTCTTCCCCTAAACCAGGAGGTCTGCACGGGGCAGCCCAACCACAATTGCAGGCGGACCTGGCCGGGACAACCAGCCACTGTCCGCCTGGCCCTCTGCAGCCTCCGTGGTCCGCTAGCCCTGGCAGCAAGGCGCCTGCTGTCAGGGATCCTTCCCTGAGTCCCTCTGCCCTAAAACCTCCTTCCCCAAGTTATTCCCCAGTTAATACCCCAGTTAGTACCCCCGTGGCCACCCCAAAATCTGCCCTGAAATCCCGCAAGCCTACCCCAAAACCTTCCCCTGCTCCTACCCCAGAAACTACCCCAAAGTCTACTCCTTCTCAGCAGTTGGTCCCACCTACCCTCTCCCGACTTCTTGTTCCCACGCTCCTCCATCTTGTTCCCATGATCTGGAAACCGGATGTGACGGGCTAGGGAGCCAGAACCTGGCACAGGGGACCACCCTGACAGCCGCACCGGTTACATACAGCAGACAAAGGGGTATTCTGAATTGGCAACCGTTTGAATATGCCCATAAATAGGAAATTTGCAAGGCCCAGAAAGAGTTTGGGTGAAAAAGTGAATATTTTAAAGGCTTATTACACGCCACTTTTTCTTCCAACGTGTTGGTCCCCAGTGACATAAAAGACTTTCCTGTCTGCTCCCCCCACAACCGAATACGAGTTGTGGGAAGCAACATGAAAAAGGTTGCTTGGGGACCTCCTTCCTGAGCTTTTGCAAATTTCTGAGCGCGCCATTGATGTGGATAATAATACAATAACAATGGAACATTTGTGCAGTGAGGGCGACTGGTCTCAGGCGGAAGCACAGGCAGAAAAATCCCTAAGCCTGTAATTTTATGAGCTCAAGCCACTGCTGAGGGGGCATTCACAATGATGCCTGGGAAAGAACCCAGACTAAATTACACAACCATCAGACAAGGCGTGGCGGAGCCTTTCGCAGACTTTTTTGAAAGGCTAAGGATGGAGGTGGAGAAGCAAGTCAGTAGGTAAAGAAACCCAACAAGAAATAATCAGAGAATAGGTACAAATGAATGCGAACGAGACATGTAAAAGAGTAATTTACCCTCTGCCTTTGCCTCTGTCACGATCCACTATTAATACAGAGCTGGGGTCGTGATGGTTCATTTGATCTCAGAGGTGCAAACAGGCAAAATGCAGGGGACAAAATCAGTTCATTCAACAACAGCAATGCATTTTTATTAAATGCCAACAACTCAGTTGTGATAGAGGGGAGAGATATCGGAAACCAAGTATAGAAAGCAAAAGAAGAAGGGGATGGGATAATAGCTACCAACGAGATGAGACGGATGTCCTCATGGTCCAGCCAATAGACGGGTCTTCATCCATGGGGAGTACTCGAGGATCTTCTCCAGAGAGTCGCTCTTTTATAGTTCTTTTCCAAGGTGAGTGGCTTCTGGCCAAAAAGTGGGAAGATTTATGGACCATTGTGTGGTGCTCCGGGAGACAGGTGCGATCGTGCAGTACATGCAGTCTCCGGTTGGGATGACACAATCTCCTGTTGATGCTACAACAGCACAGTCCAGTGAAAATAACACACCTGCACACAGTCACTTGACAAGCATCCACCTTGGCCAGGAAACCATTGTTCAGAGTCAGCCTGGGTGGGGGTCCTCAAGGCCTCCTTGAGGTTGGGAGGCAAAGACAAGGGAAACTTCGGACCGACCCTTACACTACCCCGTGACTCACGATTGTCATCAAGAGTCCTCCTTTGTAGCATTGTTGTGAAGTCTTCAGGACTTGTCCAAGTTGGTAGCATATCCCAGAAAACAAAGCGGACAGAATAGAAAAGTAGGAAAAAGATAAGAAAAAGGAAAAGAGGAGAGAGAGAGCTGAAACAAAACAAAACAAATCATCAGTTCTCAATTAAAATATACATTCCATTTTGATTACAAAGAAACAATTTTTTCAGTTTTTTTATTACAACACGAAAAGGTAAATTTTCAATTTTTTTATTACACAAAAAATCAATTACTTTAATTCCAAAAATACTACACAATTAAAAATAAGCAATTTCAGTCAATACCATAGTTTATCCTATTTTTAAATACCTGGGTAGTTTGTCTTGTGTCAATAACCTTAGGGATGTCACCAGTGACCGATTTGGGTACATCTATTACAGATGCCAATTTTGTTAACCATTTCATCATTTTCCTATTCATAATGTATAGGATTGCTGATAGAACAAAACCAATTAAAACTAAAATCAAGAGAACAGTGATGGGATGACACAATTTGTTTAGGACACCCGTAGCAGTAGGTGACCACCCAAAAAGAGTATCCCACCACCTGTGTTCAGCATCTTTCTTTACTCTTTCCAAAACATGATATATTTCTTCCACATCGTGGTGNTGTTTTTCACCAATTTGCTGGCCCCTTCCCTATGCTCGAAAGGATAGAGAATAGCTCCATCATGATTTAGACCTAATGCAATGATGGACAACATTGAATGCACTGAAGCATTACGACTTGCCAGTACAAATGCTGTGGCTGTGTTTGTGCTGGGGTCATAAGTAAAATTTACTAAGTTCCACCAGGACTGGAATTCCCTTTCAAAATCAGTGGCACTGTCCCAGACTACTTTTCGAATTTCAGTGGGAGAAGTGCCTTCCTCACCTTCTCTTATAATTGAGGCAGCAACTGATTGCATCCACAACTGAGCCTGGATACAGCTGAGAGCCAGAGAGATGTTATTTTGTGTAGCACTAAGTGCATCGATTATTAATTTGTGATCATTTACATCTACCTCTTCTCAGTTTGGTTACATCTCCAGCAGTGGTAGCCAATTTATTCATTAGTACTTCTGAGTCGATGCTATTCAAAATTCCCAATCCTGTTCCCACAACACCGGTTATGTCTCTTGTCGTTTGTTTCTTAAAAGGATTCAGTTTTCGCAACCCGATTGTCCAGCCCTCAGCAGAAAAGGTGAACAAGCTGGCTGAATTTCTGAGACATTGCATTGCATTAACAATTTAGCTTGTTTAAGAAACCATGACAGATTAAACAACATTTGTTGTTTGCCAGTTTTCCTAATTACAAATGGTCCAATTTCAAAAAATTCTAGTGCTCAGCATAACCAGTGGTTAGATGGTAGGTGTTACAACATGAACA
>VWZS01007059.1:9365-35986 GCA_013397075.1 Rhabdornis inornatus
TGGGACAGGAGCTGAGCTGAGCTCTGCAGTGCCACTGCTCCCCTGGGACAGGACCTGAGCTGAGCTCTGCAGTGCCACTGTTCCCTTGGGACAGGAGCTGTCCTTGTGTCCCTGCTCCTCTGGCCTGCACAGCCTCTGACCCCCAGAGTGTCACAGCAGGCTGGTGACAGCCCCAGGATGAGCTCCCTGATGTCTGGGTGCTGTGGAACAGGCAGGACACAAGGCCTGGGATCCCTGGGCAGTTTGGGATCAGGCACAGGGGATCCTTTACCCCCCAAAGGGCACATCCCCACAGCACACACACTGCTGGCAGCTGGGTGCTCCCAGGGCTGTGCCAGAGCTCCACGGATCAGAATCAAACATTCCACACTCCCAGCACTAATCCAGCCTCCACTGACTCAGTATTCCTGTCCAACACCCACTTCCATTACAGACCTGTGGGCTCAAATTCACATCATCAAGAAAACCTTACGCAGTCCTAAAGCAAAAAGAAAAACTTACTGAGGAACAAAAAGCCAAGTGTACCTTACTTCACTGAAATCTCATGTTTATTTTTGTCAAGACTGAAAAAAAAAAGAAATTCCTGAAGGCTGCACTGCTCAAATCCAAATTAAGCCCAAGACTCCAGCAGCATTTTCATTACAATCCATGAAGTGCATTTCCTAGTTTGTAAGAGCAGTGTTTCTGCAAATAGATTAAAGCACGTTTGGCTGGTGAGCCTCCCCAAACCATCAGAATTTGCAAGCCACATGTAATGAACCAGCACTCAGGTCAGTGCCTCCTCAAGCTTTTGAAGAGAATTATGGCTCCAACCCCGTTCCATTTCTTCTGCAGGCTAAACTGAGAATGCCATGTAAATGGGTCACGCTGCCAAATGCAGCAATTGATTTCTCCAATCAAAGTATAAAGAAACAAACCAGTAGGATCTTACTTCTATTAATTTTGGAAGGAAGAGGTTTACAGCAGTTAATGTATCATGAAGGTTAAAAAAATCATTTCCATAAAATACAAGAGCAACCAATTTCACCATTGAGTAAAAGTAAAAACTGGGATTCTTTTTAAATTAGTCCAAAGTGGCATATAGGAACTTAGTAGTTTGCTGCTGTACTGACACTATGACAAATCAAAGTGTAGGGTTTTGCTTTCTTAAATCCAAATGCTCGTGGATCAAGTTCTGGAAATGTTCCAATTCTAAGGCAGGGATCTGTTGTGTTTTCCACCATGAGTTTGCTCCTTGGGTTGGATGCTGGAGGGGCGAGGCACGTGTTGCCAGACCCAGCTCGACTACCTAGTAGTCATCAAGGTCAAAAAATTCATCGTCTCCTCCTTGGTATTCCATGCCCTGGAAATCCACCCGGTACCGCAAGATACCTGCCAAAGAAAGAGCCTTTAGCTTCCCCAGCACCCCAGCCCTGCTCCAGAGCTCCCAGGCACGGCAGCTGGGGGCTGGCAGGCAGCTGCACTGGGAACTGCCACAGGGAACGAATTCAGTGCCAAAGGAAGCAGCACCCAGCCTGCCCAGCCTCCTCCTGGGAAAGCTCAGCCTGCTCTGGGGCTGCAGCTGCACAGAACTGCAGTGGCACGGCACTGGTGCCAGTGGCACTGCTCAGACCCAGGCCTGGCAGTAAATCCAGAGGGCAGCTGGCACTGCAGCCACTTTTACAAAGCAGGATTTCATGGCTGTTTTCCTCTTCCCACCCCAAACACCAAGGCAGGGCTCTGGAAATCCTGTATCCCTGGAATCATTTACTGAGGTGAAGGAGATTTTCAAGGACATTTCCTTTCAAGCCTACAGGGCATGGGAGCAGAGAGGATCCCACCATGCAAAGAGCCTGGATCTGGCAGGAAATGAAACTCCTGGAACTACAAACCCTGAAAACTTAGAGACCTGCTGCTCCTTATGGAGCCAAACAATCCAAGGTTCTTTCCTCCTGACCGGTGTTCTCTGGGCCCAAGAAATTCCTCTTTACAATGCACCCATCAAAGCTGAGCACAGCTTTGTCCTGGAATCCCTGCCCAGGCAGGACATGGAGCCTGGCACTGCTGTGGCTCCACCTGCCCAGGATTTGCCAGACTGGCACAGGAACCACCTGCACCTCTGCCAGCTGTGGCTGATGCTCAGTGAGCTCCAGAGCAGGACTGGCTTCCAGAGGCCTCACTGCTCCACAGGAGCGACTGAAAATACTAAAATGTGTTTAGGAAAGAAGCAGAAGATCAGGGAGCAAAGTCCAGGGAGGCTCTGAGAGATGAGCAACAGCTCCAAGTGCTTCAGGAGCAGGGCTGGGGGTGCCAGAGCCCCCTGGGCAGGGCAGGGGCTGCCTCCAAAGCCCTGTGCTGACAGGGCCAGGCAGCTCAGGGCCCTGCTGAGCTCCAGCAGCTGCACAGGGGGACAGCCCTGAGCCCTCCAGAGGACACAGGGTCTGAGGAATACAGCTGGAAGTGACAGGGAATGAATCCACCCTGGTGAACACAACTGCTCCTTGCACTGGTTTCATGACTAACAGGAATAAAATTAATCCCACTCGTGTTGGCACCAGATTATCAAACTACCAAAACCAGATTATCAAACATTATAATCTGGTGGCACTAAACAAGACAAACACATTTCTCTCTTGCAGTTTACCTCCAATTCCTCCAAATCCTTTCACAAATTGGGATCCTTCTTGTGATTTGTCTGTAACAATTTCCAATGTTGCTCCAAATTTCTTGTAGTTGTTTGCAAACCACTCCAGGAGGGGCATACTTTCTATGAGTTCATGTTCCTGCCCAGTCTGTGGAGACATTGGAAGGGAGAAATAAATAATAGAAAACCTGTTCCAGTCACTGGGTGCTCAGTACTGAGAAAATCCCCCCCAGAGCTGGCTCCATGGCTTTGTCAGCCCTAGCAGGGACAGCTGCCTCATGCTCCAAAGGGACATTCCTGGGGCAAGGCATTGCTGGCACAACTGCACCAGGCAAGGGTGGGCACAACCACCAGCTCCTGGTGCTAGCAAATTCATCACTGACAGTGCTTTGGGGCTCTAATATAAAATTTAGTGCAGAAGGAGAAGAAAAACTGCCTTGATTCTTCTGCTACAGCTCAGTTTCACTGCTCATTCAGACCTGCTCTGCTCCCTGCACAGACTCCAGCCCCTCTCATCTAGGAAGTGCAGTGATTATTGTGAAATAGCAACACCTCACTGCAGGTAACACTGCAAACCCTGTGCACAGCAGGGACAGGAGAACAGCTGGAAAAGACCCCCTGGCACAACCCAGATGGGACAAATTCCCACTCCTTTGGCAAGGGACACTTTATTCCCAGTTTATCCTGCAGATTAACACAGACCCTGGTCCACAAGGGCTGTTTGACCTGCACAGGCAGCAAATGACAGTTCCACGTGTCAGACAGATCCCAAAGCAGAAACTCCCTTGGCACCTGATCCAGGTCATGGTTCCTGACCTCTCAGTGGTTCTGCACAACCAAATCAGGGCCCCACAAGCAGGAGGCAAAGGTCTGGGGCCTTGCCTGCAGGGTGGCCACCAAACCCTGGTAGGTGATGGCCAAAGATCCCACACTGCCCATTTACACAGCCTTGGCACTGGCAGCAGGGAAGAGTGGAGAAAAGCAGGTGAGGCTCCACAGGAAGAGCCACAGGTCCCTGCCCTGAGGTGTCACTGAGTGCAGAGGGTCACGGTGCTCAGTGCTTGGGACAAACTTAGCCCAGGTGTCCAGAGCTCTGCACCCACACACTGAGAACAAACCCAGAAGCCCAAAGCTGAAATACCTCCTTGTCTGTGAAGTGGGATTTATCCTTCTCTTGCTCTGGTGTCAAATACAGGATCTTCTCCTCTGAGAAGGGAGAAAAAATGATAATATTAGTTTGGGTAAGGCTGCAAGATGCAGTTTAAAAACAGCAGGAGACTGAGCACAGCCAGCAACTACAACCAGAGGGTCTGGGCAGTGCCACTGTCTGCCTTCCTCTCTGAATCTCTGTGAGCAACCCCAGAGAGAGCAGAGAGCAGCTGCAGAGCCAGCACACAGGGGGCAGGTCCTGCTGCAGGCCCAGCGTTTGTGTGCAGGCCCAGGAATTGTGTTTGTGGCCACAGGGTCACCTCAGGCTCCCCTCTGGTCTCACAGAGCTGGAAGGAGGCTCCAGGCTGGGCCTGTGAGCAAGAGCCCCCCTGGCACTGCAATTCCCTGATGTTCCAGCCTTTCCCCCACAGGGGCTGGGCAGCTGCAGCCCAGCGAGCTGCAAACAACACAGACCTGCACGACAAATCCTTTTCTCCAGGGAAATCTTTTCCCAAACCAGGAGGGGGAGGGACTCGAATCTGCTTTCTAGAGGGACCCCTTTGGAAGTTTCCTCCCAAATTTTGCCTTAAACCAGGACACCCTGTGATCAAATGTCCTCAAGGAGCTCCTCCAGCAAAGCCACCCCAGTGAGACACCCAAGGTGTTAAACCCTGAGAGCCCCCAGAGCCCCCAGAGCCCCACGTACCCTCTGTGCCTTGGCAGTGCAGGACGTATCTCATGATGTCCAGGTTCTCATAGACTATCAGGATCTCTACTGCTCCCATTTCCAGAGCTTTTAGTGTATCCTCCACACCAAAGCAGTACTTCCCTGTGTCCTGGCTGATCTCATCGAAGTATCGTCCTGCAGGGCACACAGAGCCTGCCATGAGCACTCAGCACAGCACACACACTTCAAAAACTGCAAGGAATGCCAGGGACTGCCACAGGAGGCTGCCACAGGAGGCTGCAGCTAAGGGGAGCTCTATGGAGCTCTATGGAAGGATAGAGAAGGTCCAAGAAGTCTGGTGGGGAAAAAGAAACCAACCAATCCCGGCCAGAGCAGCAACTGAGGAGTAAAGGGGGCAAAAAAAAGCACTGCAAGTGCCCCTCTGTGATTCTGAGTGTGACTGAGTGTGAGTGTGTCTGAGTGTGCCCAGGTGTGTCCGAGTGTGCCCGGGTGTGTCCGAGTGTGCCCGGGTGTGTCCGAGTGTGCCCGAGTGTGCCCAGGTGTGCCCGAGTGTGCCCGGGTGTGTCCGAGTGTGCCCAGGTGTGTCTCAGTGTGTGTCAGTGTGCTGGGGTGTGTCTCAGTGTGTGACTGTGCCCGGGTGTGTGTGGGTGTGCTGGGGTGTGTCTCAGTGTCTGACTGTGCCCGGGTGTGTGTGGGTGTGCTGGGGTGTGTCTCAGTGTGTGTCAGTGTGCTGGGGTGTGTCTCAGTGTCTGACTGTGCCCGGGTGTGTCTCAGTGTCTGACTGTGCCCGGGTGTGTGTGGGTGTGCTGGGGTGTGTCTCAGTGTCTGACTGTGCCCGGGTGTGTGTGGGTGTGCTGGGGTGTGTCTCAGTGTGTGTCAGTGTGCTGGGGTGTGTCTCAGTGTCTGACTGTGCCCGGGTGTGTCTCAGTGTCTGACTGTGCCCGGGTGTGTGTGGGTGTGCTGGGGTGTGTCTCAGTGTCTGACTGTGCCCGGGTGTGTGTGGGTGTGCTGGGGTGTGTCTCAGTGTGTGTCAGTGTGCTGGGGTGTGTCTCAGTGTCTGACTGTGCCCGGGTGTGTCTCAGTGTCTGACTGTGCCCGGGTGTGTGTGGGTGTGCTGGGGTGTGTCTCAGTGTCTGACTGTGCCCGGGTGTGTGTGGGTGTGCTGGGGTGTGTCTCAGTGTGTGTCAGTGTGCTGGGGTGTGTCTCAGTGTCTGACTGTGCCCGGGTGTGTCTCAGTGTCTGACTGTGCCCGGGTGTGTGTGGGTGTGCTGAGCCAGCCTGGCAGGGCTGGGGCAGCACACGGGCACTGCCAGCAGGGCAGAGCAGGAGCTGCACACTCAGTGCCACACTGTGGCACAGGCTCAGCACAGGCTGCTGTGCCCCACTTACCTATTAGCTTCTTCTCTTGGATGAATTTCACATTGGAGAGGACCTCAGTTGACAACTCAATTGCTTGATTGAAGCCATTTTCTCCTCCATATGAAATATCAACTAGTTTGAGCACTTTTGATTGCAACCGCTGAAGGAGAGAAGGAGGAGACACAAAACCATCAAAATCCACTGCAGAGCAGGGCTGGGACAGTCCTCACCCTACCAGGACAGTCCCTGCACTCACTGCTGCACTTCCCCTGAGCAGAGGAACCTCTGAATGCACAGAACTGAACCACAACTTTCAGGCAACGGGGACACAAATTCATTTTACTGGAGTTTAATTCCAACAAAGCTTCTGCTTTAGATTTGGGAACACAAAGAATGCGAATACCAGCTCCAAACCAGGGGGGACAGATTTCTTACTAGCCCTGTTGTAAGAACAAGAGTTCTCAGCTCCTTGCAGGACATTTTAGGAATGGGAGACTGTTGGGAAGGATAAGGATTTGACAAGAAGGTCTCACAGATATGTATGTGTAACAGAAAGATCTTGGAATTCAGATTCTGAAGAAGGAATAGAAATGAGAACAAGTTTTGATATAGAAGAATTGCTGAGCCAGTCTGACTGGGTAACTACAAGGCAAAGAGCAAGTGAGTTGGAAGGGGCTTTTATGGCTTAGAGCAAAGAATAAACCCACCTCAAACAAAAGATGTTTTTACCAAGCAAAAAGATTTTTACAGACAAACAAGAAAGCCAATGTTGCAAGTAGAGAAAAGATCTCAGAATTTTCCACTGCAAGAAAACTGAAAAACAACTTCTAGCTTAAACTGTAACACACTAACCTTTTGTGATTGGAAATAGTAACATGGATATGGTAATGTTAGTAGTTAGGATAGAATACAGGTAATAGTAAAATATTGACTGGTTGTCATGTGTTAAGATGCTCAGTAATGAAAAGTATAGAATGTATTGTAACCATAACTAGAGAGGCTTCAGACAAACCTAAAGATGAGGCTGACAGGCTGTGGGCTGGGCTCTTGTCACCCACGACTCGTGAATTGCTGTATCCTCTGGATACAATACACAGCATTTTAAATAATAAATAAATTGCTGTATCATTTGGATACAATAAACAGCATTTTAAAGAGCCACCTGGAGCCCACATCCCTCATCTCTGGCTCTTACAGGAGATTTCTTTGGAGACATCACATTTTTAATTTTGATCAAACCTCTTCACAGTTACATCCCTGTGGAGGACACCTTGTCCCAGAGCTCCTGCTCCATCACCAGGCCAGCACTGATCCCTCAGCCAGGTGGCTGAGCTCAGAAACGCCACTCACCTGATCAAACATGTATGTCAGACTGGCTGAGCTCAGAAACACCACTCACCTGACCAAACATGTATGTCAGACTGGCTGAGCTCAGAAACACCACTCACCTGACCAAACATGTATGTCAGACTGGCTGAGCTCAGAAATGCCACTCACCTGACCAAACATGTATGTTAGACTGGCTGAGCTCAGTTTTGAAAGGTGGCAGAGCTCAGAAATCCACTCACCTGATCAAACATGTCAGACTGGCTGAGCTCAGTTTTGAAGTCGGCCGAGCCGGCCAGGACGAGCCCGGCCACGTTGACCTTGTCCCCGGAGATGAAGAGCTGCACGGCCGTCTCGGCCACCTTGCGCACGTAGTTGTGCCGCTTCTCCATGCGCAGGCGGGCGAAGCGCAGGGCGGACTGACCTCCTCTGCCTGCAGGGAGGGACGGCAGCCTTGGGGACACACTGCATCCCAGCCAGGACACAGCCGAGCCCCCAGAGCCACAGCCAAGTGTGGCTGCCAGGCCCAGAAAAACCTCCTGTGAGGGTTTTTCCAGTCCAACTTTCTCAGGCTCTGCTAGGGTTCTTTCCCAAGCTAGCCGCTTTTCTCTAAGGTAAACATAAAAGAATTAAAAACAAAGATAAACACCTGCTGGATACATGACAAAGCCTGGGAAAGAAGTGTTACTTTCTCTGGACCAATAAGCCAGTGCTTTGTCCTATGAAGTCTATTATAAAAGGTAGGACCAGGTTTGAAATAAAGGGCTTTCTTGCTCCTCTTCTCCTGCATGGAGGAAGTATGTGCTCTTTTCACCACTCCCAAGCCCTGTGCAGTAACAGCCAAGGGCAGCTGCAGCCTCCTGGACTCAGTTTGTCACAAACCCAGGCAGGGGCTGCCATGGAACACTCAGACAATAACAGGGCTCGTGCCCACCAGGAGATTTTTCTCCTTCTATAAAGACTCACAGCTCTGCAGAAATGGAACATCTGAGCTCCTTTCTCTCCCCCTGTACCTTCAGCAGAAGCCATGTCCTTTGTACACTGCTGACACAGCACAGTCTCTGCTGCACAGCCTCACTGGGGGCACTGCTTTGATTTCATTTTGTCCCATCCCATCCTACAAAGGACAGCAGGCCAGGAGTAACCAGCAGACAATTTGCTGAACTCATCACTGGCTGGTTACAACACAGCACCACAGAGTGGAACTCGAATTTCCTTTGCTCCACGAGGCCCTGTGTTCCTGCAGAGAGCAGCTCACTGCTCCTCTGGTGTCTGCACATCAAACCTTAAATCCCACTGAGTGGGATTACTGCTTGTGCCACTAACACTAACTCATAACTGTCCCAAAACCAAGCAAAGGGTCAAATGCAGCAAGAAATAAAAAGTGCCACTTCTAAGCTGAACTGCATATTACTGTGATTCATTAATTCTGACAGAAGGCTCAGACTGGAGGCTTTGCTGTCAGATTCCAAGGGAGCACAGACTTGAGCAGAGCTAAACCCCCAGAGGCCAAGTTCCCACTTCCACCCTGCCATCCCAGGCCAGGCTGCTGCACTCAGTGAAGTTGTTACCGTGCTTCTTTGGAAGATCCACAGTGAATTTGTGCAGCACTTCCCGTGTGTTTCCTTGCAGAGTTCCAAAGAGGGCCCCGCTCCCGTCTATTACAATGAAGCCAAACTTGCTGTCGTCAGAGAGCAGCGCTGTGAGAGCCTGCAACAGAGAGAGGGGCTGTGAGCAGGGCCTGCCTCACCTGGGGCACACAGCACAGCCCCCACTGCTGCCCAGGGCCATTCCTGTGCTCATCAAGTGGAGGAGAAGCAGCACGTTCAGGAGCTGTAACCATTCCAGGTCACTACAGAATCCCAGCATGGTTTGGCTTGGAAGAGACCTTAAAGCTCATCCCATTCCACCCTGCCATGGCAGGGACACTCCCACTGTCCCAGGCTGCTCCAGCCCCAGTGTCCAACCTGGCCTTGGGCACTGCCAGGGATCCAGGGGCAGCCACAGCTGCTCTGGGCACCCTGTGCCAGCCCTGCCCAAAATCCCATCCCATATAACACTGCCAAGAGCACAAAGGAAACTCAAGTTTAATTTCGATCATAATTTCCCAGCTTTGCCAGCTCCCCACCTGAGGTCATGGGCAGGTGTGACAGCAAACCCCTGGAGAGTGTGCAGTGAACTGGATCCCAGCTCTCTGAGGCTGCCTCACCTCTCTGGCTGGCACAACTGGAGCAGCAATTCTCCTGGCATTCCAGCCAGGACAGCAGAACTTGCTCAGTTCATTGTCAGTTCAGTTTTGTACTCCAAAGCACTGACACAGCCTCCCTACCACCAGCACTGGTCTGCTGCACCTGCTGGCTTCAAGTCCCACAGGCAGAATGATGAAATAAATCTACAGTGGCTGTGGCAAATTCAGCCTTACAGAGCACAAGGAACAGCAGCAATAATTGTCCTGTGCATAACTGGCTGTGAAGAAGGCAGCCAGAACATTTGCTGCAAAATGAAGTTATCCTTCAATTTTCCTCCCTCTGAAAAAGGCAGCTGAATATTTCCCAAAAGGTCATTTAAGTTGCCCAACCAAAGCACAGTGCAGTATCAAGGTTTTTGAGTGGATTTTGCCCAAGCACCCAAACTCTGCACTCCTTTCTCAAGGCAATCTCAGCTGCTGTTCCCTCAGGGGCTGTCTGAGTGGGCAGAGACATCCAGCACACACACACACACTCCTGCTCACTTACACATGCCCAAAAAAGCAATAGCCAGAATCCTTTTTCTGGCTGGCAAAACCACATCAGTAGGATGGGGAACTTGTCAAAACTCCAGATTGCTTGAAGTCAGCAGTTGAACACGGAAAGTGATGGTGCTGGGTTAGTGCACAGGACCTCGAGCTGCCTGCAGGGCTGTCAGCCTCATTACTGGGCTGAACTGAAAGGATAAAACCCATCAGTCATCCTCTTCCAAAATCCACACAGCCCAGCCTGCAGCTCTCAAGCTTAGAAGAAACAGAGGCTAATGTTTAATGGAATCTCCAGGCCAAAGTAAATATTCTGTATTAATTCCTCAGCAGTGGGATGAATGAGAGGAGGAAGTGGCATATTACACTGCAATCTATTTAACTGGGACAGAGCCAAGCAAAACATGGGACTGCAATGAATGCTCCAGCCAAGGTATCAAAGTGAGGCATGGTAAATCCTACCCCTCAGACACACTGGGGCTCACAAACCCCTGGGGGAGTCACTTCAGCTTCACACGGGCAAGAAAATACCTAGAGGAAATCTTATCAGATGCTCTTGCCAGGCAGCACATGACTGCAGCTCTGGTGTTCTTGATTTCCTCTTATTTTCACACAGTCCCAATGATCAGTGATCCCCTGACCAGCTCTGGCAGCAATTGTTTGACCTGTCAAGCACCAAGAAGGGAATTTTGCCTTTGTTCTGTTCCTTCTCTCTGCAGCTGCAGCCCAGAGGTGAAGATCAGCTCCCCTCCTGCTCCTTCACACCCTGAGTTTCCCAGGAAATCTGGGGGTGCCCCTGGAGCTGCCCTGGGGAATCAGGGGGTTCAAAGCTCTGCAGCCAGAGCTCAGAGCTGCCAGCAGCCCCAGCTGAGAGCAGTGCAGGCAATGCCCAGGGAAATAACCCCACAACCCACACCCCACAGCCAGGGGAGAGCTCAGAGCCCTGCAGGGAGGGGCTGGCAGGGATCCCATCCTCAGGAGCAGCAATTCCCATGAATTCCCCTCAGGTCCTGCCACTGGTGGTGAGCAGTGTCACACACCAGCACCAGTGGCTGTGCAGCTGCTCCTGGGAACAGCCTGCTGGGCACTTCTGCATTGAATCAGTGCCCTGAGGCAGCAGCTGCAGGGGACACCAAATGAATCCATGTCCTGACAGAGCAGGGGGAAAGCCAGCACCCTCCCAGTGCCACAGCAGCAGGGACAACACCTCCCTGGGCCTGGAATCCTGGCTGGCTGCTGAATTCTCTTATTTGCCTCTTGCTTTCACTCATCTGTGGACACAGGCACCCAGCAGAACTCCAGTTTTTATTCCTGGGAGGTGAAAGGCACGTTGGGATTTCATCCTTTGTGGGGAGACACAATGGTAGGGATGGGCCTCACCTGTGCACCAAGCACACCTTTCCCTGCTCAATTCCTGCCCTCTGGAAGCCACTTATGGATCACATCTCCACAGACAAGCAGAACTACATCACTGGAGGGCCTGCCAAGCCCACGTCACACACATTTGACAACAGGCAATTAAGTCTCAGGGCACACATTTATCATGGGGAACATCAAGGACATGAGGGGCACTGCAAACATTGAGACCTCTGCACCTGCCAGAGCCAAAACAGCCCCAGAGGCAATACCCTGACTGCTGTAATCCACATTTCCTTCAATATGCTTCAAACCATTCATTTAACTTCATTAGATGTTGGATAAAAATAAGCCCACTTCCCCCCAGACAGATCAGGCCAGTTCTCCATCAAGGCTCTCAGTTAACACATCTGATAGCAAGGCTGGCAACACTGATATTACCTTGGCAGTTTTTAAAGCCTGATTGGGAATTATATCTATGGGGCTCTGTGGTTAAGCAAAAACCAGCCCTCCTCCAGTTACAGAGAGGAGCTGGGCAGTGCCTGGGCATTCCCCACCCCTGGCCAGTCCCAAACCATCCAGTGGCCACCCCAGGGCCTGCTCCTGCTGCTCTGCAGGCTCAGGCACAGCCAGGCTGTGCCCAGAGCTTCCTCCTGCAATGGCAGAGTCCTTGAGTCCTTACCTCTGTGTGGAATTTGTTGTCACACAAATACAACGATGTATTGATTGGTTTGAAAGGTTCAAAGTCAATGTTGACTTTCTTCTCTTTTCCTTCTTCTGTCACAATTGTTCCACAGTAAACAACCAGACCATTTGGAGGTACTACAACGACACAATGCAGGTTTAGATCACTAAGGAATGTGGCAAGCTGTAGCCATCAAAAACTGACTGCCAGCCCTTGAGACTCAGAGCAGAGTTGAAATTCAAGTCCCCTAACTTTTCATTTTCCTTTTTCCCCAGCTCATTCCCTCCCAGGTCTCTACAATGGGAAGCCTGCCTGTTAAACCCATGGATTTGCAAGCTCCCAGCACCCAGAGAAAGGCTGAGCAGCCCCTGCAGCTTTGCTGGTCCCCACACAGGGATTTGCAGTGACCATCCCAGGGAAGGCCACAGGCCAGTGCAGTCACAGTGAGCTCTTCCAGGGCTCATCTGACGTGGCCTGGGGTCTGTTCCCCCCAAAATGATGGCATGGCTCAATGCCATGCATAAGGGACACAGGAGTTTCTGCTTGGCAGAAAATGACTACTTCAACACAAATGAATTATTGCAGAATATCCAGCTCTTCAGTCTGGCCAAGCTCAGCAGAGTCAGCACTAAGAATGGAATCATGACTCCACTCTGTAAAGACAAGGACCACCTTACTATTCCAGTCCCAAAGTCCACCCCTGAAGTAGCCATCCAAGGGCAACATACCTGGAACATCAGTGCCAAACAGCAGCACAGGCCAACAGATTTGATTAGCAGAAAACTGCATAGTGCAGGAACTTAAGGCTGCTTCCAAGAAAGGGAAGTGTGCCAGCATCCATACAAGCTAGGAGTTACCTTTGTTATAGAGTTTCAGTCTTTGCTGTACAGATGTAATGGCTCCCAGAACTGAAAGGCGATTCACTCTTGACTTTATGTTGGAGGCAGTGCCAAACTCGTCTGCTAACATTTTTGCCACTCGTGAGATCTGGTCTTTGGGGGGAATGATCAACGAGATCATGCTGGTACCATTGCTGGGGAGGGAAAACAGGGATGTGAGCAGGCAGCAGAGCAACAAGCACCCTCACACCACACCCCACAGTGCTCTCCTCCCTCCCCCAAGGATGCTTCTTCATTTACTGGTGTCATTCCCTTCTGCTGGACAACAACGGGAGAGAAAAGGAAATAAAATTAAACAAAGCAGGCTCTTCTTCAGTGCTCAGCCTCTACCAAGTCCTCCAGAAGCTGCTTGTGCACTCTGGGAAGAAAGAACACATGTACAGACCAAGGGCTGTGAGCAGAAGGAATGGAAGCAGCTCCCAGCAGAGATTATTTAAAACAATGCAGCCACATACTTCCAGGACATCTTAGAGCCCATTCCATTTGTTCTCAGACAGCTGGAGCACTCAGCAGCCCAAGTGCTGTCTTAACACGTTGTTTTCCTCAGATTAATACAGAAAAGTGAACTGGAAGGATCCCTTTGTCACAGTGAGGCTTTCCTGCTTTCCCACTATCACTTTTCTCCCCATCAGCTCTGGCAGCTGCTGTAACTGAACTGTGCTAAGCACACACTGCTGCTTCACCAGCACCAACCCCAGGCACAGAGTCAGGAGATAAGACCCCACAAATCACAGAACAGGCTTAAATTAAAGGAAAATAAATTTGATATTCGTTTTTCCTAGGGCTTTGGGGTGGGTCCTGCAGAAATCTTAATCCCTCAAGCTGCCTCGTGGCTCAAATCCACCCAAATCCAAAAGAAAAACTGGGGAAGTTCCCATCTGCCTTCCAGCAGGTACCTCCCATTTGCCATGGAAGTATCCAGATCTCTGAAGTGCTGCCTCTGCATTGTCTCAGATTTAACCCAGACCTCATGCTTCCCATTAGAGTAATGGCATAAAAATCAAATCCCTCATCCTATCCTCCAGTCCTCTCAAGGGCAAAGCAGCTAAGCTCTGTGAAAAAGCCTCTTCTCAGGATTCTGAGTCAGAGAGCCAACAAAGTGCTTTTCAGACATCAAACCCCAGGGTTTTGCTCTTTTACATTTCTTATGGGAGGAGGAGCCCAGCCCAGCCCCTGCTCGCTGCTGTTTCAGGCTGTCACACACCAGGGTCCTGTGAAGTGTTTGGGCTACAGAGGCAGCAGGGAAGTGCTTTAAAAAGCATCACTTCATTAACCTCTTTACACGAGTTGTGCAGCCCTCTCCCAAAGATCCTCAATCCAGGCCAAGTTGAAACAGAGGCTGGTAGGTCAAATAAGTCCCTGACCTTAAAGACAACTAATTGGTTTTAATATCCCAGCTCCCCATACACAGCAATCAAAGCCACAAAGCCACTCTGGCCCGTGTCATTCCCAGGAGGAACTCTGAGCCACGCTGGCAGCTCTCAGGCTTCCAGGTCACCCCAGCCAAGAATGCTCCATATCCCACTCAATTAAAGTGTCACCCACCCCAGAGAATGGCACCAGCCTCAGGGACAGATAATGGCCATCACTGCCAGCAGGCTCCTTTGAGCAGGAGGCTGATCAGAAGGAAAGCAACTCTTCCCCACTTCTCTGTAAGCACTCCTGAGTTATCTCCTCCTCTGAAAGAACATGCCAGAGATTAGAAAGTTCTGCCCATCACATCCAACCTCCTGCACCCCCTAAGGGCATCCCAGAGTGTGGGAGTGGGACTGTTCTGCCCCCTTTGGGCACTCCATGGCTCTCCTGCTAGGAAGAGATGGCAGACAACTGTTCCTGAATGGAGGACAGGACAGAACTGTCACAAACTGCCTGGAAGAGCCCAATCCCCCCATCTACAAACTCCTTACAGGAATTTGCAGAGAGCAGGAAGGTCCCTCCTGAGCCTCCTTTTCTGCAAGCTGAGCCCCCCCAGCTGCTCCTCACAGAACTGACTCCCAGGACACTTCCCCAGCTTTGTGCACAGCAAGGAGGAAGGCTGGGTGAGCACTCCCAGGAGCAATTCCTCACTAAGCAGCCATTTGAAAAAGCTCCCTGCAGTTTTCAAATGCCAGTCAAAGTCATCCCTCAATGCCAGTCACAATTTTCAAATGCAAGTCACCCTTCAGGTGCCAGCCCCTGGCCTTGTGCTGTGTTCCACTGCCCCACAAACACTGGTGCCAGCCCTGAGCACCCACTGGATCCTACTGGGGTTGTTTATCCCACACACAGCACCTCATCCACCAGGCAGGGGCACAGCACTGCTCCTCAGGAACACCCACCCAGGTACCACAGTGGCCTTCACACACCCTGCTGATTTATTACTGCAAGCAAACAAATGAGAAGGGTCTCAGAGGACACACTCCCCTCATTTAAATCTCCATCTAGCTCACCACAGCACAGTACTGTGTCTGGGCCAATCCTTCAGTGAATTCCAGCCTGGATTTGTATCCAAAAGCACCTTCCACTACCAACATCAAGTGCATTTCTTGGGTTTGGCATGCTTCACCACTATTTACACAGCCAGAGCTATTTCAGGCTCTAACCAATTCCTGCAGAATCCAGCAAAACAGCTGGCATGCAGCTTGCCACAGCAGAAACCTTCCAGGCTGCCTGGAGCACAAGGAGCCAGCCAGCTTGTCACCATGTCCCCAGGCACCCAGCACCCCAAATGGTCACTAAACAACCAAAAACTGAGACCAGCAAGACACCAGCTGAAGCAGCAGCACTCAGGGTGGCTGCAGAGCTCCCTCACACACTGCCAACACCTCGTTATCCAGCCATGCAAGAGCAGCTTTCCTCTCTCAAAGCAAGCTTGTACCTGCCTGTGACCCTAATGCAGCATGGCAGGGTCTAAAAACCCTGTGGTGCATCTGCTAAACTCACCCCAAGGAGACAAAATACAGCAAAGAGCTTCTAAGAAAGCTGCTGTTCAAAAACACTCTGAAAAAATAGGTTATTCTGCAAAGTAAGGTAATTTCCAAGTCTCCTCTGGGTCTTTGCAGCCTCAACAAGATAAAAGGGATTTCTGCAAATCCCACCCTGTCCCCTCTGGAGCTGAGGGTTCTGAAGTGCACTTGCCTGGGATTGAGGTAAGGAATTTCCCCATAACCACGCTAAGGGCTCCCCAAAGGGGGCACAGCTGCACCACACACCTGCCATGGGGCACAAGCCAGTGATCTGCTGAGATCCTGCACTGCTCACAGGGGTCACACTGGGCCGGGAGCTGTGTCTGTCTGTCCTGCACTGCTCACAGGGGTCACACTGGGCCAGGAGCTGGCTCTGTCTGTCCTGCACTGCTCACAGGGGTCACACTGGGCCAGGAGCTGGCTCTGTCTGTCCTGCAGCACCCACAGGGGTCACACTGGGCCAGGAGCTGGCTCTGTCTGTCCTGCACTGCTCACAGGGGTCACACTGGGCCAGGAGCTGGCTCTGTCTGTCCTGCACTGCTCACAGGGGTCACACTGGGCCAGGAGCTGGCTCTGTCTGTCCTGCACTGCTCACAGGGGTCACACTGTGCCAGGAGCTGGGTCTGCCCTGCACCACCCCCAGCACTCCTGGAGGAAGAAGGGACCCCAGGGATCCCAGACTGTATCCTGATTTCACAGCACTGCTGAGGTTTCCCCTGGTTCAGCACACCCAGCTCCCACCAGAGCAGAGCTCCAGCTGCTCCAGCTGCTGTCCCTGCTCTGCCCAAAGAGCTGCCAGGGCCATCCCAGAGCAGGATGCTCTGAGATGTTTGCTCTGGAGGGAAGCAGCATCCCTGCATCACAAATGCCACTGCTCAGGGGGCTGGGGCAGAGCAAGCCATCAGGAGCACAAGGGGCACAGCCCACACCCTACAAAGAACCAAGGGGCAGCTCAGTGCCAGCTCTGGGGAGGCACTGCCTGCACTGTGGGTACTGCTCTCAGTGCCAGTCCTACCAGGAATGGGCAATCAGCTCAGATTTATCAGCACCTGCCATGAGCAGCTTTAGGGATCTCTAGGAGAGAGGAAGAGAATCAAAGCTTCAACTTCCCCACACCACAGCAGCTGAGCTCCAGCTGTCTCCCACAGTGTGCTAGGGGGCTGTTTGAGGGAAGAGGGGAAGCAAAATAAGCACATTTTGCTCTCTGGAGACAGCAAGTTCTTCAGAAAATCAAGGTTTGTGGATAGGACAGCCTTTCTATTATTAAAACTCCAATGTTACTACAGTTGGAATTTCAGACAACTGTGCCACCAAACAGCTTTCCCAGACACAGAGAGACCTCAGAGCAGGTGCTGGCAGCGAGGGCAGTGCAGCCACCACTAACCCATCCCGGGGAGCTGCAGGGCAGAGCTGTGCCACTCCTCCTGCCAGCAGCTGCTGTGGCACTGAGCAGCTCCTTCCCTGCCAGCAAAGGAGGGATCACCCTCCCTGTGCTGTGTGTGCAGCCCAGAGAACTGCTGGGATGGCCCTGAGGATGCTGGCACCAGCTGGTCCCTGTCCCCAGCCCACACCACGCTCAGTGCCAGGAGCAGAGCCCTGTGTGGATGTGCTCTGTGCTCCAGCACCAGGGAGGCACCAGAGCCAGAGCCAAGAGCTCAGAGCAGGCACTGCACCCATCTGGGACAGCCTGCTCTCCACGACAGCTGCCAGAGCAGCCTCCTGCTCTGGGTGGCCATCTCCACCTGCAGGGCTCTGCCACCACATTCCTGCTCTCCTGCCATCAGCAGGAGCAGCTGAGCAGATCCTCAGACCTTCAGCTGGTACCACACACTGATGTGGTGGCTTTCCAAAAGGCTCCCAGCACCTCACACAGCGCTGTGCCACTGCCACACCCACAGCAGCAGCACCCAGCACAGCTCCCCTCACCTGGCACACAACCCCCAGCACTCTGAGGAGGAGCAGCCAACCTGTCTCCTGCAATTCGGGCTATGAGCTGGCACGGGAGAGCATTAATTTCACAGCCTGCTATATAAATAGCAGTGACTGGCTGCCCTGTGCTATCAGAGGAGACCTGACAAACAGCAGCTGAGCTGTAGCTGCTCCACAGTGAAACATTTCACACTGCCAGCACACCGTGGAATGTGGGATACAGAGGCAAGGGAGGACAGTCATTCCCTAGGACTCAAAACAAGCTGATTTTTACAGGGCACAGCTTCAGAGCATCCTGCTCTCCCCAGCAGCCAAGGGCAGCACCAGGCCTGTGTGTGACTGCCAGACACTGGCAGGAGCACAGAGAAAACAGCTCCCAGATAAGCTGATCCCAACCACTTTCCACAGCCAGGAAGATTTCTATGGAACAACTGCTGCCACACACTGCTCTGAGCCACAGCACCTTCCCCAGGTAACTCCTGCTGCTCCCCACCAGGACTGGGCATCACTGGGCAGGCACAACACACCCCAAGGAGCCCAAGCTGCCTGGACAGCCAGGGCTACCTAAATTATGTGGTGCCTGAAGTATTCCCTGCACAGCCAGCTGCCAGGCAGATGCCAGCAACACCTCTTCAATCCAAGGCAGAACTCCATCAGGCACACCCAGAGGTGCCAGAGCTGCTTCTGAACCAACATCCACAGTGCTGCAGGCACCTGGAACTTCAGTGAAGGACCAAGCTCAGGCACAGCCCACAAAATCAGTGATGTGAGGAAAGATATTTGAGGGTTTTGGTGCTGTACCTGAGCAGATGTTGAATGGAGAGCTACAAAAAGGAAGTGTCCTTTGGTACAGGCAAGTACAAATTGCAGGTTTGGGTTCCCTCACAACACCCAGGCCATCAGACACTCCCCTCTCATCCTGCCCGGGGTGCAAGGGCACTGACCTTGCCAGAGGGAAGTTCTGCACATGCTCTTGCAACTTATGAATTGTAGCTGTGAAACAAACAGGTCCCAGCTGTGCCCTTTAAAGACTTCATGTCTTTCAGTAAGACAAAGCTTTCATCAAACAGAAAGTGGCTCAAGTCCACTTGAAATCTGGAGAGACAACAGCAGATTCAAGAGCTGCACCACTTTTCCTGGAAAACCTGCTAGGAAGGAGCAGGGAATGTCAAGAGCCCAGGATCCCACAGTGCTTCAGAGGCCACATCACCTGGAAGCCAAGGACTGCACAGCCTGTGAGAACATCAGCTGAATGCTCTGCAATAAACCCAGCCAACACACCTCAACCTCACTGCTGCTCAAGGCACCAGGGTTTTGTGATGGGTTTTGTGATGGGTCCAGCAGAAGCAGGTGAAGTCCCCCTGCCTGCTCAGCCCCTGGCTCTGAGCAGAGCTGGAGCAGGACAGCAGCACTGCACAGACACCCAGGCAGAGCACACAGCACTGGGGGGCTCCATGGCACCCACAGCTCCTCTGAGCTTCAATGTGCAGCTGAGCCAAAGGCCAGGGAGAACTCTGTACAGCAGCAACCTCACAATCCCCCAGAGCCATCCTGCATTTCACCCCAGCACGCAGCAGAACTCTGGGTCATCTCCCAAACACTGACATCAAGACATTCCTCAAAGGATTCCACGTCACCCAAAGAAGGGTTGGCAGGTATGGAAGGGACCAGCTCCCAAGCAAAAGTAAGGCAGAGTTCACCTCTCTGGAGCCACTGACACCTCTGGAGCAGAGAAAAAGGACAAGATGGGGGCAGGGTGGGTGTGAGGAGAGGATTTGCAGAGTCAGGAGACCAAGCAATTCGTTCTTCAGGAATCCTTTTCAGTACAAGCATTAATTGGAGAAATCGAGGCCCCCCTTCCCCTGAACTGAAGAAACACCCCAGACACCGAATTCTTCCATCAGTCTCTGAATGCCACCTCTCCCCTGGACAAAGGAAAACCACTTAACTGCACAGCATGAGACCGTGCAGCTATTCCACCATGGCTCACACAATGCCAGGCTCTCCTGCTGGAGTCCTGCTCCAAAGCCCATGACAGGAATCTTGTACGTCTTGAAGCAGACACTGAGACCATCCTGGAAGGGTATCCTGCCCTCCTAGCCTCACCCACTGACCTTCCCAGAGAGGAAAGGCCTCCAGATGCCAACCAAGCTCTGAGTGGCAGCCAGGGAGAGAAGCACCCAGCTAGAACCCATCCTGGAAAACACAAGTGAGCCTCATTTCCTCAGTGCATCCCTGGCTCCAGCAGCCAGGAAAGCTTCCCCCAGGGAGGCAGCAAATAGTTGCTGAGCAAAGGAGCAGAGGCAAGACTGGCTGCAGGCTGAGAAGGGTCAGACAAGGCAGGCCTTCCCCCTGAGCAGCCCCAGCTCCTGCCAGGAGCTGCTCCTGGGCTCAGCCTCCCTCACTCCCAGGACACAAAGGAGGCGGGACAAGAATCAGGTCACAGACTTCTGCTGCTCCACCAGCACGCTTTGGCAGCTCTCCTGTGTCTGAGGGTGCACAGGTAGCAGGTGACAGCGAGCCCTTGGCCCCTGGGCCACCACACACCACGTGCCCAGAGGGACACTCAGCAGCTCCATCCCCAAACCGGGGCCAGCTCTGATACTGCTGCTCAGGCCACCACCAGCACCCCCATCCCAAATCAGAGTGCAGCTCCAGGAGCAGATCCCAACTTCATCCCAAGCACAAGTGCATCCTGCACACCCCAGGGAGGTGAATCAATGCCTCTCCAAAATCCCTGGATCAAAGGCAACACCACAAAACATAATTGCACAGGCATGTTTTGAATAGGCCTTATTGGCTGCATCTGACCTCATGCAGAAAGCCCGGATGCCCAATTACTGGGAAGTGGAACAGACATTTCTGCACTTCAGACATTTGTGACTCACTGGGAGGCTCAGTTTTGCCACAGCTCCCCTGCTCTCCCTCCTCCTCCTCCAATTATTAATGCTCCAAGTTTAAAAGACTTGTTGCATTATGCTAATGGGCCATTTGGGTACAAGATGTACACTGGGGGACTGAAACAAATCCAGATTTGCTTATTAAGATGCTAATGCCCCAGAGCTACATGGGAATAGGTGGCTAACGGGAGGAAAGAAATCCAGTTGCCACAAAGCCAAAAAAGTCTGTCCTCTTTTGAGGTGCTCGTTCCCATCTCCCACCACGTCATTCCTCAGGGGCTCATTCATTAGCTCGATGTGAATGATGATCTGTGCATGAATCACACTGCTCACTAATGATTCACACAGTTGTGAAAGAGGTACCAGGCTGTTCAACAGCCACAGGCTGTCAGACACTCACTGCAGTTCTGATCTGGAGCCACTTTTCCAGCTCAGGTCCTCCTCAGCCACTTGCTAGTGAGCACTCTCCAAAAAGCACTTCCTAATTGTTGCTGTAATTCAAAAGGAACAGGTACAGCAGGCAGGTGAGAGCCCAGGAAATGTTTTACAACCATTAGGCTGAGGCAACCAGCAGGATGTCAACAACCCTTTGGACATTGTCCCTGGCTCCAGCTGTCTTCCCACCTGGCACAGCTTTCTCAGACCACCACTCTGAGCACCACTGAAACACGAGACACTGCTTAGTCCTGAGAGGTCTGATCAGCCCTGCCTACATGAAATCCACATTCAGCCTCTAGCCCAGCACTGTGGACACTGGCAGCCTGCAGAGGTCCAACAGAGCAGGGAAATGGTGTGGAAGTACATCCCACGTGGTTTCCTGCCAGTGGCCTCAGCTCTCCCTTCTGCTCTGGACTGTTTCTATGCCAGCCTCTCTGCAAACACCTCCTTCCTCTCCTCACACCACCAGAAGCAAAGGCAGTATTAACATTATAGCCTTTGTCCCTCAAAGTGACCTCCTTTAGGAACTCTGCCTGCCACAGGCAGGATGAGAAAGCACGACCTGGAGGAAGCAATCTGCCTTGGGTAAGAACTTAAACCACAACCTTTCCCCTGAGCACTCCACACTAATGACACATCACCAGGTCTAAGCAGGAAACTCAGTCAGTAAAGCTCAATTCCTGCAGACCCTTCTCCTCCAGCCCTTGTCCCACCCATGTTTCCCATTTCCCAGTGTGACAGCACAATTCCAGCTGGAGCAGGACTTTTCCACAGGAGAGGCTCTGCAGACACCAGCTCACAGGAGATCCTCAAGGCTGTCCCATGACTGGAAAGCCAAGGACCACCCTGGCATGGCTCTGCCCTTCCCAGATGGACCAGCTCACCCAGGCCTGGGGCAAGGCCTCCATCCTACCCCCCATGCTGAGGTGAAAGCTGCAGAAACAGCTCCAGTATCAACAGCCAAACTGACCCAGAGCTCAGACCCGAGGCACAGCCACAACAACAAACAGATCCTGATGAAGGAGGCAGGGAAAGAGATCTGCAGCCAGGCTGGGAGCAGGAGAGGGAGGGAAGGGAGCCCCAGGACTGCCACATCCCTGGCAGTGCAGGCAGACACCATTCAGTGCTGACACATGTCACCAAATGCTCCTCCTGGTGCGTGACCCCTCGAGCCAAGAGAGCTGCTCTGGTACCTGCCTGGCCATGGTGCTGGTGTCACACTGGAGCAGGAGCACACCTAAATCTGCAGGGCTGTGTCTTGGATGGAGCAGGAGAATCCACACTGGAGTTAACTCGGCTGTGATACTGTGCCACAGCTATCCCAGCACAAGTCCAGCCCCAGCACCACCAGCAGAACAATCCACCCACAGCAGAGTGCTGCAGGAGCTCTGCCTAATTCAGGAGGGAAACACAGCACGAGAGAACCCAGGCACCACGGTTCCCCAGGACTGTGTTCAAAAGAAACTGGGAAAAGGCAAAGCTGTACAGGACATACCTGTCACTGACCCAGCCATCCATCCCCTGCCTGCCCCACAGTGGTGTTAGCTCACAGCCATGTGGGCTCTCAGGCCACTTCTGCAAAGGCCCACCATGCTCACAGTGGAACAGGACAAGATTACCTTATTCCCAGAAGCACCAGGCTGTCCAAGCACATCTGAGCCCTGCCAAGCTGCCTGCTCCCAGAGCAGCACCACCCCAGCACAGCCCAGAACAAGGTGTGGAGAGGCACAGCCTCCTGCTCCTGTTCCACAAGGCTGGGGAACAGCAGCAGCTTGTGGCTAATTCCAAGGCTGGGCTTCTCCATCAGGACCAGCAAGACTCCAGACAGACTGCAAGAGAACCCATCTGCAAATGATGCTGGGCAAATCTTTTCTGTCTAAGCAACAGGTGAGCTTGTACACCCTCACACAGAACTATGTTTCATTTTCCAGGAATTCAAGCAGAACTATGTCTCTCTTTGCAGGAATCCTCATGTATTTTCAGCCTCTGTCCTTCGTGGTGACTTTATTTCACTTTTTATTTCTCCCATATAGTAGATGAAGTCTCAACATGGCAGAATCCAAACCCAGGCAGGAACTGCAACACTTCATTTCCTCCCAAGGCTCTGGAGACACCAAGACATCTCCTTCTCTTGCCATTTCTCCCTCCTCCAGCTTTGAAACATTTCTTCCAGTTACAACCAGATTAAGTTACTTGTTCAGACTTCATTTCTGCATTTGCCCTGTTTGACCCACCTTCCAGAGCACATAATCTGCAAAAATGCTCTTCCACACACCAGCCTCAGTCGTGTTTGCAGTCAGTGCCTGCAGAGACACCTCCATCTTCACCTCCTCTCTTCCTGTCTCAATAAAACAACCAACAAGAGCTCCTGCTCCCAACAGAGCAAGCTCAGAACATGGGAGATGTCTCCAGAGAAGGTTCCTGAAGGTTTTCCCACTGTAAGGGAGCTCCACACCCTGCACCAGCTGCACTCTCACCCTGGGTCTGGAAGCCCATCAGGCCAGGGAGGCATCAGAACCATTTCCAAGCAGAGACAGCATTTCTAAGATGTGGAGAAGTTTCCAAACATGATTCCAGCGTGACATCTCAGGTCCTCTCCCAGCAAAGAGACTGCTTGTTGTTGCTGGTACTTGATTTTGCCAAGCATTTACAGCTTAGATTAGCAGAAAACCCTGCCCATGGCCCAGCTAACTATTCAGAACTGCACAGAGCAAAGGAACAAAGAGGGATTGTCAGTTTAGCACTGACACTGGAAAACTGCATGAAGCAACAGCAGAAAAGCCCTGAGAGAGAGGATAAAGGAAAACAGAGTGGCTAATGCTGCTTCTACTTGGGCTGCTGCAGCTCCACAGAGAGAGACACAGCTGCAGCTTCTGGGGGGTCCAGTGTTTCCCCCAAATCTGTTCTACAAAACTGAACTGTGGACTGAAAGCAGAATGAATCCCTCAGTAGGGGAGAAGCAGAGATGTCTGATGAAACTCTGAGCGCTCCAAGCTCTCAGAGAAGAATGGCAAGGTTAAACTTCTGACAAGGCCACAACTGGCTCATCAGCAGCCTTTTATTCCCATCTTCTTCTGGCCACAAAGGTTAATTGCCAGCAGGGCTGAGCTGGCCCCTCTGCTCCTCCTCACAGCCTGTGCAGAGCCCAGCTCCCCCCTTCCACCTCACCACATGTGAAACACCAACTCAGCCACTCTGTACAGGATCACACAGCTTGCAACTCAACTTTGGAGAGCTGGAAGGAGATAACTTCTGGTTTAGGAAGCAAGGCACAGATAACAGCTCCTTCTAGTCCCTGTCAGCAGAGACAGGGCTTTGAGGTGGGGTTGGGGAGTTAAAAATTACTTTTCACTGTTTTGAATTGACAGATTCTTTCTGTAGAGATCAGTGAGAAAGTCAGCTTTCCTTAGCAAGGCTAGGAAAAAAACACAGGGCATTCCTGCTAGGAGTTACCTCCAGGTCTGAGAGGCAGACCTACCCCTGCTGGCCTCCAGCTGATCAGCTTCTGGGAAAGCTGAGGTTTTAATCTTTCCCCTGGATGCTCTGCCCAAGCACTGCCCCTTTCCTCATCAATCCCATAAAAGCACTTCCTCGCCCTCCTGCTCACTTGACTTTTGCTAACACCCTGCAGACTCCATGGAGATTTTAGCACCAGAGCTGGATCAGAGGAGAGGTGCCCCAGCCACCACATGCCAGGGGAATGTCTGACTCCAGCTTCCTCCATTTCCCGTCCCTTTGATCCCCTGCAGGAACAGCACACGAAACTGGGACACTGCTGCTGGGTCACTAATGGAGCACATGAGTAAGGGAAGGTGGGGACACCAGCGAGGCCCTGGCCCTCCACACCACCCTGCTGGAAGGCTTTGTCCCCCAACCCACCCCAGAACAGGTCTTCCTACTCCCCAGGAAGAGGAGGTGACTCTTCCAAAGGCAGGAAAAGCCAGTTCCACTGCCTCACACCTCCTGTGCTGGGGAGCCTGAGCCTGCTGGGGGCTGAGGCTGCTGCACCTCTTCTCCTTACTGGACCCAAACCAGGATTATTTTGGCTGGCACTCCCTGGAAGACACTGAACCAGCATCACCTTGCTCAGAGAAGACTTGCTGGCACCAGCCCACCTTCCTCAGGACCTGGTTTAGCAGCTGGCACAGATTAAATGAAGGCACAGCAGTATCACCACACCCAGGAGATGAGCTGGATCCAGGGGGCACAGCTAAACCCCCCACACGGATCTGACTGTGCCTGTGGCATCCCTGCTGCACAGCAGAGCTGTTCAGGGGTCACTGCAAGAGGGGAGACAGGGCAGACACCTGGGCTGTGCCTCAGGAAGCTGATACCCACAAGGGACACCTGCCCTGCAGCCTGCCACGAGAGCTCCAACACCTGCTGGAACCTTCTCTGCAACACTCATCTATCCCAAACCATGCCAGAGCTGACATTGAACTGGGCACAGCTGGAACGAGGGAGAGACAAAACTCCAACTCTACATTTCCAAAACCCACTCAGGCTCTCTCAGTGCTCTTGCACAGAGCTATGTCACAAGTTCCAGCGGATGCCTGGAGCTTCCCAAGCTCTTTCAGCTTCCTGGGACCCGTGTGAGCACAACCTGTGCTGCCCACACCATGCACAGGCACAGCCCCGTGATCAGCTGGGGCAGCCAAAGTCCACTGTGCCACGGGAAGGGCAGCCTAGGGTCCCCACTCCCTGCTCCCACCCGCCATCCCTGCACAGATGCATCAAAAATCAGAGTAAAAGAAATTTAGGGAGACCTGTAGCTAGGGTTCCCCTCCTGCCTGGGTTACTTTTCAGCTGAACGACTCCACAGGCTGACCCTGCACAAAGAACAAGCACCAGCACTAAAGGACATGGCAGGACAGCTGCTCGGCCTCTGCCAGCTGCTCCCAGGCTTTTGGGGAGGCACAGAATGATGCCAGTGCTGCCCCAGCTCCAGCAACACCTGCTCAGGTGAGCCTGTGGAAACTGGAGCCGCAAGGGTGGCTAAGGAGTGACCCTTCATTTTTATTTTATCAGGCTGTCTGCCGAGACACACTTTCTCTGCTATTTCACAGCCCCGGGACCTTGAGGTCTCACAGTCCCTCGAGCCCAACTGATGGAACCAGTCAGTGCCAAGCTGCCCTCTCAAACAGGCACCCCTGGCATGGGGCAGGCTGCAGGAACAGACATTCTGGGGGAGCAGAAAAAAAATTTAAGTGCAAGGATTAAAGCGGCATCAGAGACTTTAAACTTCCCACTGTCCAAACTTTGGAAGAGCTTGCTTTCAGGGAAATGGAGCTGAGCACCTTGGCTGGGAGGGGAAGCGGTGAGAAAGATCAAATAACTGTCAGTAAGGAAAGCAAGGAACAAATGCTGCCTCAGCCCCTGCCTCCCTGCCCTTGCCCCGCCGCCCTCCCCGGCCCAGCCGGTCCCGCGGGAAAAGCCCAAGGCGGCACGGGGGACAGAGGAGCGTCTCCTCCGGCTGGAATCCGCCTCCCGCCGCTGCCAGCTGGCTCGGGCCGGCCGGACGGGCCGGCAGCGGGGCGGGCACCGGGGACACGCACCTGTGCCACCCCCGCCGGGCCCGGGGGGAGCCGCACCA
>VWZS01007059.1:36316-57290 GCA_013397075.1 Rhabdornis inornatus
GGGGCGGGACCGCGCGTGCGCGCGGGTCTCGCGAGAGCTGCGCGGAACAGCCCGCGCGCGCTTCAAGGGCCCGTGAGGGACGGCGGGGCCGGGGCGGGGCCGGGCACCGGTCAGGACTGAGGGCACCGAGTGGGACTGAGCGGGACCGAGGGGACGGAGCTAGACTAAGGGAACCGAGTGGGACTGAAGGGACAGAGCGGGACCGAGGGAACCGGGCGCGACCGAGGGCACCGAGTTGTGCCTGGGCACAGCCTGCTCAGGGCTCGGTACGCCGCCCTCAGGGCAGTCTCCTTCATGGCACCGGAGAACTCGCACATGGGTCAGACACGACTTTCATTTAATAAACCCATACTGATTATTCCTGATCACACTCTCCACCACCTCTGCCCCCCTGGTATAAACTGTCTTGAGTGCCAGAACAAAAACCATCCTTTCCTCTCCCCCCGTACTTGAGCTGGCAGGACAAAGCAGCTGCAAACCCAGTTTTCATCCCAGTTAAAAGACACGGAGTAAGAGATGAGGAAAAGGAGACACAGCCACATTTCTGCACCTCCCTGGAAGGCTGGGCTGCTCAAGCCTGGAGCCTGCTTAAAGGCTAAGTCCAGGCACAAAGTGTCTGAGGGTGAAGTCCCACTGCTACTGCAGTCACAGGACTTGGGCCACCTGGTGAGAGCAGCACTGACACTCTCAGCAGAGCCCAGAAACCTCCTTTTTGCCTGTGAATAAAGCACAAGTCACACAAAGTTACAGTTGCCTGGCTGTTCCCTCTGCAGCTATCACAGGCAGTGAAGTGCTCGTGTTCTCCATCAAAGGCCAGGAGACCAGGAACTCCATGTTGGACACTTTTCTACTTTTATTTTAAAAAAATCCAGAATGGATCCAGTAACAGTTTTATTATCGAGGAAATTGTTTTACCATAAGCAGAGAACAGACACAGGATGGAGCAGAAGGCTCAGACAAGCAAAGTACTGAACTTCCACACTGCCTCTTTTGTAAGAAATAATGTTACAGATGAGTTTGAAGTAGCCTCTTTCCTTCAGAACAAGGGTACCAGCCTAGCTCAGGGTTAAATGATCTCTAGAAATGTCCCCAGCCTTGCTCCTGCTGCTCACAGGCCTCCACCTGCTCCCAGCTCCTCAGGGAGGAGCCATGCAGGCCTTATTCTCCCCCCCATTCCCAGACAGCTTCCATCTCCACCCTCCAATTTCGTGACATGGTTTCCAAGCTTGGATCTTGGCTTTACTACACCATTGTGTCAAGTATTAAATGATCAGCCAGTCCCCAGGTGCTCAGGGGAACACGCCAGGGCCAAACTCGTAACTTTGTCTGGCATGAATTAACTTTCATCAAGTGCCAATTTATCTAGCAGACACATCACTAAGTTTACACATTGAAGAATTTTATATATAGAATACTGCAAAAACACAGTAAGTCTGAATTCTGCCCCTTGCTGCTCAGGAAGGTCCCTTCTCTCCCAAGCATCAAGAAAATCGACCTCTTCATCATTCTCTTGTCAAGGCCAGACAGAGACTCCTTATTGCTTCTCTTCCTTCTGATCCCCTGGACTTCCAGAACCCTCTCGCTCCGAGGCCATCTGTGAACAAACAGATTTATTACTTGTGGTAACAACAAACTGCTTCTTCTGGCCATTTTTCCCTGGCTCAGGTCAGCTCCAGCCTGGAGAATCCTCCTCCAGTGCAACAAGCAATGTTCACTGAGAAGGGAAATCATCTCTGCCTGAGCTCTGAGAGGGAGCAAACAATCCTTCCATGACTGCCTTTCCCAGGGGATGCAACAGGCTGACACTGCAGCACTGAGGGTTTGCTTTGCCATCAGGACAGCAGCTGGCCCCAGGAAGGACAGCTCAGCACCACAGTCACCTGGGCACTGTGCCACTGCTGTGCTGGGACAGCTCCCTGCACAGGCAAGCACAGCCTGGCCAGGTGCCAGGGCCTTCCACTGGGAAGGAAACTGAGAAGAAAAGCCCAATGGCCTTTACTGTGGCTTTAGGCACACCGAACAGGAATTGTGTTTGACAAGCACCCTGAAGGAAGGATATTCACCTTTACTAATTAAGTATTAAGTATTCACCCCTTCAGGCACTCCATGCACTGAGGGGAAAGCCCTCTCCTTGCTCTTCTGCATGCTCCTTAATAAGAGCTCCCTCTTTTCCATGGAATGCTGTACAATAGCAGAACACCCAGCCTGGAAGCATGGCCAGGATTTCAGGCCTTCAGATCCCCCTGGACTTCCACATCTGCCTCTTCAGCCAGTGGCACTCAGAGGGAGCTGCACAGAGGCTCAGCAGCACCTCCCACCCAAGAGTTCAGTGTCCTGACTCTTGTCCCAGCCCAGCTCTCACCTGCAGTTCAGTGTCCTGACTCCCCCTCCTCACCTGAGGATCTCAAAGTGACCTGGCCATGCACCTACCTTCTTGTATGCCATCTCAAAGAGTTTCAGGGAAGCCTGCTGCAGGCTGGTTGCTGCCTGCCTGATGTTCTCTCCTGTTTCACTGTCTTTACGAGCCAGAAGTTCTCTCATTTTAGCAATTTCTTCCTTTAATTTGTTGCACTGTAAAAAAGACACAGAAGGTGAAATGCTGCACTTGGTTCATGGTTAATCTCCATCCTGTCATTTCACCACCTGCTGGCCACAGCAAAACTCCCTTTTTGTGCCAGAAGCCATGAAGTGAAGCCTCAAAGTGAGTCTGCAGGGCCTAGGACTGTGCCCAGCTCCCAGTGGGCACCTGTCCAGTTCACTGACAGGGTCCCAGTTGGCATCAATGGGGCCCTGTTTGCTGTCTGGGCAGAGGTGCCAAGGACAGAGCCCTGCAGGGCTGGCCAAGGCCATGCTCTGTGCCTGGCACAGCTCACCTGGCACAGCCACGCCAGGGCAGGGCACAGCAAGCTGGTTCCCATGGATCTGAAGGTGAGCAGGGCTGCTGTGCCCTGGCCAGTCCCTGTGCTGCCCATGCAGCAGGAGCTCAGAGCAGACCAGCAGAGCAGGCTCAGCCCAGCCTGGAGCCATCTGCCAGCCCCTGCAGTGCCCCTGGCACTGCCTCCTTCCCTGCTGGGCTGCTGGAGAGGGCTCCTGGGCATGGCTGTGCCAGCAGGGCTCACAGACACAGGGACAGGGAGTGACAGCCACCATCAGCACTGAGCCAGCACAGGCTGCCCCCCTCCCCCAGGAAATCACAAGGAGCAGTCCCTGCAGGGAACTGAGATTTAGGTTCTGTGCTCCTGGCAGAGCCCAGACTCTCATTTCACAGAATTCCAAACAAAGAGCCAGCCAGTATCACAGAATCCCAGAATGGTTTGGGTGGGAAGGGACCTTAAAAATCATCTCATTCTACCCCCCTGCCATGGCCACTCAACCAAGTTATTCCAAGCCCCAGTGTCCAACCTGGCCTTGGGCACTGCCAGGGATCCAGGGGCAGCCACAGCTGCTCTGGGCACCCTGTGCCAGCCCTGCCCACCCTCACAAGGAGGATTTCCTGCCCAATATCCCATCCAGCCCTGCCCTCTGGCAGTTTAAAACCCTGCCCCTTGTCCTGTCCCCATCTGCTGGCACAGAAACAGCCTTTAACTGAGTAGAGGCTGCTACCAACAAACTGCAATCATGTTCCCTCAGACACCTTGGAGCCCTTTCACTCTGCTTCCCAGAGTTGTTCAACTGGCAATTGGGCACACTCTTCTAAACCTGGCTTTTGAAATTCACAGTGCACTGCCTTAGAGTGTTGTGAAAAGCACTCTAGGATATTAAATATCCATTTCACTTCTGAGAGAGAAAAATTTGAGTTAAGTGGGCGCTGATTTTTATTGCCCCCAGGTTCTTGGGTGCTGTGCACGCACTGCCAGCAGAGCACAGAGCTCTGCCTCTGTCCCTGCTAACAAGGGCAGGCACTGCCCACAATCTCCAGCCTTGGAGCAAAGCCCCCCTGTGAGGAGCCAGCCACAGCAGAGTCCTTTCCTTATCACAGCCCTGCAAGGCCACACCAAGGACACAGCTCTGTCAGAAACCTCTGAGCAGCTTCCCAGGCACTCACAGCCTCAGAGACACCAACCCTGCACTCTGCAATAGCTTATTTACCAGCCCAACCCAAACCCTGCTCCCCTGAGGATGCCTGTCCATCCTCCCCTCCCACAGCCAGAGGTGCAGGGCTGTGCCACCTCCACCCAGCATGGAAACACAGCCAGGGCCAGCTGGGATTTAAATGGGAATGGGAGCAATGGTTTAGTGAGGAATTTCCCAGGATCAGGAACCACCTACCTCATCTGCTGGCAGCTGATCCTTGAACTCTTCCATCTTGGACTCGGTGTCGTGGATGATGCCCTCAGCCATGTTCACGGCCTCCACACGTTCCTGGGGGACACAACTCGTCAGGGCAGCTGCCCACACCACTGCTGACACACGTGGTGACACTTCATGCCCCAAACTGCTGAGCTCCATTCAAGATCCCACCCAGGGTCCTTCTTAATGGCACCAGCGCAAGAAGAAACGCACACAAACCACTTCTAGGTGCACTGTGGCCCCACAGGGCCCTAGAGGAGTCTGTGCCAGCCAGCCCTCAGGGTTCCACCCACAGTCACTCCCCTGAACTACAGATGACCACTGCACCAGCACTGCTGGCACATGGGAAAGGACAGACACCTCAGGGACAGCACAGCACACTCTGCTCCCTGGGAAAGCAGAGAATATCCTGAAGCTTCTTCAGCAACAGGAGCACTAGAGACAACCCAAATGCTGGGTGGTTTTACTCATGGTCCCTTATTACAAAAACTCCCATTTATGCATTCCTGATGCTTTCATGGCAGTAAAACCAGGATCAGAAAAGCGTAATGAAACTATTTTGAAAGCTACAGTGAAGTCAGGAGAAGTGTTAGTTCAAATAACCTGATCACCTTGCTCTGTGAGCTCACTGGACAGGAGTGAGTCCCACTCAGGATTACAACAGAGAGGAACTTATCCAGCAATTTAAGATAGAAAGTAAGGCAGCAGGACAGTTTTCAGTGCTGCCTCTTGAGATGCCAGACCTCCCCCTAAGCTCCACAGCAAAGATGAGGTCATTCAAACAGGTCTTTGAAGGTTCTCCAGCTGACCTACAGATGCCCATCAGCCACTGCTTTGTGGCTTTAGGGGTTCTGAGGCCAGGCAGTGCTGCTTCCTGGGCATTTATTCCCTGCCTTCTCCCCTTCAGTCCTCTTCTGATCCCTTCCCTACTGGGGGCAAGGTTTACAGCACTGCCTGGACACCTGAGAGGCTCCTGCAGACTGAAGGACACAAAGTGCATCAATTCCCTGTGCCAGTTCCAGCAATCACTAAAAACATGCTGGTGCCACATCCCAGAGTCAGCCTGTCCTGTGTCTGCTTAAAAATCAGTGCTCTATATTTAGTTGCATAATTCATTAGTACTACCCTTATTAAACCAATTAGTTCCAACCATTAATCCTGCATGTGTCACAGGTTCAGTCACTCCTCCATGGCAAGTCCAGTCTTTCCTTGACAAGACCAAGGATTTCCATCCCCTCCTCCTGGCCTCACCTACACTGCTCACACGGACACAGACTGGACACCTGGAGCATTCCAAGTGCCAAACGCACAGCCAAGGGGGACAGTGGAGAGCAGTGCTGACAAAAACCCTCAGCAGAGCTGCAAGGCTGTCTGCCAGGAGCAGCAGGCAGGTGGGTTTGCTCCCTGCTGCCTCCAGATCCCAGGAGCTCCTCAGGGAGCAGCAAAGTGCAGTCACACAGGGAGAGGTGCCCGACCCCAAGAGCCAAACGCCTCTGCAAACACCTCCCTGCAGCCCTGGAGTGTCACCTGAGTGTCAGGAAAGGAGCAGATGGTTGGGTAAGAGGTCAGGGCAGAGCCCAGAGCCCCCAGGGGTGGGGACAGCTCAGAGGGGTGACAGCAGCAGGGGCTCTGCTCCCTGGATGTCCCCAGAGCCTGTTACCTTTCTCCGCCTGTCCTCCTCCGCGTACTTCTCCGCGTTCTTCACCATGTTCTCAATCTCATCTTTGCTGAGGCCACCAGAGGACTGGATAACAACTGCAGCAGAGAAAAGCATGAATAAAGGATCTGCTCTCACCTTGAGGAGAGGATTATTCCCCAGCCTAACAGCAGCAGCCTTGCTCACAGACTGCACCCAGGGAGGCCCCGTGGGCAGGACAAAGATTGTGACTCTTCCAAGAGTCAGTGATGCTGCTGGCAAGGTAAAAGCCTCATCTCCTGGATCTGCAACTCCCAGCTCTGCCACACACTCCCTGCCTGCTGGTCTGCAAGTCTTCAATTAATCCTCCTGGAAACTGAGGGTGCACCAAAGCCCTCAAAGGAGCATGCCAGACTAGAACCACAGAACTTAAAAAAAAAAAAAAAAAAAAATCAAAGCTAAAAACCAACAAACAAACCAACCCTCCAGCAAAACCCCAACCAACAAAAAGATCCAAAGAAAAGGAATGCTTTCACCAAAGATTCCTTTCCCTGCCAGAAAGCAGCCCAGGCTTGGTGGCAGGGTAAGACAACATTCCCCACCCAGCTCCTCACATTGCCCTTAATGAGGAAATGGAGCATGACTCTCTGGGCAAGCTCTTGCATGTTCCCTCCTTGGTCTTTTCCCTCTATTAGTGACAAAAAGCATAGCCTAGATTCAGGCTTTACTGCAGGAATTATCCAGGATATCTCAGTGCCCATAAAAGTGCATGCTAGAATCACCATTTAAAGAACTTTCCTGTGGAATATTTGTAAATGGTACCAAACCCTGAAAAAGACACACACACAGAGGTGTCCTTTGGATACAGATGTGGGATGAGCAATTCAGCTTCGTAATTAGGACCACATCTACCCACAGGTAGGCAGCTCTAAGTAATTCTGGTTGCCTATCACCAAGAGCCTTTTACTCAGCAGTAGAAGGCTGCCACACATCCAAGATCTCCAAGAAATCTAATTAACAAGCAGGGTGGTTTTGGTGCTAAACTGCTGCCAAAAAGCCAAGCAGTGTCATTAAAAGCAGTACACACCTTCCAATTGTGCACAGTTAATACTTCTGCTAACTGGAGTATTTCACTGCTCAGGGGTTCTCTCCAAGAAACAGCTGAAGGGCAGCACAGAGGCCTCCAGTTATAAGGGAGAGTTTTATTTTCTATCAGAGGAGTCTCTAAATGCTTCAAATTAATCTCCTGAACCCACCACAGAGCTTTAGAAACTGTCAACTGTGTCATTAATCACCCCAGCACACCGGGCCCAACATTTCAGTGCACCAAGAGCAGAATACACTGACAGCTTGAACTCCCTGAGCCTCCTGCCAGCTGGAGACACTTCCAGAAAATGAACAAGGTGGTTACAGGGAAAACCTGCTGCTTCCAAATATCCCAATCTGCAGCCCTTTCTAATGGAATAATGACAAACAAACAGGGTCCTGGCACAGGGCTGGCCTGCTCAGCTGTACATGATACACCCTGGAGTCAGATCTTGCTGATTTGATTCTCCTTCAAAAGCTGGCACCTTCCAGCTCAGGCTCACAAACAGCAACCCCAGTGTGCTCCCAAAGGAACAGCAGCACAGATCAAGGACAGCTCACAGTGCTGCATTCCCAAACGCCCATTTCTGTCCCCTCAGGGTGACACAGGGCACAGTGACTGCCCCAAACACCTCAGTGACAGAGCCCAGCCCACCCTCAGTGAGCCAACCTCTGTGCCCAACACCAGGCACTGGGACACAGCTCATCCATGCAGGACACCCAGGAAACAGCTGGGGTTTGAGTGCAGAGCTGCACTCTGCTCAAGTGTTGCTGCAATTTCTCCAGATGGCAACACCAAGGCAGGACTGTCCCACAGGGCAAAACCACGTGGAATGTGGTGAAACCCTGCCAGTGAGGGCTGCCTTGACACTGGCACAGGCAGTGCTTCATCTCTGGCCAACATGCAAGGAGAGCAGCCTCTGGCAGCAGGTTCCTGGAGAAAGCAGAGCTGTGTGCTCACAAAGCTTTACTGCCCCAGAACAAACCCACAGCTCTCACTTCTCCCTTTGCCCACCCTCCTTTGAGGGGGGACACAGCCTCAGGTGACTGCAGCTGCACCAGCAACAGGCTGAAGGGCAGAGGTGACCCAAGCATGCAGCCACCCCAGGCTGTGGGACACCATCCAGGCAGCACTGGAGCACACTCAGAGTCACCCAGTGTCCCCTCCCTGTCCCAGGAAGCACTGAAGCACACTCCATCCATCCCCCAATCACCCAGTGTCCCCTCCCTGTCCCCATGTCCCAGCACTCACTCTGCTGCTCCCGCCCAGTGCCCTTGTCCTTGGCTGACACGTGCACGATGCCGTTGGCGTCGATGTCGAAGGTGACCTCGATCTGGGGCACTCCCCGTGGTGCTGGAGGGATCCCCACCTGAGCAAGGACAGGGCTTGGCATCAGCTCCCACAGGGACAGAGCTCAGGGCACATCACCCTGAGCACCTGGCACTGCATGAGGCACTAACCAACCCACAGAGCTGAGTCCTCTGCACCTGCTGGCACCTGCTGTGCTCTGGTGTCCTGGCAGATTTAACAGGACACAGGATTCTGCTCCAGACAGAAACCACAAGAGAACCCCCATATTTGGTTCCAAGGTGGTACAGGCTCTGTTTTATTGCTACACAAGCCCTCTCTTCCATAGCTGTGGCAGGATGCTCTATTTCCTCACTTCTGGAATGGCCACTTCTAAGGAACCATTTTAAAACAGTGAGAGGCAGCATAGCTTTCTTCAAAAGTACAAAGAAAGACAAAGCCTTTCCTTTCTGCAGGGCTCTTCCTAGGAAGCCCCACAAACTTGAGCAGTTTAACAGTGTCCAACTTTGCCAGCACTGACCAAACCCATTTTGCTCAGGGATCTGCCTGGGCAGCCCCCTCTGCTCCAGCAATCCTGGAGCACATCTGTTCCCCAGGGAGCAGGGTGTGGGCTCAGTTCACAAAGTCTCCACACAACTCTTCAGAATGATGTGTTGACAGTTTAACATCATGGCACACACACTGCAATCCCAACCGGGCCACAAACAAACACCCTGGGCTACCTTGGCTCACACTGACTCTGCTCCCAGGGTCTCACTAGGCTGGGATGGGCTCCCCTGGGGACTACAGAAATCCTGGAGCTGCTCCAGGTCCCATCTTTGGATTCAGCATTCAGATTACCTGCTGGTACTGGTATACTGGTACTGCACAGGCTTTTTATAGCCAGAGCCCTCCCTGGTGACCAGGCCCTAAAGCTGCAGTGGCACCAGTGCCACACAGGAGTGCTCAGAAACTCAGCTCCACCTTCAATGCCAGCTGGTCCTCAGCCACAGACAGGCTGTCCCAGGGCCAGGCTGTGCCTCTGGAGGCTGCTTTTGTACTACAAAGTGATCAAATGTCCCCTTGAAGGTGACTTCTCCTCAACACTGCCTTCAGGGGGCAGCTGGAATGGAGAAGGCTCTGAATGTCCCCAAGAAGGTCAAGTCTAAGGTCAGGAATAGAGAAGCCAACGTACCAACGTGAACTGGCCAAGCAGTTTGTTGTCACTGGCCATCTCTCTCTCTCCCTGGCACACTTTGATCTCCACTTGTGTTTGCCCATCAGCAGCTGTAGAGAACACCTATGGAAAAGGATCAGGAAGTTACTGTATAGCTAAGTAGAACACAAACAGTTACAAGCTGACTGAACAAAGAATAAAAGGAAGCTGCTTGGAAGGGAAAATCATGAGATGCTTGCAGCTCTCATGTTCCTCTGACAGAACTCCAGTGCACCCAGGCTAGCAAGAGCCAAGCTCACTGTTACCTTGTCCTGTATGCACCTGGGGACACAAAAACTGGCCATCCATGGCAGCAGCAGGCTCCAGGGCAGCCAGCACACCCCAGAACATCTCCCCTGAAGCAGCAGGCTCCAGCCCACGCCGCAGGCAGCTCAGGTGTTATCACAGACAGCACGCAGCAGCAGGCCCAGACAGGGCCAAGGGAAGGAAAGGATCACACCCCAGTGTCCAGGACATGACCATGCAGAGCAAAGATAACCCCTCCCAGGCACTCAGCCAAGCAAGGCACTCTCCCATGGGCGTGGTGCTCAGTCCCTGAAGGGCTCCACACAATCCTTCAGAATGATGTGTTGACACTTGACATCATGGCACACACACTGCAACAGCCCTCACCACGCCACGAACACCCTGGCACATCCTGGCATCATTAACACAACTGCCTTCCCCTCTGGAGCACACCAATAACCAGAGATACTCAGTGGTTCACATTAAGCCTGATTTTTCCACTTCTCCTGTCAGATAAGGAGGCAAAACCATCTGCTGGGATGCTCTGGGTACCCTTTCCTGAGCTGTCTGAGAGCACCAGCAAAGTCCCACCCATCCAGAGTCAACTCTTACCTGGCTCTTCTTGGTGGGGATGGTGGTATTCCTGTTGATGAGCTTTGTGAACACCCCTCCCAGGGTCTCAATGCCCAGGGACAGGGGAGTCACATCCAGCAGCAGCACATCTGTCACATCCCCAGCCAGCACCCCACCTTGGATAGCTGCTCCAATGGCCACAGCCTCGTCAGGATTGACTGCTTTGCTGGGAGCACGGCCAAACAACTCCTGCACAGTCTGCTGCACCTGAGAGGAGACACAGCACAGCTCACCACGGGGGAACCACCACACACAACCACAGCAGCCTTGGCTCAGCTCCCTGTCCTTCTGCTGCTGCTGCCATGGAAGCTGAGACACAAACACTGAGCCTCAGCTCTGCGCTGCTCCCTCAGTGCCCATCCTCCTGCACAGCACAGTGTCCCCAGCCCAGCCAGCCTCTGTGTGCCAGCTGCAAGGCAGCCCCCACCAGAGCCTTCACACAGCCCAGCCACATTCCCAGGGGACCATCCCAGCCTTATCTGGGAGTCAAGGACTGCTCCCTGGGAGCTGAGCAGGACACAGCTGCCAAGGACAGCACAGCTGTGAAGGAGCACAGGGCAGGTAAAAAATCCAGCAGCACAGTCCATGTTGTTTGTGTGCAGCAAAGGGGAAAAAAAAAAGGGAACTGTATGAAGAACAGTATTTTCCTGTTTATTTTGTGGGCTGTTTCAGCAGAGATATCCTTTGTCAGCACTCCCAGCTCTGCCCTGCTCAGCCCATTCCCAAGGACTGTGCTCATGATCCCAACAGATTTTCTGCTGAAGCATGCACACAGGAATGCACTGAGGGTCTTCCCCAGAGCACAGCCCAGAACTGCCCCCTCTGCCCTACAAGGCTGTGGGGCTCCTCTCCAGGACAGGTGTGGGGCACACCTGTGAGGGCACAGGTGAGTGGGATGTGCCTGGAGAACTGCTGGGAGCAAACACCCAGCTGTGCACTGCAGCCAGGAGACACCTGCCCAGAGTGCTCATTACAGAGGAGGAATATGTGTGAGGAGCATGGCATTAAATGCAAGTCTTTCCCTCTGGAGGTGTATTTTACAGTACAAAACAATACTTGTAACCACCCACAGTCCATCTCCCAGAGCACTGGCCATGGGAGAGCTCCAGAAAAGCCACATTCCCTCCTAGCAGGGGAAGAGAGCAGAACAAGGTACCCAAGAGAAGCTTGGCTGTGTACAACACACTGGCACCAATTCCAGAGGCAGAGCTCTAGCCACAGGCACTAGGAAAGCATTCTGTCAGCTCAAAGTCACACGTGCTAGGGGTTATGAGGGGAAGAAGGAAAAATAAAAATCAATATTTAAGTTCTGTCTTCCACCCCTAAAGGATACATAATGCTTCAGGAAAAGGCTTTGTTTGTCATCACTTTATACATAGGTAATCACACCATTTTTCCTTTATCCAGCTGGAACAACAAGGACTTTGGGAACACACAGCAGAGTTACTCCACCTCGGCTTTGGCCAGAGCAGGAGCTTCTGTTTATCTTGCTGCTCAGGCTCCCCTGTCTGGGTGACCTTCTGCTCACACCAGTATCACCTCCAGCCACCAGGCTCATTAATACAGGGAGGAAAAACCCTCCCACCAAACCCCAAATCAACCCCAAGCAGGACCATGTGCACACCTACTGTCCTGGAGGGGATCTACGAATCACAATAAAAACAAATAATCCAAGCCTGAGTACTGCCTCTGCAGTGAGATTTTGGTGCTCCCTGCAGGACAGGCCAGGCTGTACCCTTGGAGGGAGCAGTGAACATCCCTGCTCAGCTCTGGGATGGGGGAGCAGCAGCAGGCATGGCTGGAACAGGAGCAGTAAATCACCTGCAGACAGCACTTATCTGCACAACTGTGCATGTCAGCACAGCAGGCTTTAAAGCCACCTGCTGAGCTTATCTCCACAGAATAAGGGCCAGGCTTTAGATAAGGAGTGTCTGGAGAGCCAGGTAAATGGGGCTGCCACCAGCAGCCAGCTCTGATCACACACAAGCAGCAGGTACCAAAGGGGTTCTGCTCCTGCAGGTTCTTCACAGCTGGAAGTCCTGGAAATGCCTTGGAAAGCACTGCTGACAAGGCTGTCACTGAAATGTGCCTTTATCACACGAGGAAATGCCCTGTACACCTCAGCAATGCTGCTCGTGTCCAGGGCACACCATAATGTCAGGCTGCAGCTGCACTTTCACCTCCCAGCACATCCCCCTTGGCTCTGAACTCAGCCCCAGGTCCCAGGGGATCCTCACTCAGTGTGCTCTGAGCACTCCCAGCTCCTCTGCTCTGATCAAACCCAGGCAGCACAGGGCAGCAGCTCCAGCCCTGCCTGAGCAGCCCCTGAGCTCATACCTTTGGCATTCTGGTCATGCCACCGACCAGGATGACTTCCCCAATGTCACTCTTGCTGACTTCAGCATCCTGCATGGCTTTCTGGCAGGGAGCCACTGTCCTCTTGATCAGGTCAGCCACAATGCCCTCGAACTGCGCCCGGCTCAGCTTCATGTTCAGGTGCTTTGGTCCAGAGGCATCCATGGTCAGGTAGGGCAGGTTGATGTCAGTCTGTGGCACGGAAACAGGCTCAGGAAAACCAGCAATGGGCTTTACATCAGCTTACAGCTTCTGCTTGGCCTGCACTGAGGCATCTGTGTGGCTGTTCACCCTCCAGCCCAGTGTAAGTGGCAGCAGGCACACTTGTGTTTGACATTGCAGAAAGAAGACAATTCGTTCCACACCTCATGGTTACAACTGTTAAACCCCAATTTTAATACTGTGTTACTTCAAGGTCTTTCACTGTTAAACAAATCAATTTGTCACAGACAGGAGAGCAGAAACACTGGAGGTGACAACCTTAGTGCTGCTCCTTCAGCACAACCCATCTGCAGAGTTCCAGAGATGCTGCCAACTGACTCACATTCCACACCAGGTAAACTCCTTGAAGGTATTTCCTTCCCTCCTGGCTGTTCTCTAAATGCCAACAGCTCATGTTCAACAGCTCTGCTGCCATTTAACACAAAGTTAATCAGAGCAAGGCACCATAATCCCCACTTCTTATGGCTGTTTGCCACATGCTGGATTTTTAAAGCAAATCTTATACTAAAATCATCTGATTGAAGTGCTGAGTCATGCTGACATCAAAAGATACTACAGTCCAAAGCAATTAAAACATTAGTACTTTGAGCTCTAGACATTAAGTTTCCACAAGAATTAAAGCCCTGCTGCTGACTAGAGGTGTGCACTCTCTTGATACATAGCATGGTCAAAAGTATTAGGGGAAAAAAAGACCAAAAGCAAGTTGTTTTCACTTCACTGCTAAAGAGTTAAGGAATTCAGTCTTTCCTGGTATGAACAAACTGCATCTGCCAGCTCTGGAGCTCATAAAACAGAGCTTGCAATGTCTGTGGCAGAACTATGCAGCCATTGTGACTGCCCTCAGCCCCTTGCTATGAGCTCCCCACTGGCCAGCAGAAAGACCACCATCAGATAAAATTAAAGATGCTTATTCAGAATCCAGAACTTGGCAGAGTCCCCATTTCAATTACTATATAATTGACCTTAATTTCACTTAGCCAGGACTATTACACTCCAAACTCACTGCTTCTCCAGCTCCTTATTCACTAATGAATAAGACACGCTTGACTGCATTAATACACAAAGCTGATGGAAAAAAGGAGGGAGGGTGGCTGCTGCCCATTGTCCAGCCAACTCATCTAGAGGCAAAGAAGTCAAGATTCTGTACAGGAACTACTACACAAATTAGCTGTTTCAGTGGAATGAGTAGCACCAAGGTTTTGGAACTCTTGCACAGAGCTGTAAGTGGTTCCAGTCACCCAGCAGCACTGGCTGAATTCCCTGATGCCCACCACACCTCTGAAGTACAGAGCAGGTCGGGAAGGTCACATTCCCTGCAAGATCAGAAAGTGTGGTGCCAGAAAAAGGGCAAAACCCAGCACCCACCAACTCAGCTTCCAGTGGTCTGAAAGCCCACCCTGCAGACTGAGGTGCTGTGCCAGTGATGCCACTGGGTCACACAGAAGAAAAAGTGTCAGAGCTTTGTAAACAAAGCCAGTGCAGAACTCAGTGTCTCCCAGTGCTGTAGTGGATGCTCTGGGCCCAGGCACGTACCTGCACAGATGATGAGAGCTCACACTTGGCTTTCTCTGATGCTTCTCTCACCCTCTGAAGGGCCATGTTGTCTTTAGTCAGGTCAACTCCAGTCTGAGGGACAAAAACAGGGTTAGCAGACTCTCAGCACCTGCTCAGGAATCCCTCCCTGCAGTTCATCTTCTCAGAGCTCTCAACTGAACAGCTATTTCCAGAGCAGACTGCCACATGCACTGTGCTGCTCTCTCCCTGCTGGCAGGGGCACTCAGCTTTTCCAATCTGCCTCCCTGCTCTGCAGGTGTCATACAGTGAATTACAGACTGAGCCTGCAAAGGCTGCAGAAGCACAGACACTGACAGCACTGAATTAGCAAAGCAGCTGGAATTACACTGCTTTCCTCCCAGCAATCCTTGTTTGCATTTGTCCTGTCATATTCAACTGCACCACACATGTTTACTTCTAAAAGTAGACTGTGTAGAGCACAGCTCTGCCACAGAGAGGAAAAAAACGTGCCTTCCTGGAAAGGAATATTCCACTTCAAGAAAACAAGTGCAAGAAGTGGAAGTGAGGCTAAAGAGTCTCTAATACTCTTAAATTCCAGCTGTGCCAGAGGGGACAAACCAAGACCTAAGAATTTAAAAGAATTCTCATTCTTCTACAGAAGTGAGGTTGAAAAGCAGTGTAACACAGGGCTGCACCTTACCTCTCTCTTGAACTCTTTCACAATATACTGTAGCAAAGCCTGGTCAAAATCTTCTCCACCCAAGAAAGTGTCACCATTGGTGGACTTCACCTCAAAGACTCCCTTCTGGATTTCCAAGACAGAGATATCAAAAGTGCCACCACCCAGGTCATAGACAGCGATGCTGCAGGGAGAGAGGCAGGACAAGGTTACCTTCTCACAGAGCTGAGTGGCTCAGAACTCCTGCTGCTCCAGAGATGTGAGCACAACTCACACTGCTGCCCACACAAGCTCAAAGCCTGTCTAAGCACAGCAGTGAACAATCTCAGTGTCCATCCCCCTGAGCACTCAGTCCACGTGGGGGTCCCTGGAAGATGTGCTGCACAAAGCCTGACCTCACCCCTTTTTCCAGAGAGGGCAGCTCCTGCCTCTCCAAAACCAGACATTCTTACATCCAATGACAAGAGCAGGGACACCAGAACCATTATGAATTTTTTTTCCAAAATGTGAGGTTTTCCCAGCATTATCACCACCTCAGAAATACAGAATGTCTAACAAAGAGCCTGCACTTCTGTAACCAGCCCTGACAGGGACAGAGGGCTGAATGCAGGCAGGGGAGCTACAGGTCATGGACAGCTGGCACAGCTCAGCACAGCTCTGTGCTGCCCATCAGCACCTCTGGGGACAGCCTGTCACCCAGCCGTCCCCAGCCACACCCACCCCTGCCACCAGCAGGTAAGGAAATCAAATTGACACTCAGGTTGGATAATTAAGTTGTAGCTGAGAGTTATGAACTCTCTCTTTAACAAGGTTGGTTGGCACAGAACAGAGGTGGCATTACTGAGCTCTCACTCACAGCTCTGAGTCCAGCTTGGCACAACTCCAAGCAGTGCTCTAAAGCCCAGCAAGCACAGGAGGCACATCCCAGCAGGTTTATCTCACAGGCTGGTGTTATTCACAGGCACTTACACTTTGTCTTCAGACTTGTCCAGCCCATAGGCCAGTGCAGCTGCTGTGGGTTCATTGATCACCCTCAGCACGTTCAAGCCAGCAATCTGCCCAGCATCTTTGGTAGCCTGAGGAGGAAAGGGGACAGTGCTGACTGCTGAGAGAAACTGAAGGCAGTTTATGAGTCCCAAAAGCTCCCAGCTTGATGAGTACCTGTCTCTGAGAATCGTTAAAGTAAGCAGGGACTGTGATCACGGCGTTCTTTGCTGCGTGTCCCAGGTAATTCTCTGGAAGACAAAGGAGACAGAACAAAAGTTCTCCTTGTAAGAACACCAAGTTATCACTCACAGAATCACAGAATGGGTGGGAAGGGCGCAGCTGAGTAGGAACAAAGCCACTCCAAGCCTGGCTGCACCAGCCTGTGCTCAGTGGCAGCCAGGGAGGCAAAAAGACTGCAGCTTCCAAGGAAACGGGGCTCCCTCTTCTGAGTGAGTGTGAATTCAATTAGAATCAACTCAACCAGCAACCAGTTCTGCTATGAGCACCTTTTTAAGTAAAGCACTGTTATTTTGCCAAAGATCCAAGATTGAGGCAGGCACTGATTTTCCTTGAGGCTTCCTAGGAGCCCACCCTGTGCCCTTCCCCCAGCCCTGCCCTGCGAGGGTTTGGTCCCAAGGAAGTGCTGTTCTAGCAGCAGCACTGCCACCTACAAAGCACAGAGACAGCAAAGAGCAAGGCTGTACCCACCTGCAGTCTCCTTCATCTTCATGAGGACAAAGGCACCGATCTGGCTGGGGGAATAGAGCTTCCCATGAGCCTCCACCCAGGCGTCCCCGTTGGAGGCACGGACAATCTTAAATGGGACGTTCTTACTGAAACCACAGAACTCACACTCAGCTCCTGCAGCACCACAAAGCCCTGACCAGCAGCATCAGCACATGAACACGTGTAAGTTCTAACCAAAGAACACTGAACTTGCCAGCAGCAGCCCCAGATCCAGAGTCTCCAAAGTACCAATTACAGATTGCTGCTGCCAACACTTAACAATTCAAATAATGTACATATACAAACTTAGAAGTGTTTGAGACAATTCAGAAAAGTATGTATTACATCCTATTTAAGGTCTCAGAAAAAGAGAATTAAGTGATCAAATGCACAGACAGGACTCATGCCTATGCACCAGCCCTGCAGAGAGCTTACACACAGCACTATTCTCTGCTGCTTTAATCAAACACCTCATTTAACCACAGGCCTGAGGTACAATCACACAGCTTTGACTGCAAACACCCTCCAGAACTAGAAAAGTCTGCACTGCAAGCACCAGCGAGCCTTTTTTCTTCTTTTCTGGAAGCCTCAATGTGATGAGCAATGAATGCAGCTGAACACAGCCTGGCCCTCAGGAATATGCTCACACACATTCCTACTCTGCAATGAGCACTCTGGGCAGGTGTCTCCCGCAGCCTCCAGAGCTGGGGACACAGAGGGCACAGAGGCCTCCCCCCAAGCAGAGCCGTGTTTGAGGCACACCAGGCCGTGCCACCCCTGCCATGTCTGCTGTGCTGGCAGTGGCAGTGTCATTGTCCCCTGACTCACATGTCCTTCTTCACTTCCGAGTCGTCGAAGCGGCGGCCGATGAGGCGCTTGGTGGCATAGAAGGTGTTGTGGGGGTTGGTGACCGCCTGGCGCTTGGCTGGCATCCCCACCAGCCGCTCGCCCTCGGCCGTGAACGCCACCACCGACGGCGTGGTGCGGGCTCCCTCCGAGTTCTCCAGCACCTGGGGACAACAGCAGCTGTGACATCCCCACACTCACTGGGGACAGGGGGGACACCCCGTGTGTAACACCCCTGCTGTACTCACCTTGGCTTGCTTCCCCTCCATCACAGCCACGCAGGAGTTGGTGGTACCCAGGTCAATGCCAATAACAGCACCTTTGATGGCTTCTGAGCTGCAGAGGACATTGGGGAAAGGCAAATTACCACCAAAGCAAAACAACTATGCAGCAAAAAAATGTTAATGCTCAGTCTCAAAAACAGGACAAAGCAATTTTCCACTCAGTGTTGAAGCAAATCCAGGCTGGATCCCGACCTAAGGTGTTCTCTGATTCTTACACTGCAATTTAAGCTTGGGCCTCTGTTCTGAACCAGATCACTTATAGGTAAACCCTTGCTTGTTAAATTAAGCATATAAAATATAATTCTTCCCCAGAATATCTTTACTTCATATATATATTTACATCTTCTCAACAACCTTTAAGAGTTTGGTATAAAAGAAAGTCATAACTAACTTTGTCCCTACAAACAGGAGCTGTTTTGGGTTACATTTGATCACACAGTCCCAGACTGGTTTGGGTTGGGAGGAACCTGAAAGCCCACCCAGTGCCACCCCTGCCATGGCAGGGACACCTCCCACTGTCCCAGGCTGCTCCAAGCCCCAGTGTCCAACCTGGCCTTGGGCACTGCCAGGGATCCAGGGGCAACCCTGGTGTTCAAACTTGCTTGCAAACATTCGCCTGGAGTTAAAACACTAATAAATAAATTGTATTTGTTTATTTCTCATTGCTTAACACGAGGAGAACACACAGTGATAAATCACTTGGCCCATACAGGGTGCTCTAGGCCAGAGCCATAGCAAACTACCTTCCTGGTCCTCAGGAGCAATAGGTGAATTTAATCGTGAAAAATGGGAGTAGTTCTCACACAAGACAAATTTGAACCCTCTTCTCCTCTCTGGGAAGAGTGCATTACCCCTTCTGAGGCTCAGAGAATCCCTGAACCACAGCTTTGCTCACAAACAAAGCCACGTTCTGGGATGGAGAAAGCATTCTGCAGCAGAGCAGGGCTGTGCTGATCTCCAGGAATGTCACCTCCTCTGTGCCCAAGCTGCCAGGGGCTCTAATTCCAGCTCCAACAACAGAGCAGTGAGCTTGGAGCATTCAGCTGTACCAGACACACCCAGCTTTCCCAACACAAACACATTTCCCAGCCCATGGCCTGAATCAGCATCAGCCACAAACAAACTGCTCCCTTCTCCCACTATCCTGCAACAAGGAAAACGAGTGATTCAAATGCATGTTCAAAATGAACTTTATCTGCAGGGGAATGGATCCAGGCATCACCCATTTCATGTCAGTGGAAAACAATGTGTTCCATCAGTGTTTGGGTTACTTTTGGTCTGGTGGGTTTTAATCAAACAAATCTCAGCAATCCACGTTTTGTGGGGACTGCTGGTGGTGGGAGCAGCAGGAACAGCAATTCTCAAAGCTGCCCTGGAGAGAAAGATAAAGAAAAGATAAAGAAACAGCCTTAGAAAAGTTACAGGCAGAGGCTGCAGTTTTATTCTGCTGGTTTGGCTCTGTTACCCAAACCCTGGCTCCAATAATCAATTCTGGTATCAGGAAAAAAGAAAATATAAACACCAACAGCCAAACTCGACCACCCCAAGGAACACTTACGCATATTTCCTGCTGGATGCTGCTCTGAGAACATTTTGGCTGAGGCCATTCCAAAATGTCTGTAAAACAGAGACATTCTAATGAGAATTTAGCTTAAAACATCAAGAGGTCTTCAAACCAAGGCTTTCAAAGGCAGACAATGTCTGGAGCAACACTGCCCTACTACAGTGCACCCTCTTTAAAAACTTAGCTGCAAATGAATGAAGAACTTGAGCAAGACTCAGACTGAGATAAACAGCCCCTCACCCCAATGACTGCACTAATTAGTCTGCCATAACCCTGATTTCTATCACCAGAACCGAGATATTCCCCCCCATACAGAATAACCTGTGAGCACATTACCAAGCAAAAGACATCGCAGTAAGTCAACACTGAACCTCCAGCATTCCACAAGCAGCAGCAGATAAACATTAACCCCATTTCTCAGAGCCTTGTGCCTGGTCAGCAACAAACGCCCCACTGCATCCCTGGAGGAACCTGCAGCTGAGATTTTGCTGCACAACTCCAGCTACACCCCTGCAAAGCAGCATCCTGGAGAGCTCGGGATGCGTTATCCCTCTTTCTGATTAAAGACAAACTTCTAACCAGGTATCTCAGTGCGAATGGGACCGAACCATGATTGTTAGGTTGGTATTTAAAGATGTAAGGCCCAGGCACAGCGCATGGCTCAGGCTGCGACAGAGCAGAGCCGGCAGGGCCAGCACAGCGCGGGGGATTTGCTGTCCCCCCTGTCCCTAAATCGCCTCCACGTGCCCTCCCCTGCCCGATCCCCGCAGTCACCGCCACACGGGCGGTGAGGAATCGAGCAACCTTACTGCAACGCTCCTAAGCAGAAAACAGACTCAAGCACGGAAAACAGCCTCCTCTACACCCCCAGCACCGCATCGCCCGCACACCCGCATGAGCCTTCTCTTAATAAAATCTGAGCACTGAGGGGCCGCGGCCCGGGCCAGGACTTGCTCACGGGCAGCGCCCTTCGCTGCTCAGTGTGCCCCGGAACGCTCCGGGTCACACAGCCCGCGGTGTGCTCTGGAACGCTCCGGGCCTCATAGCGGGCAGTGCCCTCCCCGTCTGCGTGCCCCGGAACGCTCCAGGCCTCAGAGACCGCGGTGCCTTCCTCATCTGCGTGCCCCGGAACGCTCCGGGCCTCAGGGCCTGCGGTGCCTTCCTCATCTGCGTGCCCCGGAACGCTCCTGGCCTCAGGGCCTGCGGTGCCTTCCTCATCTGCGTGCCCCGGAACACTCCTGGCCTCAGGGCCTGCGGTGCCTTCCTCATCTGCGTGCCCCGGTACGCTCCAGGCCTCATAGCGGGCAGTGCCCTCCCCGTCTGCGTGCCCCGGATCGCTCCGGGCCTCAAGACCCGCGGTGTCCCCGGCCAGGCCGCGGCCCCGGTCCCTCCCGGCGCTGA
>VWZS01007059.1:57575-77498 GCA_013397075.1 Rhabdornis inornatus
GCGGGGCGCGCGGGCGCCGCGGGCGCGGCGCGCGGCAGCAGCAGCGGCAGGCGGCTCGCGCTCAGCATGGCGGCGGTGGTGAACGGGGCGCGCGGGGCCGCGGCTCTTCTGGAAACCTCCACCCACGTGGGCCACGGGGGGGCCGAACGGCGCCGCAGGACCCCCGCCGCGGGCTGGCACCAAAAATGCCTGATCGGGCCCCTCGCTTTCGGCGCGCCGCTCGGACTCCGGAAAGGGCGGCGCAGCTGCACGCTGGCTTCCCGACACCGACACAGAGCTCGCCGTACCGGCTGCCGCGCGCCGGGGCGGGACACGGGAAGCGAAGCGGCGCGGCGCACACCGGCGCGGCGTCGGCCAGCCCGGGTCCTGCGGCGGCCGCGCACTCAAGGTCGGACAGGATAAAGCGCAGGCAATTGCAGCGGCCTTGCGTCAGGCCGTGAGCCGCGCATGCGCAGCTCGTGCGGGGCGCCGCCTGCATCGAGGCCCCGGGGCCGCCCCGCGCATGCGCCCTTGAGCGGCGGGCCCTCAGTGCGGCCGGGCTGGGGAGCGTGCTCTGTCCTGGGATGTCCGGCACAGAAACCTCAGCGCAGCCCCTAAACCCCTGCAGGCCGCTGCCCTACCGCTCCCAGCAGCGGTAGAATGGGCTGTAGGAGCACTGCACTTGGAAAAATACCTGTGAGGGTTGAAAATTATACTTGCTGAGCCGCAGAGGAGAAGCAGGACTTTAAAGCAAATCAAGTAGTTCAGAATTCCACAGTTTAAGATATAGGAAGAATAAAAGTAATTGTAAAGGTGATAAAAAGTCTTAGAATAGGTGTATGTGTCAGAACAGGATTGGCTAAGAAAGGTCAAACTGTAATTAAATTAAATTTCTTAGTATTGAATAAATACATAAATATATTGTTGGCAGTGTTTTATTGGTTAATAAATCCTTAAAAGACAGTGCCCAGACCGGAGCTCTCCCCACAACCTTCCCTTCTCCAGGCTGAGCAGATCCAACTCTCCCAGCCTGTCTGCACAGCAGAGCTGCTCCCCTGGGCAACCTGGTGGCCTCCTCTGGATTTACTCCACCAGTTCCATGTCCTCCTGATGTTGGGGACAGCAGAACTGTAATCCCAGCTCCAGGTCTGGGTCATTCCCAGGGCAGGATCCGTGTCCCAGCTCAGTCCCAGCTGCTGGAACTGGGCAGGGTTGGTGCTCCCCAGCATCACCGGAGTGTTCCCCATGGCTCCCAGCAGCCTGAGCTCATCCCTCGGGCATCTGTGCTGCTCTGAAGCCCAGTCCTGCGCGGGCCAGCTGCAGTGTGGCAGGAGGGTGCCCGTGCCAGCCTCTCGGTGGCCAGGCAGGGGCAGCAGGCGGCCGTGCTAGCGCTGCTTGCAGCCTGCTGCGAGTCCCAGGCTGCGGGAGTGAGAAATTCCCAGATGCAAGTTTGTCTCTACCAAGTTGTTGTTGTTATGTTAACTGTTTGTTTGTTAATGCTTTATGTCTTTGTAAACCGTTAATGTTCCCAGCTGCCTGTCCTTTCCCTTTCCCGGTACCTACCTTGTACCCATGCCCAGCCATAATGCCCCTAGTTGTTTGTCCCTACCCGGTTCCCGTACCTGTACTTTGTATCCACGCCCATCTCGCCGGTCCCATTTAAACGATATGCATCCGCAAGTGCTCATGGGACAACACCCAGACCTAAAAACCCCTAAAACAACGAGCCCAAATAACATCTGGAACTAAGAGTAGTGTTCTCAGGTCAGGAAATTAGTGAAGAGAATAATTTACCATTCGGAGCTGCTTTACCCTCTCGCCATGACCTCTTAGTATCCCACCAAATGACCTCCCCTGACCGTGAGGAGAGAATGGTTTTTTTCCGGCTCCCGTGAGGAGGGAAGGCCCAGCTGTGCCCCAAGGACAGAGCTGCGTCGTGCAACGGGAACAGCAGTGGTGTGGGCCGCCCCTCGGCTTCCCCTTCCAAAGCTGACGTTTAATGCAGTCCTTCCACAGGAGCAGGTCTCCGGGCACGTTCATTACCCTGAGCTCATCCCTCGGGCATTTGTGCTGCTGTGAACTCCAGCGTGGCAGGAGGGTGCCCGTGCCAGCCTCTCGGTGGCCAGGCAGGGGCAGCAGGCGGCCGTGCTAGCGCTGCTGCGAGTGCCAGCCTGGGCGAGTGCCAGCTTCCTTCGGGCACTGGCACCTCCCAGCAGGCTGGGAGCACAGCCACGCTCTGTGGGGACTCTGCTGTCCTTGCCCTGCCAGGGAGCAGGGCTGGGATCCCTTCAGAGCCCTGGCTGGCACAGCAGCAGCTCACACAGCTGCTCGGGGAGCACCAGGCCGATGTTTCAGCAGTCTGGAGAGGGGCTGGAAAGAGGAGGAAAAGGAAATTCTGCCCTGAAGGTCACAAAGTGCCCCTGTGCTGCTGCTCAGTGAGGTGTGACCCACAGCACGCTGGGGTCTGGTCTCCTTCCACCTGGTTATCAAAGCAAAACTTCACCTATTGCATTCTATAGCAAGTGGCCATCATGGCAAAGCACAAACGAATTTGCATTAACAATATAACTAACAATACAAATAGAAACAATACAAATAACAATACAAATCACAAATAACATTAACAATATAACTATAGGGACAGCTAAACAAATGAAAATTTTTCTGGGGTTGTGTTGACAGACATATGACATTTAAACTTAATACATTAACTAAAGCTACTTAAGCATTTTAAAGTTGGCTAATTGGCAAATCTGTACTAATAGTAGACAAAGCAAAGCAGCAAAAGCATAGCACAAGATCAAAACCCATATTTCCCTTAAAGTATCACATAACAAAATTCTACAATGCTACTGATTCCCCCCCTTTTAAAAAAAAATAAAAAACAAAGTACACAATTTTCTACAGGTAAAACACGAAACATCAGATGCACACTGATCCCTCAGGAGGAGCCTGCCTTGTGTCCCCTCTGCTCCCCAGACTGTGCTCCACAGCATTCCCAGCCCGAAGCCAGCTCCTGGGAGCAGAGGAGCCCTCTCCCAGGGACATGCAGAGCAGCAGGAGCACTCAGACAGCTCCTGGGGGCAATCCTAATTTATTTCACACCTCTCCCGATTGATTTCACACCTCTCCCAGAAGGGCTCTCCTATGACTGTGACCACCAGCCTGGAGGCTGAGCCTCCTGGAGACCAGGCAGCCTCCATGGTGTCCTGGGCACCGTCACTGGGGGACACCACAGCCCAGCCTCACACCACTGTCACCCTCTGTCACGGGAAATGACAAAAATGCAAGGATTTACCCCCAGTTTTCCATGTAAGCAGCACATCAGAGGCATCTGGGGGACACAAATTGCCCCATATGGGGCTGAGCAGGGTTATGGGGTCACACTGGGGCTGAGCAGGGTTATGGGGTCACACTCCACCCCATATGGGGCTGAGCAGGGTTATGGGGTCACACTCTGCCCCATATGGGGCTGAGCAGGGTTATGGGGTCACACTGGGGCTGAGCAGGGTTATGGGGTCACACCCTGCTCCCTGCTCCCTCTCCAGGCCATCACAAGGGTGTGTCACTGTGTCCCCACGCTGTCCCCTCACTGCCCATTCCCTCTGTCCTGTCCCTGTGCTGGTTCCAGCTGCTCTCTGAGCTTCTGCCACCAGTAAAAACCAGCACTTTCCATTCCCAACACAGCCCAGAGGATGCAAAACTCCCACCAGTCTTTGTCTTTGGAGGAAGAACACAGCTTTTTGTCCTGGAAACAATAGGAACCACTCCACTGATCCATACCTGCTCTTCCTTTTGTTATTCTTCTGTGCCTGTCCTTCCCTTTGGAAACGTCCCAGCTGCTCTGTGCAAACACACTTTGCTTTGTGCTGCCTGTCTGAGCACAGAGCCAGGAGAGACAGGCCAGGAGCTCCTGTTGGATCAGCTGTTGCCAACACACGTGGCCCAGGTAGAGCCTGGGATTTATTTAATATGTACAGTTACAATCATTTCATTTTGGAATCAGCCTCATGAGACAGGTGTGAACAAAAGGGTAACATTTGGAGAAGAATTCCTGATTTGTGCTCAGACAGAAGAAATTCTCCTTCTCTGCTACCTTGGCAATAGCACAATGAAGGAGAAAAACAAAATCATTCACTTTCCCAACTCCCTCCTCTCCAGCAGCACCAACATATATTTCGAAGAGCCTCAGTGCAGGTTTTTACTGCAGAAAATAAACAATGAATTGTGTCCCCCCCAAAGAGCAGCAAGAGAAATATTCTGACTGCTCCAGCCTCAGCTGCTCCCCTCCTGCTGAGCGTTCTGGCTTGAGCCTGGTGGCACTGCTGGGTGACAGCCTGGTGGCCCTGCTGCACCCCTTGTCCTGGGGTGGCACCCTGTGACACCCAGCCAGCTCCAGGAGCAGCCTGGGGTTGGGGGACACCTTGGGCCCAGGCAGTGATGTCTCTGTGGCCCCTCCAGGAGCCTGGGGACAGCACAGCCACTCCTGTCCAGCTTGGGGACAGCACAGCCACCCCTGATCAGCCTGAGGATGGCACAGCCACCCCTGTCCATCTTGGGGACAGCACAGCCACCCCTGATCAGCCTGGGGATGGCACAGCCACCCCTGTCCAACTTGGGGACAGCAGGGACACCCCTGTCCAGCCTGGGGATGGCACAGCCACCCCTGTCCAACTTGGGGACAGCAGGGACACCCCTGTCCAGCCTGGGGATGGCACAGCCACCCCTGTCCAACTTGGGGACAGCAGGGACACCCCTGTCCAGCCTGGGGATGGCACAGCCACCCCTGTCCAACTTGGGGACAGCAGGGACACCCCTGTCCAGCCTGGGGATGGCACAGCCACCCCTGTCCAACTTGGGGACAGCAGGGACACCCCTGTCCAGCCTGGGGATGGCACAGCCACCCCTGTCCAACTTGGGGACAGCAGGGACACCCCTGTCCAGCCTGGGGATGGCACAGCCACCCCTGTCCAACTTGGGGACAGCAGGGACACCCCTGTCCAGCCTGGGGATGGCACAGCCACCCCTGTCCAACTTGGGGACAGCAGGGACACCCCTGTCCAGCCTGGGGATGGCACAGCCACCCCTGTCCAACTTGGGGACAGCAGGGACACCCCTGTCCAGCCTGGGGATGGCACAGCCACCCCTGTCCAACTTGGGGACAGCAGGGACACCCCTGTCCAGCCTGGGGATGGCACAGCCACCCCTGTCCAACTTGGGGACAGCAGGGACACCCCTGTCCAGCCTGGGGATGGCACAGCCACCCCTGTCCAACTTGGGGACAGCAGGGACACCCCTGTCCAGCCTGGGGATGGCACAGCCACCCCTGTCCAACTTGGGGACAGCAGGGACACCCCTGTCCAGCCTGGGGATGGCACAGCCACCCCTGTCCAACTTGGGGACAGCAGGGACACCCCTGTCCAGCCTGGGGATGGCACAGCCACCCCTGTCCAACTTGGGGACAGCAGGGACACCCCTGTCCAGCCTGGGGATGGCACAGCCACCCCTGTCCAACTTGGGGACAGCAGGGACACCCCTGTCCAGCCTGGGGATGGCACAGCCACCCCTGTCCAGCCCCACTCCAGCCAGCCACAGAGGGAGGTGTCCGTGCCCTGGTGTCCTGGTGCCCTGGTGCCCTGGGCATGCAGGGGAGCCCTGGGCTGGGGTTTTGCTGCTCTCTGCTCTCTCCAGAAGCTGCAGGGTCCCCTGAGACCCCCCCCAGCGCTGCCCACCCAACTGCACCAGCACCCGGATTGTTAGAGCAGATGGAAAAACAAGGACACACAAACCACGCTTCACTCAAACTCACGCAGCAGACCGGGGTGAATTCTGCCCTGGGGTGTTTTCTCCTTGGATTGTGTCGCTGATTTTTCAGTTCATGTCGCTGATTTTTCAGTCCATCAGCCCCGTGTGTTTTGCAGCCTCTCAGATGCTGCCCTGACCTGCAGAGAGGGAATCCACCTGTGCCCAGGGCTCACGTGGATGCTTCACTCCTTGCTGGGGGCCACGAGCTCCATCCCTAAGCTGAGCCACAGCCTGGCCTCTTCCACACCCAAACTCTCCCCTCCCTGAAGCCAGGAGCCCGTGTCCTTGGGGGACGAGGATCAGGAAAGGACAAGGGGGGAAAAATACGAGCGGTGAGCTCAGCACCAAGTGTGTGCTTTCCACAGAGGCCACTCAGATGCCTCCAATCCTGGTGGTTTTTGGAAGGAGAGCATCGTTTGGAGTATTGATTCAAATGACCTCCACCATTAATCTTTGCAAGGGATTTTTTTTTCTTTATTCCTCCAAGAGGCAATTTTAGCCACAGCATCATCCTGGGGGGAGGAGAGGGATGTGGGCAGCTTTGAAAGCACCCAGCTCAAAGCCCGAGTTATTCTCCCTGCTTTTCCCTCACCACCTCAGCAGCAAGAACACATAAATTGTGTGTCATGGCTGCCTTTTCATCTGTCCCAGGAGTTATAGACTGCACACATAAGACAATTCGTGTTCCTCTGCATAATGAGGTGAGTTTTATAAATCATAAATCTTCACTTAATATGCAGGTGGTGTTTGCTGCCAGGTTTAGGAAAACTGATGTAGTTGCCAAGTTCATGAATGTCATAAATCATTCATGCTAAGGTAGTCTGCAATTGCTCAGTCCTTTGAGACAGACCAATTTCAAGGTGGTTGTTTAACACACAAACACGATCTTCATTGATTGTTTATACAAATACATATTTTCATTAAGTTTTTCCCCTCTCCATTTTTTCTCCTTCATTAGGTGCCAAGAGCGATGCCCCGAAGAGTCCCTGCTAGTGGCTTCTCTCCAGTTTCAAAATTCCATCAGAAATCCATTACCAAATGCATAAAAATCCATTGATTTGAAAAAAAAAAGGAGCCTCCTAAAGCTCAGCAAACAGCCTGGATGTCTCCATAAATCCTGATGCGTGTGATTAAAGAAAACAGAGTGTGAGAGCGCTCCTCAATTCGTCACAGGGTCATTTTGGACATCCACTATTTTCTGCAAAATTGACATTAATTAAAGGTTTGCTGATCCCAGCAGGGTTTTCATTGCTGCTCCAACTGTGGCTGCTGTGTGCACAGGAGCAGGTAATGCATTTCCCATGGGGAATACTCCTGCATTTAGCTGAGTCTACACAGCCTGGAGCTTGCTGGGTGCTCTGCAGCCCCCCTGGGATGTGCAGGATTCCGTGGGAAGTCTCATGGGAAAAAAGGGAGATCTGCAATTTTTAGTGGGGTGGAAAATTAGAGCTGTGAAACTCCTGCAGGTACCTGGGAAGAGCCTTCCCCCAGTGCCAGTCCCGAGGGGCTGAGCATGGACAGAGCTGCCAGGGCTGGGGGAAATGCCCCAAATATCCCCAGGAACTCTCAGCTCGTGGCCTTTGTGCCTCATCCTCCTCTCCCACCACCTCCTGGGCACTTTGCTCTCTGGTTCTCTATGATCACATCATTTCCAGGCTGGTTTAACGAGGTGAGAGCTCTGTCCCACCCTGCAGTGTTCAGGGTCATGCAGGGAGGGCTCTCAGCTCCCCTGCAGGAACAGGGGTTGGGTTGTCAGAGCCTTTCTCTTCCCACCTGATTTACATCTTGGAGACACCCAAAAAACCAAGGCACAGTAGTGCTGGACAGAGGAGTAAATCAAAAAATGATCAGGCTCAGACTCCCCCAGCACTTGAGAGGGTCTGATATTGAACTCCACATTAATTTTGAGTGGATCTGAGAAAACTGCAGAGGTGGGAAAAGGCAGAGAATTTTGACTGCTACTCTGTCTTCCATCATCCTTTTCCAGCATAATTAACTCATCACAAATAATTCAGGCATTGAGTTCTTTCTCTTCATTTTCCCTGTGATCAGCCAACAAGTGCTGAAGTTTCTCGAGTTTATTGCTTGTTTCAATCCACTCACTGAATCACTGCTGCTGATAACTCCCCAAGGGGAGGAGGAGGCTGTTCCTCAGCATCTCACTGTGTGTGCCAGCCAGAGCTGGAGGTCTGGGCCAGCCTGGTTAGTTCTGCTCAGATCTGCACTTTGCTCCTTTGATTTGATGAGCATGAAACCTAGAATTGACTTTTAGGAGAAAAGATGATTTAAATTTTGACTTGCCACTAATCCAAGACTGGATTTGCTCCCAGCCTGCCCTGAGATTTCTGTGATTTCAGCATTACTCTTCCCAATTCTTCTCTGATCTCGTGGTTCTCAGGTTGGTGTAACGTCCTGGTTTCCTCACCCTCCTCCTGCAGACCAGTTCCCCAGGATATGATTGAGAACAGCCCTGGGCATCAGCACAGCCAAAGGGAACATCCCCCTCCATTCCAGCAGCTCCAAGGTTTCCACCTCCTTGTTGCCAGGTGCCCTTCAGAGCAGCATCATTCTCACTGGAGTGGCAGCTGGAGCTTCCCACTAATTCAGAGCTGAGATAAAAGCTGGGGAAGCTCCAGAGCTGCAGGACCTTCCTGGCCATAACTCTTCCCTCTGGGAGTATTTATGTTCTCGAGACTGATGAAGCTGGGCTTGAGCCATACCTCACCCTCCTTGAGGTGCTGTCCCCCTGCAGAGGTGACATCTCCTGGGAGCAGCACTCTGGGGTCTGGGATGGCAGGGAGTGAGAGCTGGGAGCACACCAGGAATGATTTGAGGTGCAAAAATCTGAACTCACCAAAATCCAGCCGAGTTATTCCCACCCCATCTGCAAAGGGAAGGAGCTTTTGGGGTGGTTTCTCTAAGGATGTGGAGGGGAGACTCAAATCTTCCTTTGATTGTTCCTCCTGGTCATAAACTAAAGACAGGGAAGATATTTCTGTGGAAAACACCACACCTCTCACTGGGGACATCCCCCAGGGACAGGACAGGGCAACAACAAAATGCAGCAAGAACCGGGGAACAGGAGAGGACGGAGCAGAAGTTAAAGTCAAATGAAAACAGGGAAGAGGAGGCTGCAGGGTCCTGCTCCCTCGGGTCCCTGCTGCCAAGGCAGCATCCAGGCAGCAAAACAAACTGCCTGGGGCTGCCACATGGGATGTGATGAACTGGAAACTGCATTTTCCCCTCATATTTCGGGTTGAAGGGGAAGCTTTCCCGTAGCCTGGGGAGCTGCTCACACTCAGAGGGGCACGTGGGGCTCCCCTGAGGGCTGGCTGGGGTGATGCTGCTGAGCAATTCTGCTGTGCCAGCCACGGGCAGCAGCTTCTCCCTTCCCTCTCATCCCTCTGTACGCTTCTGTCCTACTTCTTCCAAGCTCCTGACCACCCAGCTCCCCACTTCCCTCTCCTTTCTCCGAAGTGTGACATTCCCACCATCTGTAAAGCTGCCAAATAAGCGACTTTGCATTTCCCTGCAGGGCTGTGCTTCAATTAAAAGCTTTTTCTTGATGTTTTAACTTTCACCTCACTTAATTGAGGCTCCCTTTCCCAGCTTCCTCCTCCTTTTTAATGAGAGGCTAAAATTCTGGTTAATGGTGTTTGCAGTGGGCAGCACCAACCACACTTCAGAGGGCAAAGGCTGCTCCTGGGCTGGCTGGGAGCCATGGAGCCTGGAGCAAAAGCCAGTGGAAAAATATAGGATCCAGGCCACAGAGCCAGTGATCCTGCCCTTCCACAAGCTCCTGGGTTTCCTCACTCAGCACTGGAGCAGCAGCACTGCTCCTTTCCCTGCTGGAAAAGCAAGGATCCAAGTGATGGAGCCCAGCTGGGCACAGCCAGCTGCTGCTCAGCCCAAATTTCCCTTTCTGGAGCTCCACTGCAGCACTACCACCCTCATGTAAAATAAAATAATAAAAAATAATTTTTTAAAAGCCTGTACAACCTCTTTAATTTGCCTGCTGATTTATGAGCAGGTAAGCTGCTCCCCTGCCAAGCTTTAAAAAGGTTAGAAACACTTCATAAAAAATATTGGGCACTTCAGAAATTCTACAAGTCCTTGTGCAGGGGTGGGGATGAATTTTTGTGAATTACTCTTTTTTTAAAAAAAGAAGATAATATGTGTGAAACAAATCACACCTTTATTTTACAGGAGCCCAGACTGGGTTCAGGAGGCTCCCATTAAATACACACAGAGCTGCTCGCTGGTGAAACCCAATCCCCTGAGGAAAGAAGGGATTGGGATCTCCCAGGGAAGTTCCCTTGTGCTGCTGGGGAGGGTGACAGAGCCTCACTGAGCTCTGCAGCCGATCCCTCCCAGCCCTGCTGGCTCCTCCATGGCCCTGGGTCACTGGGAATGGAGCAGCTCTGCACTGGGATGCACCTCAGACGGATTTGTCTTTACAAACAAGCTGTGGGTCTGCTGATAAATGAAACTGGATATTGAAAGATGAAAGAAGCAATAGGGAAAGCCCATGAATTCCATGAGAATTAAAAATTAAAAGGGAGGGTTGTACATTAGAGGGGAATCTCAGGTATCAGGTGTTCTGGGAAGTCTGTGCCTCTCAAGTACCTCAGCCAATGGGGAAAGAGAGAGGGAAATTGGGATAAAAAGGGAGGCGAGCCCTCCAAAATCTGAGAGACCCCAGGGGAATGGCCCATAGCCTCTCCCTTTATTCAGATAAAGGACTCTTCTGTCTCCTTTTTGGACATAAACCTCTGGTGTTTGTGGATTCATTTTCCTGACACACCGAAGCTCTTGGGGCTCATCACAACAGCTTTCCTTGCTCCAAGGCTGGTCCCTGCTGCAGGCACAGTCCATATCCATCCCATCCCATTATCCCATTATCCCACCCCATCCCATTATCCCATCCCTCTGGGACCATTTTCCCACTGAGGCTCCCCCAGGGCTGAGCCTCTCCCAGATGTCCTAGAAACGCCACCAAGGGAAGTGACAAATGTCTGCAGAATCCCTCATCTCTCGCTGTCCCGAACATTTTATTCCTTCCCTCATCCCTGTAAAACCTGGACCCTCCTCGCCAGCTCTGCAGCAGTTTGAAACCCGAGCTGCTGCGCTGGAACGCTTCCACAAATTCAGGTGCAGCTTTTATTTCTAGCCTTGGAACAATGCAAGGATTCCTCATGGTCGTCTCTAAAAATCATTCGTTTGCAGCACAGCATCGCCTCCCAGCGCCGTGGTGCGGGGTTTGGGAGGGAAGAGAGGAGCTGGAGCAGAAGGAGCCCGAGCCGGAGCATCGCAGATGGGCGAGCAGACGCTGCCAGGGGGGAGCCACGGGCTGGCAGCGAGGGCAGCGGGGCCAGCAGGGCCGGGGAGCGCAGGAGCTGCAGCCAGGAGGATTCCCCAGCCCCGAGGGCTGGAACTGCCCGCAGGGAGCCAGCACAGGCTGCTCTGGGCCAGCACAAAGCCAGGGGCGAGCTGGCTCCAGTTTGGGGTGAATTCTGGAGCAGCACAAAGCCAGGGGCGAGCTGGCTGGGGGAGCCCGGTCCTGGATCATCCGAGGTGCGGGATGTGAACGCACAGCTCCAGTTTGGGGTGAATTCTGGAGCAGCTGCACGCATATTTTTACAGACTATAATTTCGATTAACAGAGAGAAAGTCGCTTTTATTGGGGCTTTCAGGAGGACAGCGTGAATAAATGAGTGCTCTCAGCCGGCTCTGGGGACAGGCTGGGGATGGGGGCACAGCCTCAAGGGGCTCAGTGGCCCACGTGCCCACCCCCCCTGCTCCGTGGGGGCTCGAAGCCTGGCCAGCACCAGAGCCACAAAGAGAAATGCTGCTTTACCTTTTACAGATCATTTAACGCTCTAATGAGATGCCTTAAAAACACAAACGAGCCGCCTGATACGGCGGGATGCAAACCTGTCTCCATGGCAGTGATTTTCCTGAAGACGCTTTTCATCTCTGCCTGCTGGAAGCTTCGACGTAAAAATTTATCGTGCGCCCTCCCCTAATAAAATGTGATGGTTTTACTGTATTTTTTATATAAATGTACATTTACTTGTGAATTACACCAAGAGGCGGGCGTTGGCTGCGGTCGAGCCTGCGACACGGGGTGTAAATCACAGCAACTTCCCAGCACCGCGGATCTGTTGCCTGAGGGTGTGAGTAACTTCTATTGACTTCAGTGGAAGTTTGCGGTGTGCTGCCGTGAGAGAACAGCCCCCAGGAGGCTCATCTGGAGTTGATTAAAAGCAGGATGCTGGGCACCGGGCACGGGCGCTGCTCACCTCGGAGCCCTGTGAAAAGTGTCTTCTTTCTGACCCAGAAAGGGATTGTTTCAGCTAGAACAGCCCCAAACACGCCCAGTGTCACCCCGGTGCCACCCCAGTGCCACCCCAGTGCCATGAGACAAGGAACTGTTCATTAAAAACTAAGACAATGAGGAATAGCTGACATTTACTATGTTTGCAAAAATCGGGAGAAGAGGCAGACTGCTTTGTGATAAACGGAGCCAGAACTTGCAAACAGGGTGAGGGGTGCAAAGCTACCAGTAATAAGTGATAAATTCAAAATTCGAAACTAGCAAGAACTAATTTTAAAGTTTGGAATGTGTCCAAAGGGCTAAAACGCATGTTCCAGAGACAAAGTTGAAAAGTTCAAGTGCGATGAAGAGTTTGGAAGCCTTCGTCAGAGATCTTCGACGATCCTTGAATTAGGAAGGCGCCAGCGCAAAAGGATTTTAGTTTATTTTAATACAAAGCGAAGGTAGGCAGGACTAGGCGGGGCTAGGACATGAATATGTATTAGGCGTCTTGTGTAATCCTAGGGAATAAATAAAGCAGTAGTTTAAAGTTTCGGTGTGCATGCTTTGGGAGGAGGAATTATCCCCGTGCACCTCAGCGCTGAATAAATGCATACCTACTTTATAACTCTCATTTCTCACGAGTTAGAGGGGATTTTCCGCGTATCAGCCACCTCAGTGTCACCCCAGTGTCACCTCAGTGTCACCCCAGTGTCACCCCAGTGTCACCGCGGTCCCCCTGTGNCAGTGTCACCTCAGTGCCACCGCGGTCCCCCTGTGCCCATCACAGGCTGCCCTTCTCGCTGCCTTCCCGGGAGCATCCCACCCTCTGCCTGGCTTCCAGAAGCTCCTCAGCAGCACGGACAGAGGGGACAGGGGCTTAGGGGGTCACAGCAGCCCCAGGCTGGCTGTTCGCTTCTTGGCCAGCGTGTCCTGGGGGAGGAGCAGAGCCCCGAGCCCGAGGCATCGGGAGATGGAGATGCTGCTCGGATGGGATGGAGACAACGAGCAGCTCGGGAGCTGCACCATCAGCACCTCCAGCCGAGCTCTCCGGGGAAAAGGCTCTCCGGGAGAGGGGGAGAGGCTGGTGATGGAGGAGTAGCAGATGGTGTCTCTCAAGGAGAACGCTGGGACAGTAATTACAAGAGACAAGAGGAGAGCTGCTGGCTCACGCACAAGAATTTGTCCAAGCAATCACGGGAAGCACGAGTCTCTCCGGAGAGCGCCACGGGGGAGGAAGAGTTTTGCCAGCAGCTCGCAGTGCTGCCAGGGCCCCCCAGCTCTCCAAGGGGGCACGGACGTGGCTGTGACCCCCAATTCCCAGCTTCAAACTCGCTTTTGCTTCCTGCCTTGTTCGCAGAGCATCCCAAACACCCTCCTGCCTGTCCCGGCCTCCCGACAGGGCTGAGGCACACACACGCCTCGGTTTCTGTGTGGGATGCGCTGGGAACAGCGCTGCCAAAGCACAGCAGAGCTCACAGCATGCAGAGCTTCCTCTCCTTCCTTTGCCCAGCTGTGATTTTACGCCTTACTGCCCCTCTACCCCGTGCCCTCATTTTTTTCTGCTCTACCACGACTCCCGATTCCCCTCGGAGAAGTTTTCTGCCAGCCAGAGGATTCGGGAGGAATTTCATTACGCTGCTGTCCTGGGCAGCCCGGGGTGCTGGCACCAGGAGGGATCCGTGCCCGTACATCCCCGCTGGTGTTCCGGCTCTGCAATGCAGCCTGAGCAGGAGCTGAGACCTGCGGGTGACAAGGAAATCGAGGCTAATTAGAACTGCTAATTAGATCTCTGCTGAAAGCCCGGCCCTGCCGTGTGCCCCGGGGCTGTGCCCGGGACGGGTCCCTCTCCTCTGCCGGTGCCACCCATCGGCAGCGCGCAGGAGCCAAAAAAGAGGAATAATTGATAAAAAAGGCACTTGGCAAGACGGAAGGGTTTCAAGTCATGCTGCTGCTGACTTGGGAGAGCCGCAGCACCGAGGGCACGGAGCCAGGAATATCCGAGGGAGATGAATTGCCCCTCGCATGGATGCAGCTCAGGGCAGCTCCCGGTGCTCGGGAAGGCTCCGGGCACGGTGGGGAGAGCCCGGCGGTGCCTCCTGCAGCACCGGGAGGTCTGCAGTGGTCGGGAGGGCACCCTCACCCTGGGGCTTTGCAGGGAGGAGAAGATAGGATTTCATCCCTGCGCACTTTTCCAAAGGGCTCCGCAGCACATCTGCCCAGCTCAGGCACCAGAACCTTTCCCGTCTCCTCCGTGGCAGAGGAGAGCAGTGCCCGTGTGCCGGGAGCAGCTGCTGGCACAGAGCAGTGCCAGCTCCAGCTCTGTGCTCCGCTCCCCTGTCCTGCTCCCTCATCCATTCCCGGCTCTGGAAGGGCGCTCACACCTCCTCCATCCCCTCCTGGCAGTGCGGGACCCCCTCCCTCCCATCAAAGCGGGGTTTGGGTGAACCCCCAGCGCCGCAGAGCAGGCTTTGGGCTGAGCCCAGCCTTGTGTGGAAGCGGGGCTGTGCCACGGATCCGCTTGCTGTCCCCACCAGGGCTGGTCTCAGTGCCCTGAGAACCAGACATTCCCCAGGGCGATTTCCGTGGGGATGGGGAGCTGGGTGTGGAGCTGGGGATGGGTGTGGAGCTGGGGATGGGGATGGGTGTGGAGCTGGGGATGGGTGTGGAACAGGAGCTGGNGCTCATCTCCCTCGCTGTGACAGCGCCCCAAGGGCTGCCCTGAACCAGGAGAGTGCCACAAAACATGAGCTGAGGAGGAGAGGATCTGCCAGAGAGCCCAGAGCTGCAGGAACAGCAGCACTGGTGGTGTGGCTGTCAAATCTCTCCTGAGGGTTTTTCCAGTCCAGCTTTCTCAGGCTTTGCCAGGGTTCTTTCCCAAAGCTAGCTGCTTTTCTCTAATGTAAACAGAAGAGAAGAATTGAAAACAAAGCTAAACACCTGCTGGATATGTGAGAAAAGCCTGGGAAAGTGGTGTTACTTTCTCTGGGCCAATGGGCTGTGTTTTGTTCTTGAGTCAGTGTCCTGAGTGTATTTAAGCAAAGGTGTGTTAGAATAAAGTTGTCTCTTTCCTGTCTTGAGAGACCACATAGCTGTGTCTTACTACTGTGGCTCAAAGGGTTAGTCCCCTAACATACAGCCCCAGGAGGGGATGCCAGAGGTGGGGCCATGCAAATTTGGAAGCTGCAAAGCAAAGGGAAGGTGCTACAGCTGGGTCACAGCAATCCCAAACACCTCCAGGAGCATTCCTTTGACTCCGGGTGTCTGGTCAGGTTTTCCCACTTGGCTCCCTCCATGCATCACCAGCTCCTTTGTTTTTCTGACTGAGGTTTAGTAAACTCTGCCTGTGAGACCCCACCTGCAGAGCTGCCCCAGCACAGGAAGGAGCTGGAGCTGCTGGAGCCAGGCCAGAGGAGGTTCCAGGATGAGCAGAGGATTAGAACAGCTCCCCTCTCAAAGACAGGCTGGGAAAGCTGGGGCTGTTCAGCCTGGAGGAGAGAAGGTTGTGTGGAGACCTCACAGCATCTTCCAGAGCCTGGAGGGGCTGCAGGGAAGCCAGAGAGGAACTCTGCATCACGAACTGGAGTGACAGAACAAGGGGGAATGGCTTAAAACTGAAAGAAGGGAAATTTAGATTAAATGTTTGGAAGAAATTCCTCCCTGGCAGGGTGGGCAGGGCTGGCACAGGGTGCCCAGAGCAGCTGTGGCTGCCCCTGGATCCCTGGCAGTGCCCAAGGCCAGGCTGGACATTGGGGTTGGAGCAGCCTGGAACAGTGGGAGGTGTCCCTGCCATGGCAGGGGTGGGATGAGATGATCTTCAAGGTGCTTTTCAACCCAAACCATTCCATAATTCTGACTCCATTTGCCATTTCCATCAGCACCCCCCAGCAGCAGGACCAGGGCAGGCAGCACAGCTCTGATTTACTGCCACACTTAAACCTGTGCCTAACTTTAAGTGCCCAAGCAGATCCATTGACTTCAGTGGTTTAAGGTTCGACATTTGTAAGTAAGTTGCAGAACAAGGACCTACATTATTCATCTGAAACCCCGGGTAATGCATTCTTAGGAAATAACTACCAAACTCCACAAATCCCCGCTGAAAGGACATCCTAAAGCCTGCCTGGATGGAGAGATTAGCTGGGATTGCTTTGTAAACACCGCACATACATACATACAGATATCTGTGTTTCTTTACAAAGCAGTGCAATCCAGACCTGCCCAGGAGGGACAGAGCGGCCAGGAAAGCAGCACAGCCCAGCCCAGCCCTCCCCACGACGCAGCCAGAGAGGGGACGATGCAATTAAGCAAACTAATTGAAGTGCAAATGCAGGTGCTTATAGCACAGACTGCCGGGCAGGCGCGGCTCAGCTCTCATTGCAATATCAAGATGATATAAAGCCATGTCGAGTTAAGACACGGGCATAAAACGCTGCCAGCAGAGCATTTTATGTCCTTTTTTCTGCTCCAGGGACCCCCTGGGAGCAGCAGAGCCAGCCCTGCTAGAGCCCAGCAGAGCAAAGGCCAAGCCTGGGCACCCTGGGCACAAAGCCAGGAGCCCAGCTTAACCCCTGCAATCCCTTATCCTCCCAAAATGAGGCTGCTCCCACCTCCCCAGCACCCCCTGCCCCAGCAGCAGCAGCAGCTCTGGGCACGGCTGTGCCACCTCAGGACCCATTAAACCCCCAGGATGGGGAGTGTGTTCCCTCCAGGATGGATTTTGGGTGGCTGGGAGGGAAAGCATGGCAGGATGCACCCATTGGTGAGGAACAGAGCAGGGCACCCCAGTTTGCAAGGACAGGCAGGGGCCACCCAAGGTTTTCCAGGCTGGCAGGGGCCAGCCAAGGTTCCCCTGCCGTGGGGAGCAGCCTGGCACGGGCAGGGCCAGCACCACGCATGCCGGGAGCTGCCTGGCAAAACGAGCTGAAACCACACGGCTTGGAGCCATTTCATCAAATGTAATCGAGAATTATATCCCTGTTGTGCAATTCCAGCTGATAGCTGGAAAAATAAAAACCCCAGAACTCTGTCGAGAGGATCTCATCCTGCATTCAGCCTGATGAGCAGCAGGGGAAATCCCTGCTGCAGCCACGCGTGTTCCTTGGAATCCCCTGGGATGTGCCGTGCCCTGGGCACCTTCCCCATGCCCTGTGCACTTCTTCCATGTTCTGGGCACCTTCTCCATGCTCTGTACACCTTCCTCATGCCCTGGGCACCTTCCCCATTCTCTGGGCACCTTTCCCATTCTCTGGGCACCTGTCCCATGCCCTGGGCACCTTCCCTATGCCCTGTGCACTTTTTCCATGCCCTGGGCACTTTTTCCATGTCCTGGGCACCTTTCCCATGCCCTGAGCACATTCTCCATGCCCTGGGCACCTTCTCCATGCCCTGGGCACCTTCCCCATGCCCTGTGCACCTTCCCCATGCCCTGTGCACTTTTTCCATGCTCTGGGCACCTTCTCCATGCTCTGTGCACCTTTCTCGTGCCCTGAGCACCTTCTCCATGCCTTGGGCACCTTTCNATGCCCTGGGCACTTTTTCCATGTCCTGGGCACCTTTCCCATGCCCTGAGCACATTCTCCATGCCCTGGGCACCTTCTCCATGCCCTGGGCACCTTCCCCATGCCCTGTGCACCTTCCCCATGCCCTGTGCACTTCTTCCATGCCCTGGGCACCTTCTCCATGCTCTGTACACCTTCCTCATGCCCTGGGCACCTTTCCCATTCTCTGGGCACCTGTCCCATGCCCTGGGCACCTTCCTCATGCTCTGGGCACCTTTTTCATGCCCTGGGCACCTTCCTCGTGCCCTGAGCACCTTTCCCATTCCCTGTGCACTTTTTCCATGCTCTGGGCACCTTCTCCATGCCCTGGGCACCTTTCTCGTGCCCTGAGCACCTTCTCCATGCCTTGGGCACCTTTCCCATTCTCTGGGCACCTGTCCCATTCTCTGGGCACCTGTCCCATGCCCTGGGCACCTTCCCCGTGCCCTGTGCCCTGTCTGTGCACATGGGTGGCACAGAGGTGCACGGATTCAGTGTCTGGGCCTGTCCCTCGTGCCTGTCCTTGCCAAGAAAACCAGGAGCAGGTGGAAGAGTGGCCACAAGTGGGATGGATCCATCTTCCTCACTGTGCTGCTGCTGCTGCTGGTGAGATTCCAGCAGCGGGAAACAGGGAAAGCCAAACATTATGGATCCCTCAACCACTGTTATTTGTCCCCTTGTGCATCGCTGGTATTTTGCATTAAAATATATGTTGTTAAATTTATGCCTTAATATATATATATAGAGAGAGATGTGTAATCTGGCTGAGTTACAGTTGCTGTGGGAACTATAACTTCCTCTTTTCCAAGGGGCTGTTATGTGTCTTATTATGCTGTATCATCTGGAGGGTGGCTGGGAACAAGATTGCTGCTGTTAATCCTTCAGCACGAAGGATGATCAGAGGCAGCAGAGCCCAGGGCTGTGCCTGCAGGTGGGCACTGCCCACGCCTGGTGCCTGCACTGCTCCGGGCCGGGGATCCTGGCAACAGCACGGTGTGAGCGAGGTGGAAATCAGCTCTGAGAGCTGCATCCCTGCTCCCCGCAGCTCTGCTGGGCTCCGGGCTGGGCACAAGGCAGCTGGGCACGATGCCACCTCTCCCAGGTGACAAACAGCGCCGAGCTCCTGCTTCCTGCACAGGGTTTGGGTGGGTGGGGTCCATCCCTGCCAGGCTGAGCTTTCCCTCCCCTCTTGGGAACCAGGAGCAAGGCAGATCCCACATCCCTCCTGCTCCTGCTCCACCTCCATCCCACCAGCTGGGATGTATCCAAGCCCTGCTCCCAGCAGGGACAGGATGGGAAATGTCACTGGACAGCAGGGAAGTCACCCCAGAGCCCCACTGCCTGCCCTCCCTGTGCCTCAGTTTCCCCACGGGACGAATGAGGGATTTGTCTTTCCAAACAAGCTGTGGGTCTGCTGGTAGGTAAAACCAGCACTGAGAGATAAAAGAAACAGTGGGAAGGATTCCACTGGTTGATGAATGGAAAAAGATATTTGCCTTTACAAACAAACTGTAGGTTTGCTGATAAATGAAACTGGATATTGAAAGATGAAAGAAGCAATGGGGAAAACCCATGAATTCCATAAGAATTAAAAATTAAAAGGGAGGGTTGTACATCAGAGGGGAATCTCAGGTATCAGGTGTTCTGGGAAGTCTGTGCCTCTCAAGTACCTCAGCCAATGGGGAAAGAGAGAGGGAAATTGGGATAAAAAGGGAGGCGAGCCCTCCAAAATCTGAGAGACCCCAGGGGAATGGCCCATGGCCTCTCCCTTTATTCAAATAAAGTAAAATAACTCTTCTGTCTCCTTTTTGGACATAGACCTGTGGTGTTTGTGGATTAATTTCCCTGACACCCATGTGCAGAGGGGGTGGCTGAGCTCTCCTGGGTGGCTGCACTGAGGTCAGGGCTGTGTTTGGCACCCCCTGGTCGAGCACATCCCGAGCCCTGTCCTGGCACTCACAGTGCCCAGGCCATGCAGGGAGCCAGGTCCCTGTCCCCAGCACCCATCCCATCCCTGGCACACCCCACCCAGGAGCCCTGGCGTGCCCAGCAGGACACAGCTCTGCACTTCTGCTGCTCCTCAGGTGAGCTCCTCCTGCCCTGGAGTCCTGCAGTGTGAGCTCACTCCCAGCCTGTGCCCATCCCCAGCTCCATCTCTGCCTGCTCCTGCCCCACATCACCCCCACATCATCCCCACATCACCCCCACATCATCCCCCACATCACCCCCACATTATCCCCCACATTATCCCCCACATCACCCCATCATCCCCCACATCACCCCCAC
>VWZS01007059.1:77751-92295 GCA_013397075.1 Rhabdornis inornatus
CATCCCCCACATCATCCCCACATCACCCCACATCACATCACCCCCACATCATCCCCACATCACCCCACATCTCCCCTGGCATTTTTTTCCATGGACACTGTCTGGGTTTGGGATTTGCTCTGCCTGGTTTGATGCCTGTGCCCCTTGCCTGCATTTCTTCCATCGGTTCTTCTCTCCCCCCACCCTCCCCCATGTTATTTATTGTAATTTGGTTTTCTGGCATTCTGCTGGGTTTTATTTCTCTTGGCATCCCATCTTTGGGGATTTCACTCACATCATTTCAGCCCAGATTTGCATTGACATGGTCACAATTCTCCTCTCCTTGCAGATCCCATGCTCCCTGAGGCTTTGGGGCATCTCTCCCTGCCCTCAGCCCAGGGTTTGCTCCTCAGGAGCCCAGCCTGGCTCAGCAGAGCCTGGCTCAGCAGAGCCTGGCTCAGTGCTCCAGGGCTGGGATTGTTAGCATTGAAACACATCATCCCACAATGATTATATGAGGTGATTTTATTGAAGAGCTCTGGGAATCAGGGGTGCAGACCCAAACCTGACTCCCACATGGATCCCAATGAACATGTTTTTATACCCTTTTCATTATATAACTATGTATTAATTATTAAACCCATATTGATCTTATCCAAGCATGAATTCTTGTCATTTTCATTAGGCCCCCCAAATATCCTTTCCATGATTCTTGTTACATCGTTTCTCATTATTCTTGTTATGATTAAACAATAATCATATTCAATTACCAAACAATCATTCCATTTAACAATCATATCATTTATCATATGATGATTACGCAGGGATAGCTTCACATGATCTAGAAAAAAACAAAGCTCAATATTTGTTCCCAGGGCTTAGTTCCCTTTCCCAGGTCTACCAGACCCCCTGAATCTATTGGATGCAATTCCCATGATTTCAGAAACATTTTAACCCTACGCTGTCAGGATGGGGAAACATCCCCGAGCCTGGCACAGGGACCTGCCCCAGCCTTGTCCCCACAGATTCAGCTCCTCCTTTTTGCCCCTCTTTCCTGGCCACAGGAATTCTGCTCCAGCCCCCGAGAAGGGGAAGGAGCAGGATCCCAGAGCTGCCCCAGCACAGGAAGGAGCTGGAGCTGCTGGAGCCAGGCCAGAGGAGGCTCCAGGATGAGCAGAGGATGGAGCAGCTCTGCTGGGAGGAAAGGCTGGCACAGCTGGGATTGTTCACCTGCACAGGAGAAGCTTTGGGGTGAGCTCAGGGTGGCCTTGAAGGAGCTGCAGGAAACATGGAGACTGTTTGAAAAAGCATAATTTACTGCTGGTATGTCCCTCCCAGCCTGGTTTGTCACATCCCTGCATGTCCCAGACTATTTGTGCTGTGTTTGGCTGGGGTGTTTTCCCAGGGCTGGGTGTTGGTGTTGGCAGGGAAGGTGACAGGAGCTCCTCAGGCTGCCCAAGCCCAAGGAGCAGCAGGACAAACAGGATTTTGGATCTGTCCTGGTGATGACAGCAACTGCTCCTGTCCATGGCAGTGAACTTCAGAGTTACCAGTCACAGAATCACAGAATCCCAGCGTGGCCTGGGTTGGAAGAGACCTTAAATCCCACCCAGTGCCACCCTGCCGTGGGTGACACCTCCCACTGTCCCAGGCTGCTCCAACCTGGCCTTGGGCACTGCCAGGGATCCAGGGGCAGCCACAGCTGCTCTGGGTGCCAATTCCCGGATCCTCTTCAGCAGCTCCAGCTCCTTCCTGTGCTGGGGCAGCTCTGCAGGTGGGGTCTCACCTGGGGGACAGAATCCCCCCTCCCCTGCTGTGGAATCAGCCCAGGGCTCAGGGTGGGTTTTGGGTCAGGGCAGGTCCAGCTCCCACCCCCAGCACCCCCAGGGCTGCTCCCTCTGCTCATCCCAGCCTGGATTGACCCCTAATTTGACCCCTAATGACCCCAGAGCTGTCCCAAATCCCTCCTGCCAGGCACATCCTGCCAGCCTGAGCCCCCTGTGAGCACCAGCCAGGGATGGAGCCTCGTCCCCACATCCCAGAACTTGGCTGGAGACACCAGATTTTTACCCTCAGCCCGAAAAAAAATAGAGCTGGAGGATGCATGGAGGGAGGCAAGAGGGAAAACACGCTGAGACAGCCGGTGGCACAGGAGGAGCTGCAGCATGGCATGTGTGAGCAGAACAGCACGTCCCTGTCACACCCCGTGTGCTGCAGGGAGCCCCCCCTGCCTCCAGCACACCCCACATCCTCATTTAGACTCTCTGGGAAATGCTGCCTGAAAGGAGGCTGCCACCACATTTCCATTTGCAGTCACAGGGGTTTGGGGGAAATCAGTCTCTTTATAAAGTCCTTTGGAAACCTCAGTCTGGTGGCTTTAAATATTTACTGTACTCCTGCAACCAGAAGCCAGAATTGCAGGGTACATTCTCGCAGGCAGCCCCTTGGTGTGGGCACTGGGAGGCTCCAAAGCAGCCTGTGCAGGTGCTGATCAAAACCAGTCCTTAACAGGAGTGTGACTTGCAGTGGAAAATCTCCGAAGTGCTTTTGAATTTGGAGGGGGAGAATAAATCAGAAATCATTTTTTGTGCCTGCAGAGCATCCCTCGTGGTGGGATGAGGGTGGCCCACGCCTCGCCAGCTGTGCCCAGTGACAGCTGTGCCCACCTGGGGTCACCCCCTGGTGCTGCTCTGGCTCTGGGTAGCTCAGCTGGGGGGGCTGGGGGCAGAGGTGACACTTGTCCTGCTGTGTGGGTGGTGGCAGTGCCACTCAGGGCTGTGACATGGCCAGGGGAGCAGTGGGAGTCTCTGGGATCCAGCATTTCCCATAACATGACAGCAGGGGACATTTCTCTTCCCCCTTTGAAGAGGCCTCTGATGTCCCTGCCTGCTTCAGGGAGAGCCCTTATTGCAACCCTGAAAATTCCTTATTCCAATCCTGAAAATTCCTTATTCCACCCCTGAAAATTCCTTATTCAAACCCTGAAAATTCCTTATTCCACCCCTGAAAATTCCTTATTCCACCCCTGAAAATTCCTTATTCAAACCCTGAAAATTCATTATTGCAACCCTGAAAATTCATTATTCAAACCCTGAAAATTCATTATTGCAACCCTGAAAATTCCTTATTCCACCCCTGAAAATTCCTTATTCCACCCCTGAAAATTCCTTATTCCAATCCTGAAAATTCCTTATTGCAACCCTGAAAATTCCTTATTCCAACCCTGAAAATTCCTTATTCAAACCCTGAAAATTCCTTATTCCAACCCTGAAAATTCCTTATTCCAACCCTGAAAATTCCTTATTCCAACCCTGAAAATTCCTTATTCCAACCCTGAAAATTCCTTATTCCAACCCTGAAAATTCCTTATTCCAACCCTGAAAATTCCTTATTCCAACCCTGAAAATTCCTTATTCCAACCCTGAAAATTCCTTATTCCAACCCTGAAAATTCCTTATTCCAACCCTGAAAATTCCTTATTCCAACCCTGAAAATTCCTTATTCCAACCCTGAAAATTCCTTATTCCAACCCTGAAAATTCCTTATTCCAACCCTGAAAATTCCTTATTCCAACCCTGAAAATTCCTTATTCCAACCCTGAAAATTCCTTATTCCAACCCTGAAAATTCCTTATTCCAACCCTGAAAATTCCTTATTCCAACCCTGAAAATTCCTTATTCCAACCCTGAAAATTCCTTATTCCAACCCTGAAAATTCCTTATTCCAACCCTGAAAATTCCTTATTCCAACCCTGAAAATTCCTTATTCCAACCCTGAAAATTCCTTATTCCAACCCTGAAAATTCCTTATTCCACCTCTGAAAATTCCTTATTCAAACCCTGAAAATTCCTTATTCAAACCCTACAAATTCTTTATTCCAACCCTGAAAATTCAACTGAGAGCCCCCAAAAGCCCTGCTGGGACTCAGGGCAGCAAACCCTGCTGGGGATGGACAGACCTCACCTGGGGCTGGGGCTGGGGTTTGCTTCAGGTGTCCCTCAGGTGTGCTCAGAGCCCAGGTGTGCTGCCCAGCCCACTGCAGGGGGACACTGCAGGACATGGGGACACTGCAGGACATGGGGACACTGTTACAGGACATGGGGACACTGCTGTGGGACACGGGAACACTGTTAGGGGACACAGGGACACTTATAGGACACAGGGACACTGTTAACAGGACGTGGGGACACTGTTACAGGACATGGGGACACTGCTGTGGGACATGGAGACACTGTTACAGGACACAGGGACACTGCTGTGGGACACAGGGACGCTGTTACAGGACATGGGGACACTGTTGCAGGACATTGGAACACTTACAGGACACAGGGACACCGTTCCAGGACATGGGGACACTGCTGTGGGACATGAGGACACTGTTCTAGGACATGGGGACACTGACAAGACACAGGAACACTGTTACAGGACACAGGGACACTGTTCCAGGACATGGGGACACTGCTGTGGGACACAGGGATGCTGTCCCAGGACACAGGGATGCCGNATGCTGTTACAGGACATGGGGACACTGACAGGACACAGGGACGCCGTTCCAGGACACAGGGACGCCGTTCCAGGACACGGGGACAGCAGGGGACAGCAGCAGGTTGAAGCTGAAGGAAATGCCGGCTTTGTATTGTTCACCCGGCCCGGATTGCCCAGCCCAGCCCTGCACGTTCATCCCTCCAGTGCCAGCTGAGACCCACAAAGGTTCCTTGTTGTTCTCCAGGGGGTCATTTCCAGGAGATGCACGTGGGAAATGCCAGAACCATGGAATCACAGAATGACACAGTGGTTTGGGTTGGAAGGGACACACAGATCATCAGGGACACTTTCCGTGAGCCCGGGCTGCTCCAAGCCCTGCCCAGCCTGGGGGACTTGCAGGGATGGGGCAGCCACAGCTCCCCTGGGCAATAAACCCACAGCAAACCCTCTGTGGGTGCTGCTGTTGGTATCTGCAGCAGGTCTGCAGGCTGGGAAAGGAGGAAAAACTCACAGACTCTGCTCCAAAGCCATGTCACTGATTAAAGAGGAAAAGGAAGATTGAAAACCCGCCAGCAGTAAAACCCAGCCTGGCTCAGCCTGGCTCAGCCTGGCTCTTCCAGCAGCACTGCAGGGAGGGAGGTGCTGCAGGCCCAGAGCTCTGCTGGATCCCTGCGCATCCCAAACCAGCTCCTCACCCCTTTCCCAGCCCGGGAAACTCCAAGCAAGGGGCAGGGTCAGAACCAGATCGGCACAGGAGGTGGAAATAGCCGGGATGGGTTTGAGCAGCTCCTGCTTCCAGACACCTCCTGTGCCTTGGCTGCAGGGAAGGGCACCCGGTGCTCCTGGCACATCCGTGGGCACTGTCCAGGCTCGTGCAGGGATTTGGGAGGGCGGCACAGGCCCAGGACCTGCAGCATGAGCTGTGCAGCCTGGGGACAGGAGCTGGGGCTGTGCCCCTGCAGCCCCAGCAAAGGCAGAGCTCTTGGAGGGAGGATCTGAGTGAGCCCTTGGGTCCAGAGAACCAGAAAAAAAATAACAGCCTTATAAAAGACTAATTTGGGACAATCCTAGCTCCTCTATAGCCAATAAGTTTTGTTATTAACTATCATCAAGGCTAGATTTTACCCAAGGGGATTTCCTGTTAGAAAATATCTTCATTAAGTGGTAGAAAGCCCTTGTAGGTCTCCCTACTCCCAGATCAGCACCCCAGGCAGGCGAGTTCCAAACACTGCCTTACAGACCTGAGACAGGGATCAAGGGGACATAAAAGGGACAGGGAGAGCCCAGGGGCTGAGCTGACCCATGGAGCAGGGGGATGGCTCCTTCCCCCAGAGCTCAGCATCCCCCCCCAGCCCCACATCCTGCTCCTTTCCAAAATCCCCTGCTCTCCCAGATCCCCCCCTCACCATCTCCTCCAGCCCATCACCAGCTGCCCTCCCCCAGCAGCCCCACATTTCTTTCTCTGATGTCTCCTCCTGCAGATATTTTAATATTTTTATATTTTTTACCCCCGTGGTACCCAGCTCTTTGCAGCAGGGTGGAAGCAGGAGGCTTCTCTCTCATCTGTCAGGGTAGAACCAAACCAGAGCCAGCAGGGCACAAGCCAGACAAACTGGGGCAGAGCTTTATAGAACTGCAAAGAAAGAGCCAAATTCATCCTGGAGGGTTGGGATGTGCTGTGGTGCCCTGGCTGGCAGCAGCCTGGGGGTGCAGAATCTCCTCCAGACCAGAGGAAATGGTGTTTCCCCTCCATCCTGGGAGAGCAGGAGATCCCAGGGGTGGTGCTGCCACGGGAGGTTGCTGCAAAGCTCCCGTTGGGTTGTTTGGATTCAGATTTGGTGGAGAGATTTTGTGTTAATCATGTGAGGCATTTCCCATTTAAACATCTGAAAGGGATGCTGGCCTAGAAATCAGTGTGACATGGGTGACATGGTGTGGGTGATCATGGTGACATGGTGTGGGTGATCACAGTGACATGGTCTGGGATGATTTTGGATCATGGTGACATGGTCTGGGATGATTTTGGATCATGGTGACATGGTCTGGGTGATCAGGAGTGACATGGTCTGGGTGATCACGGTGACATGGTCTGGGATGATTTTGGATCATGATGGCGTGGTCTGGTCTGGGTGATCACGGTGACATGGTCTGGGATGATTTTGGATCATGGTGACATGGTGTGGGTGATCATGGTGACATGGTGTGGGTGATCATGGTGACATGGTCTGGGATGATTTTGGATCATGGTGACATGGTGTGGGTGATCATGGTGACATGGTGTGGGTGATCATGGTGACATGGTCTGGGTCCTGGGGGCCCAGGGAGCAGTGGAGCTGCTCTGGGGTGTGAGCTCTGTGCTCAGTCCTTGTGCCAAGCACCCTCTGAGGGCAGAGCCTGGATCAGGTGCTGAAAGATGGAAGGGAGCTCTGCTTTGCAAGGGCACAAAATCCACTGTACTACATGGAGGAATCTCATACAAACACACAGGAATAACAAATCCAGCTCCAGTTTCACACAAACCTGGCGTTTTCCTTGTTGTTCCCACAGAAGAGTTTTCCCTGCAAGCTTCCCCAGTGCCATGCAGCTGGGCTGCTCAGAATTGCACTGCAGAATGCAATAAATAATAACAAGGGTGGCTTGAATCAGGGCTTAGTGCAGAAAGGGCAGCCAGGAGTCCTGGGAGAGGTGTGAGAGCCAGGCTTTGGGCAATCCAGGGTTTTTTTTGGGATGAGCATCCCACAGGACAGGATTTTGGCTGCTCCTGCGAGGAAGAGCAAGGATTTCTTGTAGCAGTGATGGCTCTTTCCAGGAAATATCCAGAAAACACCTTTTCCTAAGCTGGGCTGGGAGCTCAGAGAGACTTGAAAATACAAAATAATTGCTGGAAAGGAATGTGAAAATGACAGCTTTTTTCTGCCTGGTGTTACACTTCACTGCTCTGCTCCCTCCTTTCATTAATTCCTGTGACTCCATACGTTTGAGGAACGCTCCCATTAGTCACAGTTGCTTTCCCACTCATCCTTGGTGCCTTTCAGCAATAAGTCCAGGCTGACTGGTGCCCATGTAAAATAGATTTCACGATGGCAAGAATTTCCCTGAGTGTAAGTACGATCTGAGGCTCGTTATGTCTGAGCAGAGTTACCTCTCTGAGAGTCAGGGTCAGAATGTGGAGCCTAATGATTCGGGACAGATACTTAATATCAAATAATTCCGTGCTCAGCTCCAGCACCTCCAGCTGCCAGTGAAAGCAGCGAGCCCTGTCGGCAGGATGATCTCTTCGATCAGCAGGAGCCGCTCTGGCAGGGGACATCTGTGCCCTGGGGAGCTGAAATCACCCCCGAAGGAGCAGCTGCTGTCCCTGCCACCCTTTGCTGTCTGTGCCACCTCTCCCGTCTGTGCCACCTCTCCCCGTCTGTGCCACCCTTTGCTGTCTGTGCCACCCCTTGCTGCCTGTGCCACCTCTCCCGTCTGTGCCACCCTTTGCTGTCTGTGCCACCTCTCCCGTCTGTGCCACCCTTTGCTGTCTGTGCCACCCCTCTCTGTCTTGTGCCACCCCTCCCTGTCTGTCCCAGAGCTGCCGGACAGGGGAGCAGGGATGGGGACAGTGACAGGGGACGGAGATGGGGAGCAGAGCAATGGGAACAGAGATGGGGGACAGTGCCAGGGACAGAGCCATGGGGACAGTGCCTTGGGGACAGTTCCAGGGGGACAGTGCCAGGGACACAGCCATGGGGACAGTGCCATGGGGACAGTTCTAGGGGGCAGTTCCAAGGGGACAGTGCAATGGGGACGGTGCAATGGGGACAGTGCCTTGGGGACAGTGCCATGGGGACAGTGCCATGGGGACAGTTCTAGGGGGCAGTTCCAAGGGGACAGTGCAATGGGGACAGTGCCAGGGGGACAGTGCCATGGGGACAGTGCCATGGGGACAGTTCTAGGGGGCAGTTCCAAGGGGACAGTGCCACGGGGCAGTGCTCGGAGCCCCCCCAGTTGCCCGGGGCTGGCACTGTTGGCACACAGGAGGGTGCTCTGGCTCCCGGCGTGGCACAGGCTGTGTCCCCGCTCTGTCCCACTGTGTCCCCTCTCTGTCCCCGCTCTGTCCCCGCTCTGTCCCGCTGTGTCCCCGCTGTGTCCCGCTGTGTCCCCCCTGTGTCCCCCCTGTGTCCCCGCTCTGTCCCGCTGTGTCCCCGCTGTGTCCCGCTGTGTCCCCGCTGGCACCCAGCGCTGCGGGCTCGGTGCCACCCCGGCAGACGGGCACCGTGGCAGCGCTGCGGGCACATCCCTGGCGGGTGTTTGGGGGATCGATGCTCAGGAATGTTCAAGCTCCGGAGCCCTCTGGAGAAGGAGCCGAGCCGAGGCTGCGGGACAGGGCGAGCACTGGCAGCGTCCCTATTGCCACCGTGTCCCCAGTCCCTGCAGAAATCACCGCCCCGAGTCTTGGGCTCCTTCCCAAGAGCTCAGCCCTCCTCTGGGAGCGCTCCCACCGCCAAAAACCGCGAGCATCCTTCCCTGGTGCTGTGCAGGAAATGCAGAACCGCAGCTGCTGCAGCTGCGGGACCCCAAACAGCAGCAGGGACGCGCTGTGAAATTCCGAGATAAAACAACAATAAAAGCCATCTTTATTGCCATCACTAAAAGCGCTAACAGCAGCACTTGGTTCAAGCTGAGCTCTAAAAGCAGCGTTTTAAAGCCTGCCCGGGGGGATCCGTGCCAGCAGCACCGCAGCTTCCCCAGGCTGCTGCCCAAATTCTGCACCCAGCATCTCCCGGTGCTCTGTGTCACTCTTGATTTGTGCAATAAAAACCTATCGGTCCCCAGTCCCTTTGTGCCAATGCACGGTTATTGGATTCCAGCAAAAAGGGACAAAAAAAAGAAAACCACTGAGATTTCACAAACAAAATCAGCACCGAGGCTCTGGGGTGCTGCTTGCCCCCCTCCCTGCCCGTGTGCTGGAGTCAGCGAGTCAGGAGTCTCTCTGAATTCTTTAGAGAGAAATCAGAGCGCAGGGATTGAATTAAAACTTTTGAATAGATTAGAGTATGTTAAGCCACTCGCACGTGAGGCAGAGGTGAAAGTTTAAGTTTTAGTGTAAGTAAGTAAGTAAAATGAGTTTTTAGTGCTTTTAGTAGATAAAAAGTCTTAGACACCAGTGTAGAAGTTCGAATTCTAGTGAAGGTTGAAAAGCATAGTCTTAGATACCAGGAGTTCCGTGGAGGCTCCAAGAACACAGTTTCAAACATAATAAAGCTATAGCAAGAATATTGCTTCCATTTTTCAGTTAGAACAAGACAAACCATGTACGTAGTTTATACTTAGCCTGGCGTGCTAAGAAACTAGAATTCTAACAGGTTAAAAAGTAAAAAGTGGTCCAAGTTTGTGTCTTAGCTAGTTGAGAAGTTTCTATATAAGAACTCTTTCTCTCCTCTTTCTTTTCATAAAAAGCTTTTGCCGTTGCTTTTTATGCCATGTGCTTTTTGCCATTGCCTTTTGCTTTGCTTTTGCCTTTGAGACTGATGCGCTCCTGCAATAAACAGCTTCGCAGCAACTATTAACTGCTTGAAGAAAGCAACCGGGCACGCTGGGTGCCTAGGAGCACCCGGAGGTCTAAGCTCGCACCCCGTTTGTGTTCTGTGCCCGTTTCAGCACGGCGTTGGGTGAGCGGTGAGCGAGGATTGCAGCCAAGCCACAGCAGAATGCCGGTGGCAGGGAAGGGTGGCACAGAGGCTTTGCTGAGGGCTGGCACCTCAGCTGGATCTGTTCTGTGTGTCCCGGAGCTCTGCCAGTCCCTGTGCCCGCAGCCTGCCAGCTGATTTTGGCCAGTGCAGAGCTGTCCCCAGGCTTTCTGTGCCATTCCCCTTGCTGGAAACACCGGTGCTGATTTCCATCCTGAGAGTTTTACTGGGAAAAGGCTTCTTCCCTTCCCCAGGAGCCACGGGCAAATGGCGCAACACCCCAGATTATTTGTACCCGGATTTTGTTTCCTGGAGCACACACCCCACTGTGAGTGTCCGTGTCACATCCCTTCTTCATGAAGGGATGAATGAATTCTTCCCTGAATGCTTTCCACCTCTCTGAAGGAAAAGCTCACACAGCATGTCCATGACTCTCTCCAAGCATAAGCAAATAAAGTGAGGTTTAAATCCAAACTTCCCTGCTTCGCTCAGTGCCTGCATGGATGTTTTTTCAGTTTCCCGGGCTGGTTTTGAGGTCTCGAGGTGCAGCAGGTGGGCAGATGTTCAGCAGCTCAGAGGGGAGCTCTGCAGGAGGAGGAAAGGGGCAGGGGCAGACGTGGGTGGATCCTCTCTTTTGTTAGCGGTAGGCAAGGCTTTATAAAGTGAATAATTACTGTGAATTCCATCCCACTCCCCTGGGGCTCTCCTGGGAGAGCAGAACAAGCTCCCCAGCGCTGGGGGAGTTAAGAAGAGCTGGGAGGATGGTGAGGAGAGCAAGCCCAGCGCAGAGAATGCTCTGGGCAGCCCCAGCTCCAGCCTCACATGAGAAGAACAGGAGCATTTATTTACCACCCGCACCCAAGCTCTGTGCAGTGCAGGGAATGAGGCAGGGCAGTGAAATGTGCCCCGGTTCCCATTCCTGCTGTAGGACAAGCGAGAGGAGTGGCAGCACCGTGCAGAGGGAGAAAAGCTGTCCCCAGTGACTCTGCACAATCCAGGGCTCAGCATTGCCTGAAACATCCAACACCAGCTTTGCCGATGCCCTCAGCTCCTCATTTTCATGCACTGCCACCCCAGGGGATGGAGGGGCAGGGGCAGCCCAAAAGGCAGCTCAGCTCTCAGAGCTTACACGCGACTGATTAAAGGAAAAATCTCATTTCTTCCTGTCACAGCAGCTTGGAGTTCAACTTGTGCCATGGAGCCTGCACTGGGGTCATCCCCCAGCCAGGAATTCCTGCAGGGGTAGCAAAGCTCCTGAGGATGAGGAGCTGCAAGGAGCCTTGGCTTCGGGGTGGATGGAACCAAAACCCTTCTGGAATCACCGTGCTCCCTGCATCCAACCCCTCTGGACTGGTCCTTCCATGCCTGCAGGAAATAAACACACTGCACAGTCCCAGCACTGAAAACCCAGCAGGACACTGAAGACCCTAAAAGAGGGGGATCCCCAATAACCAGGGGATTTTCCATCTTCTAGGAACTGACCAGGACATTTTTCCATCTTCTAGGAGGTCACCAGGGGATTTCCATCTTCTAAGAAGAGACCAAGGGATTTTCCATATTCTAAGAAGTGACCAGGAGATTTTCCATCTTCCAGGAGGTGACCAGGGGATTTTCCATCTTCTAGGAGGTCATCAGGAGATTTTCCATCTTGTAGGAAGTGACCAGGAAATTTTCCATCTCCTAAGAAGTGACCGAGGGATTTTCCATATTGTAGGAAGTGCCCAGGGGATTTTCCATCTTCTAGACCAGTAGATTTTCCATTTTCTAGGAAGTGACCAGGACATTTTTCCATCTTCTAGGAGGTGACCAGGGGATTTTCCATCTTCTAGGAGGTGACCAGGACATTTTCCACCTTCTAGGAAGTGCCAGCCCCAGCTCTCACTGTCATTGCCAGTGGAGATGTCCAGGAGGAGCTGGGGGCTCTGAGCATTCCCAGCATGTCCCCTCCCTCTGTCCCTGTTTCACCAGCCTGCTTTGACCTCCAGGTGCTTTTCCCAGGAGGAAAAGCAGCCCCTGGCACACACCCAGCTCCCTCTCCCCTGGGTTTTACAGCTGCAGGTTCAGCTTCGCAGCCTCTCGGGCATCACACACTGCTGGGCTTGGATGTTTATTATATTTTATTAAAATATTATAAAAAGTATGACAGCACCTCTAGCTCCTTGCTAGAAGTGGGGAAAATGGCCTCAGCCGAGTTTGTTTTAAGGCTTTTTAAAGCTAAATAAATTAATAGAAGTTTAACACTTACATTATTTATTTTTTTGACTCAATAATAGATTTCTACAACTCTTAGAGTGACATTTGATTGGCCAATTAAAAGACTATAACTTGAGTTCTGTGAAGAAGACGGAAAAAGAAGATGAACAAAGAAAAAGACACTACTTAAAATTCTCCATCTTGTTTCATAACTACTACTATACTATAAAACAAATTTATAACTTATTACTCAGTGAAAATACACATATTTGACCCACTACACGTTTGTGATTTTTAATTTATTATTCATATTTACAAGCTTTTTCTGAGGTTTCAGGTCCAGAGCAGTGTTTTCTAGGGGGTCTGTGCCTGGAAGCACAGAAAGCTCAAAAATTTCAGATTTCTGAGATCCAAGAGCTGAGCTCAGCTCTCCTGGATTTATTACATGTCATAATAAATCAGGCTGATAAAGCAGGCTCTAAACTCAGGTGCCCCCATTTGGCAGAGGGTTAAACCCGAGCTGAGCTCAGTTCTGACACCCTGGGACAGCACAGCCAGCCCTGCTGGGGAGCCCGGGGTGCAGGGAGCCACTCCCACCCCTGCAGGGCTTCGTGGCCTTCCTCAAATGGTCAAAATCCTCCTCGGCATCACCCCTGGAATCCCTTCAGGGCTGGCTCTGGGTTCTTACCCAGGAAAAATCCCCCAGGATGTGGAGTTGCCTCCCAAGCAGTGAAAACAGCTGGCTACACCCAGACCTCAGGTGAACCACGGGCGTTATTCAGCCCTGGGAAGAATAATTTTGAATGAAATCTCCTCATTTCCGAGCTGGTGGCTCTGCAGTTTGTGTCACTGTGGTCTGAGCCCCCGGCTCTGTGCCAAGCCCCTCTCAGAGCTGGCACACGTGCTGCTGTGCCCCTGGCACCCACAGCCTCCAGCTGCCCTCAGAAATCAGCCTTGGCAGCTCCCAGGTCTGCTCCACAATATATTCTAGCTTAGATGGTAGTTGATTTAGCTTTAATAATTTTGTCAGGAGTTGTTTAAGGAACTTTTGCTGTGCCTGCAGCTTTCTCCAGGGTCAGATGCCTCACACAACCTGAGTTGTGATGGCACGGGATAACTGTTGTTCATCCTGTTGGTTTGGGTTTTTTTATTTCTATTGTTCCCAACTCCTCTTAGCTCCAGTTCTGCTCAGCTTTGTGCAGTTGCCTGACTTTCCCCTCCATTGAGAAACCCCAGAGTACAGAGAGAAGTTCAAACAAACCTAAATAATCACAGCACAGCAAACACACAGCCCAGCAGGAGAGGGGAGAGTGGCATCCAACAGCAGGTACTGACTGGAATTTATTAAATTAATCCTGAGTGAAGCCCGAATTGAAGGGGATTGCTCCCAGCATGCTTCTCCAGGAAGCTCCATTGGGAATTTCTCTGTGATGCCATGAGGAAGGGCGAGAATTAACACAGGGACAGGGATGGGGACGTGGCACTGCTGTTTCATTGCCATTTTTCCACTCTGTGCCCACAAAGCAGCAGAGATGTCAGTGCCAGGACAGCAGCTGGGTGGGGGACAGTTTGCTGTAGCCTTCATCCATGCCAGAGTTTAATCATTTTCATTTCTTTGTGCCTAAAACGAGGAGGAGAAGTGGCCAAACCCCATCAGTTTGGGGAAAAAACGCCCACACCCACCCAAGCAGATGGGTCTGGTTTTGGTTTATAATTAAACTCGGCTCCTGGCAGGGAGGCAGAGCCCGTTTTTAGCAGGGAGGGAGCAGGAGATCCTCCCCAGGCTGTTTTCCAGCCAGGGCAGTCTCGGTGCTGCTGCAGGGGACAGGGATGACAGAGCCCTGAGCAGCCCCAGCAGGATTTGTGTTATCCCGACAGCTGGAACGGCCTCATTTCAAACCTGGCTCGCTTTTTGAGGAGCACAAACCTCTGTGACGATGGTGCCATCTGTCCCTCAGCAGGGCGTGGGGATGTCCCTGCTGTCCCTGCTGTCCCTCCCCACGGCACAGCCCTGGGGACAGCCCTGTGGGGACAGAGAAAGGGAAAAAGAAAAGGGAGAAGGGAAAAAGGAAAAAAGGGAGAGGGGGAGAAAGGAAAGGGAGAAGGGAAAAAGAAAAGGAATAAGGGAGAAGGGAGAAAGATAGAAAAAGGGAAAAGGAAAAGCAAAAAGAGAAAAGGAAAAAGAGAAGAGAAGAGAAGAGAAGAGAAGAGAAGA
>VWZS01007059.1:97584-142821 GCA_013397075.1 Rhabdornis inornatus
TTTCGAGAGGGAACAAAACCGAGCGCAATTCCAAGCCCACACAGGCAGTGCAGCCTGCCAGGGTGGCTCAGTTGCCATAGACGACCGCAGGCTGTCACGCCGAGCCCGTGGGGACCCGCTGTGAGTCAGGGGCTGGGGGTGAACCACGCTTCCATCCCCCCTGCTGGCACCCAGCCCCATCCTCATCGCCCTCCTGGCATGAGCTGGGTGCCAGGTGCCCTCCCACGGCGTTTTGGGACAGTGGCCCCATGTGGCCATGGCTGGGAGAGGTGGCTAGCCCAGGTGGCATCTGCTGGGGGAGGGGGGTGCTGAGAAATGGTGAAGCTGGAGATTTGGGGCAGAATCTGAATTCAGAAATCTGAATGAGAATTTAGGACACTCAGCTTGCGGCTGCTCTGTCGCTGTTGCTCTGCTCCATCTTCCTCCAGATCCCGCAGGAAATCTTCATCCCACCCACAAAACCTCAAATGGCCACTCAAGGGCTTCTTGGGGTGGCCTCACCACCCCCCTGGCCAACGGCTTGTCCATCACTTCTGGGGGACCTGAACCCCCAAACTCCTTGGGTTTAGTCTGCAAACCCCCAGCACACCTCTGGGCTCTGAGAGGAAAGGGTTTTTTTTTTGGTTGCCCTTCAAGGCTGATGGGCAGAGCCCAGGGTCTGTGGTGCTGCAGAGGACCTGGGTGCACGCTGCTGTGGGTTTGGATAAAAGGGAAATGTTTGCGTGGGAAAGGTCCAGGAGGAAAACCACACATGCTACAAGAACCAGCTGTGTCCATAAGAGCAGGACGTGACCCAGCAAGGACACTGGGAACCCCAGGGATCAGTGCAGGACACCTGGCTGTGGGTGAACAGCTCACCAGCAAGGACCAGCAGCAGCAGATCCCTGGGGAATGGGGCTGCAGCAGCTCTCAGGGGTTTCCTGATGGTGACAAACCCTCTGCATTCCAGGCACAGACACCCCGGGGCTGGGACATCAATTGTACATGTGGATGGAGTTGTTTTACCAGCCTGGCGAGCTTCCCCAGCATCTTTAATAAAATAAGTTTTTGGAAGTTCCAGGTAGAATTGATGTCAGATATGGAAAGGTCACTGTGGATATTACCAGCCACAAAGAAAATGTTACACTCCAATGAGACCAACGGTGTCATAAATCACAGCAGAGCCCCTCTGCCCCACTCAGGTGAGACCCCCCTGCAGAGAGGGAGTCCAGAGGAGCCCATGGGGATGCTCCAGGGCTGGAGCCAGGCTGGGAGAGCTGGGGGTGCTCACCTGGAGAGGAGAAGGATCCAGGGAGAGCTCAGAGCCCTTCCAGGACCTGAAGGAGCTCCAGGAGAGCTGGAGAGGGACTGGGGGACAAGGCATGGAGGGACAGGACACAGGGAATGGCACGGCTGGATGGAATATTGGGCAGGAATTGTTCCCTGGCAGGGTGGGCAGGGCTGGCACAGGGTGCCCAGAGCAGCTGGGGCTGCCCCTGGATCCCTGGCAGTGCCCAAGGCCAGGCTGGACATCGGGACACTGGGAGGTGTCCCTGCCGTGGCAGGGGTGGATGATCCTTAAGGTCCCTTCCATGCCAACCCATTTTGTGGTGAAGGGGGATGGGCTGGCAGGGGTCACTCCTTGTGTCCTGCTGCAGTCCCAGCAGATGCAGAGCTCAGGGTGCCTCAGGGGCTCAGAACTCCCGCAGTTTTTGGCTGGCTGGGGTGGCTGTGGGAGCAGTGACGTGTCCCTTGTCACTTTACACAGAAATGTGGAGAGCACAGAGCTAGGCTGTGGCTTGGGGAGAGGAAGATGAGGAACATTTCTTCCTCTCCTCCCAGAGAAAAGTTGATTTATCACCAGCTTCCCAGGGATTCCCTTGTAAGTGAGATGAAGGGGAATGGAGAGGTTTGATTCTGGTTTGCAGAAGGAAAACCCTCCCAGCTCTGTGGGGGCTCCAGGCATCCTCTGACATTTTTAAGAGAAGCATTTCTGGTCAGACTGAATCCTGCCATTCTTGCTACACGGCCTCACTGGTCAAATAAAGTCGATGTCAGAGCTGCTTGGATGGAATGTGCCTCTCCAGGCCTCCCTTTTAGGGGCCAATGGAGGAAACAAATGGATCCATCCCAGCCTGGACACAGCTGCTCTGCTCTGTAAACCTTGCAAATTCAAGGCCGACCCTCGAAACAGCCAAGATATGTTCACCTGGAAATTTCTAAAGCTGTCTGACAGCATCTGGATGCCATGTTTCCCATGGCTGAGCAGGGAAAAGCAGGAGGAGGAGCTGCAGTTCATATCATCAATAATAGGAACGAGCACACCTCGTGCCACATTAGGAATGTGCCTACAAAATGTGTTCTGGGCTGTACATTCACAACATGTGGGGCTTCTTTTTTAGCATCCATGTGCAGCAGAATCCAGAATCTGTGTGGTTTTTTTTCCCCCCCAAGCCTCTGCTGTTACCCAAATTGCTTTGGCTTCAAACATTGGTTCCCTTGGGCGTCTGTTATTCGCAGCCTTCCCGGTGCCAACTGAACAGCTTCCAGGAGCTCTGATGTCTCTCTTTTTATTTTATTTTTTTAATACTCTGAATCACTTTATTCCATCCACCTTCTGGAACAATTCCCTGGAGAGTACCAATTTCTGACGAGCATCTGCTCGAGCAGGAAAGCCACGGCCATTCCCTCCACTGGAATTTTTTGCTCTTTATGGTCATTAAAGGCTCTTCAGTCCCATTTACTGATGAATCTTGGGGGCAATGGATCAAAACAAGTTGTCCCTGCAGATATTTGTTGCTTGGGCTGCCTGGAGCTTGTCCCCACTGCTCCCATCAGGACCATGGGCAGCCACATGATTTCTTTTCTCCCCTCCCTTTCCACGGGTCACAGCTTTTGTGTGGGTTCTTGAGTTCCCCCAAAATTTCTCCTAGACCCTCTATGGGGGCTCCCTGGGAGAGGAAGGGAGTGCAGAGTGAAATGAGAGCTTTTTGTTAATGCTTCCAAATTATTTGGGATATTAAGGACAAGGAATGACCGTGAGGAATTGCAGAAGGACCTTGGAGTGAGCGAGTGGCCAAGAAAGTGACAGGAGAAATGCAGCGCAGATAAATAGTGGCACACGTGGGAGAAGCCATCCCCAACTTCAGAAATAAAATGATGGGCTCTGAGCTCACTATTAACTCTCAGGAACAAGATCTCAGGGTTATTACAGATAGTTCTCCAAAAACATCAGCTCATTGCTCAGCAGAGATAAAAGAAAAAAACGCATCTCGAATGTTAGGGATTACTCAGAGAGGAACAGAGCAAAACAGCCCCAACCACGCTGGCACTGGATGAATTCCCTGTGCACCCACACACCGAGCACTGCACAGGTGGAAAGGGATGGAGTAAAGCTGGGGAGGCTCTGGAGAGAGGTGGGAAGGATGATGCAACACGCTGCCTGCATTCAGCAGGATGCAGGTGGGGAGCTCCAAGGTTTCCAGCCGTGCTCATGAGCCTTTCCCACCCACTGGGAGACAGCAGCTCCTCGTCACAGGGTGATCCAAACCCACACAGGTCCTGCCCCTGGCTTTGGGGTTGGTGTTTCTGCCACCCCTTCCCTCCTCTGGCAGGGAATCCATGGCCACCACGCCCGGCACTGCTGGCCCCCATGCTGGGCAGGCAGCGTGGGCACTGGGGAAGAGGAATTGGAGCAGTTGGGCAAAAAGCAGGCAATGGATGCCAAAATAAAATTTTTAAAAAGAGGGGAGAGAGATCTAGCTTCACCTTCTGTTCTTGTGATTCTTCTGTGCAAGCAAATCTGGTGGGAGGAAGAAAAGGAAAAAAAGGCAGAAATCCAGCCCAGCGATGGAGGCAGGAATGTTGCACTGGAAGGAGAAAAAAAAAACCCAAAAGAATTTGGGGCTAAAGCCATCCACCCCCATTTGAAATGCCCAAGTCCAAATCCCTCTCCCAGCCCTGACTCTTGGGTCTACCAGACTCTGGGGGAATTTTCATCTTTCTGGAGGGGGAGGATGAGACCCAACACCAAACAGGTCCTGGAATTTGGGATGGGGCAGCAGAAGGCTGAGAGGAGAGGGGGAGAAGGATGAGAGTGAGGGAACACTGTGCAAAGGGAACATTTGTGCAAAGTGAAAAGGGAACACTGTGCAAAGGGAACATTTGTGCAAAGGGAACACTGTGCACAGCAGCAGTGGGGAGGACAAATCCCCCCTGAGGCCACACCTGAGCCTTGTCCCCAGCCAGGTAATGGTGTCATGGCCCTGGAGCACCACCTGTGAATTATCAGTGAGCACAGGTTCCCTTTGCCAAGGGAGAAACTGAGCTCAAACATGTGTGAGGGGACAGCTGAAAGCAGAATTTTTGCAGAATTGGGTTTATCTGCTGCTGGCAGGTTGGAGCTGCCCTGAGGAAGGACTGGGATTGCCAGGGAATAGGAACTGGAGCCTCCAAAGGGTCCCCCCTTCTGCTCAGGGTGACACAAGCAGTGAGACACTCCTTGGCACAGCTGGGAAAGCAGGAGCTGGAGAGAAAAACAGAGAGGCAGGAGAGAGAGCCCTGCCCAGAACATCCCTCTGAGCCCCAGCCTGGCACTCTGCTGCTCCCTGACTTTGCATGGAGCATCCCCAGCACCTCCTTCCTAAGATCAGGCACTGCTGGGGTCAGACTGGAAAGGCTGAGCTGGAACAGAGACCAGACAGAGCAAAAGGAATAAAATCGGGATTTATTGAAAGGAATAAAATCAGTATTTATTGGAAGGATTCACCTTGGGCACTGCAAGAGCCCGGCCAGGGCTTCACCCAAATCCAATCCCAGATGGATCCTGGTCACGAGTTTTACACTTTTATAAGTTTTGGTTCATCTACACATTGGGGTCAATGATCCACCCACAGCCCCAGGCTATGAAGTCTCAGCCCCTGGCTTGCCCCCTTTCCCTCGCTGTTGTTTCTGCTTTTTGGGTCCCAGTTGTCCTGGATTCTCCAGCTAGAAAGGAATTGTTTTGTCTGACTCCCCTGTGAAGAGAACTCACTAACACCTAATGTGAAGTTTCAGAGTTACACACTGAGCAGCAGAGATTCTGGAAAATAGAAAAGCTAAAAGCCAAGGCATCACCCCTGCCAAGGACAGGAGAGTGCTGTGGAGCTCTGGGGCCATTCCCAGCTGGGGAGGGCTGGGCAGGACACAAACTTCACCTGCTGTGCACGGGGAAATTCCAGGGATATTCCTGGGATGTTCCAAGCATATTCCAGGGATATTCCAGGGATATTCCAGGGGTATTCCAAGGATATTCCAGGGACATTCCAGGGATATTCCAGGGATATTCCAGGGACATTCCAGGGATATTCCAGGGACATTCCTGGGACATTCCTGGGACATTCCAGGAACATTCCAGGGACATTCCAGGGATATTCCAGGGATATTCCAGGGACANGGGACATTACTGGGACATTCCTGGGACATTCCTGGGACCTTGCTGGGACATTCCAGGGACATTCCTGGGACATTCCTGGGACCTTGCTGGGACATTCCAGGGACATTCCTGGGACATTCCTGGGACATTCCAGGAACATTCCAGGGATATTCCAGGCTGGGCACTGTCTGCTCCCTCTGCCCTTCACATCTCCATCCATCCCCATTATCCCTTCCCCAGATCCCTTCTGGAATCCCCGTGGCTGCTGAGGAGGAATCACAGCTAACAAGGAATTACAGTGAAGTCACTTTGTCCCCGTATAAATTATTAATTTTCACCACAAGAAGGAATAATCGACTCCTCTGCACAGAAGCCTTGGCCCATCACACAGAGTGTCCTCGTGGGTGCAGGGATTGATTCACCCTCCTTGGAGAAATTTCCAGTATTTCACCATATTCTGGAGCAGGGCAGAAATTCCCACCCACTGCTGGCTCTAACTTCCTACAAAAACAAGATTTTTGTGTGTGGGGTGAGTTTTCTCTCCTGAGCCCTGAAAAGGAGGAAGGTCCTGTGGGAGAAGATGCTCCTGGTGTCCTGACACTGTGAGGACACAGGGATGTTTGCTGTGATCCCATGGCCCTACAGGACACCCCAGGAATTCCATTCCAGGATGGAATTGCTTCAGCTGGAAACCCCAGACTCAAATATGGGCTAAACCCACCCAGAGCCTGCACAGAGCCCTCAGTGCCCTGAGCCCAGAGCAAGCTGGGCTAGCAGCTCACCATTCCTGGCTCACTCACAGGATTTCTGGCTTCAATCAGATTTCTGGCTTTAGTCAGATCTGTGGGGTGGCCACGAGCAGCAGCTCTCACTGCTCGTGTCTGGAGTGTGGCAGGAGGGAGGAACCTCAGGATGAAGGAAAATCCTGACATCCTCCTGCAAAGTGCTGCCCCAGGGCCATGGGCAGGGACCCAGGATTGTCCTTGTTCCCTGTTCCTTGGAATATTCATCTAATTCCAGGGACACTCCTTTAATTCCTCTCATTACCAGGGCCCATCCACAGAGCCATCTCACTTCTCCCCTGTGTCTCCCCACCCATCCTTTCTCCTGTTTCCTGGGGCTTTCACAGGGATGAACACGGGATTAGGAGCGAGGCATTGTGAGCTGAGCGGAGTTCCTTAATGAACTGTATGAAATATTAAACCATGATATGGTGAATTCTGTGAGAAAGAATAAATTACATCGGGGAGGACGGGAGATAATCAAATCTAAAGAATGGATTTAGAAGCAGGACCCAGCGAGCTCAGAGGAGTGGATTGGGGTTCATTGTGAGGCTGAATTGTGTGTGAGGGCCGTTCAGGGCAGCTCTGTGCTGCGTGTTTCCTCCTGTTGTGAATGACATTATTGCATTTTCCCATTTAACATAAATCCATTTTTCGGAAGGCTGCTTCCACCCGAATGGCATCAGCAGATCCCATTAATCACGGTGCTCTCAATCACTCAGAATTATTTAGAACCTCTTTTGTATGGCTCTGGCACTTTCCCCATTTATGATTAATCTTAAGCTAAACCAACTAAATAAATAAAATTGCAAGGATCCAAAGAGCATCCCTGTGAAGATCTTATTTAAGCAAGACATGTTGACAGCTTAGGAGGTTGGGAAGTTTCTTCTCCTGGAAGTTTCAGGAGGAGGAAAGAAGCTTTTCAGCCCAAAGCAGGAGGCTGAGCTTGGAAAGGAGCTGATCTCAGGGGGGCATTCTGTGTTTTGGGATGGATTCCCTTGGTGCCAGCCCATCCCATTTAATCCTGAGCCTCTCCTACCCCTGCAGGAGACACCTGATGGGGCAGGGTGGCCTCTGCTTGTGCCAAGGATGGCACAAGGATGGCACAAGGATGGCACAAGGATGGCACAAGGATGGAGCAGGGGCTGCTTTGGGCTCTGCTCTGGCTTTGCTCAGCAGGGCTGGATGCCAAACTGAGCCAACCTACCCAGGAAAAAGAGACAGCACTGCTGCTCTGGCATGTCTGTGCCTCTCTGTTCCTCTGGCAATGCCACCCCTGCCACCTGTGAGGAGCCAGCTATGCCCATCCTTCCAGAAAAATCCAGGGAATCTCCAGCTGGACTCCTGGATGTGCAACAGCTCTGCTGTTTGTGCAGCCAGAGCAGGGGTGCTGAAAGGTGAAGGAATTTAAATCTGGAACGGGCTGTGCACCAGGCAGAGCCAAAATCCTACCTGGAGCCTCCTGGCAGAGACACCTGGAGCTGGGGAGAGCTGGGAAGAGGAGTCACTTAATTCCCAGTGTCACAGCCAGGGCAGGCTGCAGGGAGCAGGATGAACACGTGTGTGTGTGTGTGTGTGTGTGTGTGTGTGTGTGTGTGTGTGTGTGTGTGTGTGTTAGGGAATAATTTCCTGCTGGAAATCCCCGGGGGTTTGATGAATGCCAACAGCACAGATCCACACCTCAACCCCAATCCTACATCTTTGTATTAGCTGGTGATGAATTTCTATGGCTCTTATCCGCATCTTTATTTGGGGATATTTAGAAATATCATCTGTGTGAGTCACAGCCATGGAGACTCTGAGTTTCCTGTCCCCCCCAGCACGTTCCCATTCCAGAATTCTGCAGAACGTGGGGATGCTCTGTGCTCCTGCAGAGCTGCCCAAGGAGCCAGCCCAGCCTTGGCAAACAGCAGATTAAATAATTTACTCACAGCTTTGGGGAGCCAGGGCTAAACCAATGCTCTGGGGAAGGGCAAAGCCACAGGGATTTGTGGGTTTGAACGTGCATGGGGTGATCTCTGAGGAAGGGCAGCTGTCCCTCTGCTGCTCAGCCAGCTTTGGCTCTCACTAATAAACTAATTGATTCAGCTTGGCTGTCCAGAGGTCTGAGTAATTTCAATATTGAAGCTCAGCTGTAATTAATTCAGTCAATACAGTCAACACAATCATGGGTGAGCAGGGCCAGTCCCTCATCAGGCAGAGCACAGGGAGGGAGGCACTGACAGCTCCAAGGTGGAGAAAATACCCCAGGAAAGCTTGGCCAAGACACCAGGGACCCCAACCTACCAAAAAAACATCCACAGAGCAGAGACAGCCCTGCAGCACGACTTGAACAATGAGCACATGTGTGGTGGTTTGTACAAATTTCCTGAAATAGCTTGGTTTGAAGTGGTGATTTTAGGGTTTGGAGGCAAAATAACTTAAAATTTGACAACTTAATAGCCCTGAAATGGGGACAAAAGGCAAGTGCCCTCGTGGGGACCCCGCCCAGGCAGGCTGGGTTTTCTCCTGCCAGGCTCAGGGAATTGTCCCAGGAGCTTGAGGCCACCCTGGGCACCCAGGAAGGCAGGGCAGGAGCTGAACCAGTGCCTGTCACCTCTGGAATACAACGCCTGGGCCAGGGCATGGATTTCCTGGAGCCTGCTGGAGCCCTGGTGGAACAGCAGCACCACATCTGGGAGCAGCTGAGCACAGGGAGCAGGAAGGATTTTTGCCAGGAGACACAAAGGCAGCTGATAAATAATGGAGGGCAGTGTTATTACTTTTTTATCTTCGGGAGTCAGAGCAGCTTATGGAGGGCAGGCTGGTGCAGAATGCTAACGGGGCAGCCTTGGCAGGGTGGAGCTCTGCTTCCAGCCCCACACGGCACTGAAATCCCTCCCCTGGTGTGCAGAACCTGTGACAGTGACTCTGCTCCTGCCCCAGAGCACACCTGGCCGCTGGGTAGAGCCTGCCCAGAGCTCCTTCCCTGCTTGTGACTCCTCTGATAGACACCAGGGACAAAGGAGGGTCTCCAGAGGCTGGGACAGGTGGCAGGGGCTGAGTGACAAGTGCCTTGTGCTGCCATGTGCAGCCACCACAGGAATGCCCAAATTCCAGCCCAGGCACAGGCTGGGATCCCCTCTGTGTTAAATTCCAGCCCAGGCCCAGGCTGGGATCCTCTCAGTGTTAAATTCCAGCCCAGGCACAGGCTGGGATCCCCTCTGTGTGTTAAATTCCAGCCCAGGCACAGGCTGGGATCCCCTCTGTGTGTTATCTCACCATGTGATTTATCTCTCTGTCTCATCAGACAGGGCAGGGGGGCTCTGGAGGCCAAGGGTGGTGCCCTGCCCTACCCTGGCTGGGCTAACACCCAGCCCTGTGCTGGGCTGCCAGCTCTGGGAGATTCCCAAAACCCCTGGCAAGGGCAGTGCACTCCAGGGATTCATGATTCTTTTCTTTCTACATGAAGAGGAGCAAATGCAACAACAGAAGTGCAAGAGAGCAGCTGTGAGGAGGCACTGGGGAGGTTGGGAAGCAGAAAAAAGCAAACAATCAGGTGTTTGGCACGAGAATGTTCCAAAGCTCCATGAACCAAAGGTAAAACATCAAAGGCTGAGTTGCAAAAGCCTCCCCATCCCTTTGTCAGTCCCTGCAAAGCCGTGGGCCTGGCACTGGAACAGCAGCACCTCGGGGTGTTCTGCTCACTCTGAACAGCAGCAAAGGCAGCAAATGTGCTCTGATTCAGTGCTGCTGCTGTGTCCCCATGCAGGATGGGACCTCAGCTCAGCTCAGAGCCCTCCTCCAGCACGGGATGAGTTCAGAGAATTCCCCAGCCCTGCCTCTGACACCACTCTGCCAGTGTGCTGCTGCCCCAGGGCAGCAGGCGCTGCTCTAGGAGCCTGCAGAGAGAAAAATGCTTTGTTTGTCCTCACAGGAGGCACAGCTGATCCTCAGCAGCGTCACCACAGCCCTGTGCTGGCACTGAGGTGACACTCCTGTCACTGCAGGGCCACTGCACGCTCAGAGCCACAGCTCCAGCTTGTCCGTGGCAGCATCTCCCAAACTGGGCAAACTGGAGTGGGGGTGGTGCTGGGACGAGGTCACACAGGGGTTGGCAGTGTCACTGCTGGCACTCAGGTGCCCCAAGCCCACGGAACAGGGCTGGCTTCTGTCTGTGCCAGCCCTGTGACAGCCATGTGTGTGACAATTCTGTCTGTGACAGCCCTGTCTGTGCCAGCCCTGTCTGTGACAATTTTTTCTGTGACAGCCCTGTCTGTGAAATTTCTGTCTGTGCCAGCCCTGTGACAGCCATGTGTGTGACAATTCTGTCTGTGACAATCCTGTCTGTGCCAGCCCTGTCTGTGAAATTTCTGTCTGTGCCAGCCCTGTGCCACTCCTGCCTGTGCCAGCCCTGTCTGTGCCAGCCCTGTGACATTTCTGTCTGTGACAGCCCTGTCTGTGACAATCCTGCCTGTGCCAGTCCTGTCTGTGACAGCCTCTGACTGTCCTTTCTGTGACAGTTTTGTCTGTGTCACCCCTGTCTGTGACAGTCTGTGCCAGCCCTGCCTGTGACAATCCTGTCTGTGACACCCCTGTGCCAGCCCTGTCTGTGTCACCCCTGTCTGCGACAGTCTGTGCCAGCCCTGCCTGTGACAATCCTGTCTGTGACACCCCTGTGCCAGCCCTGTCTGTGTCACCCCTGTCTGTGACAGTCCTCACCCCACAGGAGCCCTTCCCTGTCCCCAGGGATGTCCCAGGCTCCTGGCACTGATGCTCTCTGCTCTCTGCCTGGGGACACAGGCTGATGCCAGCTGCAGGGACACTTGTGTGCCAGCCCCCAGGGATTGCAGGGCTGCTGTGGAAGCACTGTCACGCCCCTGAGGGATTTCACCTCCTTCCTCTGTACGCAGGGCACACACAAGTCAGCAGGGCTATTTTTCTAATTATTAGATTGTATTGGAAATCAATAAGCAAATAAGATGATTTTTTGGTCCTAATGCCTCCATAGCTCTTCTTGCAGGGCCCAGGAATTGCCAAGCCCAGTCTGAGACTCTTCCAGCATGGAGATGGATAGTCCCTGCCTAACTCTGCTCGGGGTGTGTGCTGGCACCTGGGGGTGGATTTACTCATGAGGGGTTAACTCTGAGGTGCAGAGGTAATTATCCCTGAGTTCTGCAGGAATTGGGGTGCTGGGTTAACCCTGATGTACACAGGTAATTATCCCTGAATTCTGCAGGAATTGGGGTGCTGGGTTAACCCTGATGTACAGAGGTAATTATCCCTGAATTCTGCAGGAATTGGGGTGCTGGGTTATCCTTGAATTCTGCAGGAATTGGGGTGCTGGGTTAACCCAGATGTGGAGATGAAAACCGAGGTAATTATCCCTGGAATTACCTAATTAATTATCCTGGTAATTATCTGCAGGAATTGGGGTGCTGGGTTCCCTACAAGCCCCGCTGCCTGCTCAGNGATTGTATTGGAAATCAATAAGCAAATAAGATGATTTTTTGGTCCTAATGCCTCCATAGCTCTTCTTGCAGGGCCCAGGAATTGCCAAGCCCAGTCTGAGACTCTTCCAGCATGGAGATGGATAGTCCCTGCCTAACTCTGCTCGGGGTGTGTGCTGGCACCTGGGGGTGGATTTACTCGTGAGGGGTTAACTCTGAGGTGCAGAGGTAATTATCCCTGAGTTCTGCAGGAATTGGGGTGCTGGGTTATCCTTGAATTCTGCAGGAATTGGGGTGCTGGGTTAACCCTGATGTACACAGGTAATTATCCCTGAATTCTGCAGGAATTGGGGTGCTGGGTTAACCCAGATGTGGAGATGAAAACCGAGGTAATTATCCCTGGAATTACCTAATTAATTATCCTGGTAATTATCTGCAGGAATTGGGGTGCTGGGTTCCCTACAAGCCCCGCTGCCTGCTCAGGACTCGTGAACATCTCTCCCTCTGAGAGCTGCCTCAATTGCCTCTTAATTTGAGCCCTGTCACCACAAGAGCAGAGGAAGAGTCATTTCTGTGACAAGGAGTGCTCAGAGAGACCTGGGCCCTCCGGTGGCTCAGTGGTGGGGCCAGAGCTCTGCCATGGATGCTGCATCTGTGGGCTCCAGCCCAGCACCTCCCAGAACAAGCCAGTATATCCCAGCACATCCCAGAACATACCAGCACCTCTCAGCACCTCCCAGAACAACCCAGTATATCCCAGCACATCCCAGCACCTCTCAGCACCTCCCAGCACCTCCCACAACAAGCCAGTATATCCCAGCACACCCCAGAACATCCCAGCACCTCCCAGAACATCCCAGCACATCCCAGAACATCCCAGCACCTCCCAGCACCTCCCAGAACATCCCAGTATATCCCAGCACATCCCAGAACATCCCAGCACCTCTCAGAACATCCCAGCACCTCTCAGCACCTCCCAGAACATCCCAGTATATCCCAGCACATCCCAGAATATCCCAGCACCTCTCAGAACATCCCAGCACCTCTCAGCACATCCCAGCACATCCCAGCACGTTCCAGTACCTCCCAGTACATCCCAGTCCATCCCAGCATGTTCCAGCCCATCCCAGCACCTCCCAGCACATCCCAGTACATCCCAGCACCTCCCAGCACATCCCAGTCCATCCCAATATATCCCAGCCCATCCCAATACATCCCAGCCCATCCCAGCACCTCTCAGCACATCCCAGAACATCCCAGCACGTTCCGGCCCATCCCAGCACCTCCCAGTACCTCCCAGCACATCCCAGTCCATCCCAGTATATCCCAGCACATCCCAGCTCGGCTGGTGGGAGGAAGCAGAGGGCCAGGCCCTCTCCTCCAGCAGGGATGTTTTTTTCTGAGTATTGGCCCTGCTGGAGGTCAATAAGTGCACGGGGCAATTCTTCATCTTATTGTATTGGAGAACAATAACTGTACTTCAAATCTTCACAATTTATCAGTGGAAAGAATTTAAAAAAAAATACATATGTTAATGCTGCAGGTTTGAAAAGTCTAGCCTGTCTCTTTGCTGAAGCAGTAGAAGAAAACACTGAAATAGAAATAATTAGGGAAGGAGGGAATCATGGGCAGCCTCAGCACAGCAAAACCCATGAGAAGGAGCTTGCCCCGCTGCTCCAGTCCCCTGGGGCTTGCTCCTGCTCGCCCTGGCTACCTAGGGAATGGCAAGTCCTTGCATTAGGAACACGATTTACGAAGAGACCTCGTGGAAAGGGAAAATAAAACAAGGGGGAAAAAAGCTGGGCTGATTTAAAGAAACCTGGAGTGAATAAATTAGTGGGGGAGCGGGAACGAGGAGATGGAATTACACGGGAGCGTTACATAAAAGCAGCTGACGTCTGACTCCTGCAATTAATTCAAACCGGGCTGAGCCTGGGCTTTGGGGAGGAATAACGGGCCGGTGGTGGTGAAAGGCAGAACGAGCAGAGGGTGGGGCAGGGCTGGGCTTGGGGAGCAGCCAGGATCCGTGAGGATCCCCCAGGAAAACCCCCCAGTGCTGGGGAGGATGAGGAGAGGGGCAGAGCAGGAGAGGGAGAGATGTTTGCAGCTCCCTGTTGGCTCCTCGGCTCACAGGCTGCCTTTCCCCCAAAATCTGGAATGGGCAGTGCCTGAGGGTGACCTCAGGCTCTGACCTGGGGCTGGCACGACCTGCTGGGTCACCTGGCCTGCTCCCAGAGCCCTGGCACCTCCCGGGCATCACCTGTGCCAGTGGCTCCTCCTGGGGCAAGGAGCCCAGTGAGCCATGCCCTGCTAGCCAAGACCATGCTCTCCTAGCCAGGGCCACGCTCTGCTGGCCAAGACCATGCTCTCCTAGCCAGGGCCACGCTCTGCTGGCCAAGACCACGCTGTCCTAGCCAGGGCCATGCCCTCCTGGCCAGGGCCACGCTGTCCTAGCCAGGGCCACGCTCTGCTGGCCAAGACCACGCTCTCCTAGCCAGGGCCACGCTCTGCTGGCCAAGACCACGCTGTCCTAGCCAGGGCCACGCTCTCCTAGCCAGGGCCACGCTCTGCTGGCCAAGACCACGCTCTGCTGGCCAAGACCACGCTCTCCTAGCCAGGGCCATGCTCTCCTGGCCAAGGCCACGCTCTCCTGGCCAGGGCCACGCTCTCTTGGCCAGGGCCACGCTCTCTTGGCCAGGGCCACGCTCTCTTGGCCAGGGCCACGCTCTCTTGGCCAGGGCCACGCTCTCTTGGCCAGGGCCACGCTCTCTTGGCCAGGGCCACGCTCTCTTGGCCAGGGCCACGCTCTCTTGGCCAGGGCCACGCTCTCTTGGCCAGGGCCACGCTCTCTTGGCCAGGGCCACGCTCTCTTGGCCAGGGCCACGCTCTCTTGGCCAGGGCCACGCTCTCTTGGCCAGGGCCACGCTCTCTTGGCCAGGGCCACGCTCTCCTAGCCAGGGCCATGCTCTCCTAGTCCTCCTGCCAGTCCTGCTCATTCCTGTTCCCAAAATGTCCAGTTCCATCCCCACTGAACCCAGCACTGCCAGTCCTGCTCATTCCTGCTCATAGTGTCCAGTTCCATCCCAATTCTTGCTCCCCAGGGCAGAGCCATACCCCAAACCTGCCCAATCCCATGAGGTGCAGACAGAAATGGCACGAGATGATTCTGATACTGAGAAGTTTTGTGCAGGGACAGCTGAATTTGGGGTGAACCAAAGCTTGTGAGCAGAGCCCCGTGGACTCTGAATTCAGGACAGCACTCCTGCCGTTGGAGCAATCTTCTGCAGTCTTTGTGTTTGATAATCTGAGATCTGTGGGAGTCTCTACTTCATAATCCATATATCTTGTGACCCTCTGGAAGCCTGACAACTATTTCATGCTTGGATGGCTCCTTGCTCATCTTTGTCTGTGCAAGAAGAGCGTGTCCTGACTGGCACAGGAGTAGCTCATATTTCCATCACGTCCAGACAGTGATTAAATGTCTTCAGCCAAGCACAGGGCAACTTTCACTGGGTTTATTCTCTGGGGACTGGGGGGGCTGGGAATGAGGCCAGAGGAAGATGCAGGAGACCCCAGGCCAGGCAGGAGCTGGAAAACAAAGCTTAGAGATAGATCTGGCACCTGCAGCAAATCTCACCAGAGCCTGCTGGGAAACAGAGCTGTGTGAAAATCAGGATTGCCCCAGGGCTGGCAGGGTGGCCAGGCCACAGCAAGAGGTCTTTGAGCCTCTCACACCCCTCCTCTACCTGTGATGCCTCCTTGGAGGGGTTAATCAGGATGGGGAGGGAAACTGAGGCACGGCTGGATCCATTTCTCTCATTGAGCTCTTCCTGATCTGAGTGTGCAGTGTAAAGCCCCCATGGCTCCACCCTGGCAGAATTCCTGGTCCCAGCACCCAGCTGGACCCCAGCAGGTCCTGCAGCTCTCCAGGCTCAGCAGGGCTTGGAGCAGTGCCCAGGCAGGTTTGGCTCTGCAGGTCCAAAGCTCTGGACACAAATAAAACCCACTAACACAAAAATGGCACAAAGGGAGCCGGGCTCTCGGGGCCAGGCTGGGAGTGAGAGCAGTAAATTGCAGGATAAAGCAGTGGCTGCTGGTCAGCCTCCATTTCACCCTTTCAAGCTGCAGTAAAGAGGAAATGCTTTTTTCCATCATCACTAAACCCTGTGTATGTAGAGAGTGTATTTCATGTCCTCATGGGCTTTGCAGTCAATTGAATGCTCCTAATGCTCTCCCTGCCTGCTTCCCTTGCTCTGGATGCTGAAGCAGCTCTTCCCTGGGATCAGGAGCCAGGCACGCTGCCACGGAGATGGGGATCTGAGCAGGCACCAAAGGCTGTGGGAATCAAGCATTCAAAATGAAATTATGGCTCTGAAATCATTTACTCCTGATTTCCTGGTATTATCCCAGGTATTTGTCCTTCAGGGACTGTGCACCCTGAGGCACCTGCACCAGAGGCACAGCCCAAGGGGAGAGGGCAGCATTCCCCAGGGTGATGGCACAGGGCAGAGAAAGCCCAGCTTGGAATGTTCCTCATTCTTGGAATCATGCAGGAACGTTTTGGCTGCACAAACACAGCCTGTGGATCGGCACTGCAGCACCAGGACATAAAAACAGATAAACTCCAGTATTTTCAGTTTTCCAGGCAGTCCCAGCTTGGCTGGGGGATCTAAAAAGGGTCACAGAGGATCACAGCAACAGCCCAGCAGGAAAAATTCATGTTCCCATCCTGTGGCAATAGCCCAAGCCTGGGTTTGTGGGAGGAGGCATGAACACACCCCAAATTCTGCTCCCACAGTTCTGAGGCTTGGCTCTGGATGGATTTGCAAAGCCAAAGGAAATCAAGGGAGAGGATTGCCAGGAATACACTCAGGAATTAAAGAGAGGCCTGGCTCTGTTTCCCACCCGCCAGCCCTGCTCTGAAATTCTCTTTATTTTGGTAGCTCAGATTTTTCCTTGCTCTTATGAGAACAAGGTGGTGAAATTCAGCCTGAGGTGCCCCTGAGGGCTCCCACACCCTTGGCTGTCCACAAGCAGCTGGGATCTCTTCTTGTGGGGAGGTCTGGTGGTGTGGGAGATGGAGATGAGGCTCCAAAGCACTCACTGACCCACCTTTGTCCACCCAACTCCTCCATCCAGACCTTCCCAACCTCCATCCAGACCTTTCCAAACTCCATCCAGACCTTCCTAAACTCCATCCAAACCTTCCCAACCTCCATCCAGACCTTTCCAAACTCCATCCAGACCTTCCTAAACTCCATCCAAACCTTCCCAACCTCCATCCAGACCTTCCCAAACTCCATCCAGACCTTCCTAAACTCAATCCAAACCTTCCCAACCTCTCTCCAGGCCTTTCCAAACTCCATCCAGACCTTCCTAAACTCCATCCAGACCTTCCCAACCTCTCTCCAGACCTTCCCAACCTCTATCCAGACCTCTCCTGCCTCCTTCTTAACCTTCATCCAGACTTTTCCAGCCTCCATCCAGACCTTCCCAACCTCTATCCAGACCTTTCCTGCCTCCTTCTTAACCTTCATCCAGACTTTTCCAGCCTCCATCCAGACCTTCCCAGCCTTCTTTCCAACCTCCATCCAGAGGCTGGAAATCCCTGCCTTCTTCGTAACCTTCTTCCAGACTTTTCCAACCTCCATCCAGACCTTCCCAACCTTCTTTCCAACCTCCGTCCAGCCTTTCCCAGATCTCCATCCAAGATCTTCCCAACTTCCACCCAGACCTTCCCAATCTCCACCCAGACCTTCCCAGCTTCTTTCCCATCCTCCACCCAGCCCTTCCTGCTGTCCTCCCCAGAGGTCAGAGTTTGTCCAAGGACTTTGGCGTTGGCCACTGGCCTTGGAGGATCTGTTTTCCCAGGAAAACGAAGCGTCACGTTGGCTCCACGCATATGTCTGGTAGAACCATGAAATATTGCAGAGGATTGAGATTTATCAGTTTGGACAGATTGGCCTCTTTTGCTGGGCCTATAAAAGCTCTGAATGATGCCATCCATCACGGGCTGGACAGCAGCAGCTCTGACTGAGGACCAGGCAATTTTGCATCGCTGGGGCCAAGTGCCAATTCCTTAAGTAATCCCAAGTTTCATTATAGAGGCAGCCAGAGGAGGGCAAAGCTTCGAATTTTTTTTTTTTTTTTAAAGTCAGCTGCAGGACACTTGCAAGTTACGATGGAATTAATGGTGGATGACTCGTTAAAATTAATTATAGCTATAATTAGGAATATTCAGGAAGAAAACCGCAGGAAAATGATCCATGGAAGAATATTTTTGATAGTAATGTTTTAAAATGCAGAAAAAATTTGCAGCTGCTTTATTAATTTAAATCATAAGCCTTGTATTTTTCTTGCATGGCTTCGGAGGGTTTCTAATGGAGGGGGCTGCTAGATGAGGCATTTCAGAAGAAATCAAATAACCTCATAAATAAATGAGTTTTCTTTTTTTTCAGGGCATAACTGTATTCATTACAATATTCATAGAGTGTCACATTACGGGGGAAAAGAGGCAGGAGGAGCCTCCAGGCTGCTCCTGCATCCTAAGGACCAACTTCTCCTTCTAAGGAGCTGCCAGGTCCTCACCACGGCCTCATCCTGCCTGTGCCTGCAGCAGGGCAGCTCCTGCAAAACCCTGCCCTGGGACACGGGGACACCCCCAGAGCCTCCACACCAAGAGGTTCAGGAATTTCAGCTTGGATTTTTCACCGGTGCATTTTCAACAGAAAGAACCCCTGCTTTCCTATTCTGCACATTCCTCTACTCAACAGCCCAATTTCCTCCTGACAAAGAAATTCATTAGGAAACTTTCAAGTCGATCCCAACCATGGCAGTGAGTTGAAATTGCTCAAATCATCTCCAGAAAACCTTCTTACAATGCATCCATCTCCATCTGCCTTCGCATCCCCTGGTAACTGAGTCAAACTCGTAATGACCCACGAGCCTCCTGCCTGTTCAGCCCAGCTCTGGCACTCCCCAAACCTGTCACAGCAGAAATATATTCTCCCAGATTTATTTCCAGGCAGTATTTCTGTCCTCAGGTTGTTTCTCTCAGCCGCTCTCTTTCATGTGATAATTGTAGGGGAATTTGCAAAGCTGGAGAAACCTTTCCCAAGATTCCTGTTCCTGTGCAAAGCAGGCAGGTGGAGGAAAGGAGGGGTTGGAGCAGAGCATCCACTGCTCTGGGGGGAGGTCAGGGGATGTCCTGCAGGACGTGGAGAAGCAGATCCAGCACAGCCATGGCCATGAGGAGCTGGAGCTGGCCTTGCTCACACCGTGCTCCCCAAAGGGCTGCGCTGTGGCTCATTAGCCAAAGAAGAAAGGGCTAATTTTAGACGGGGTGGCAATTAAAAAGCATTGCATTATCTTCCTGTGCTAAAGCAGGCAGTGACAATCTTTGGGTAAACCAGCAGTTAAATGAGGGGCTGACGGGGAGTTATAATAAGGAAAGACAATGGCATCATTATATTGGGATTTATCTTCCCCAGACAGGATTGTCCTCATTATTCAGGAGCGGTGTACCCAAAAGCCACTAATAAGGCTCCCTCCCAGCATGGAGATAAATCCCAAACCTTTCGGAGACTTCTGAATGCAAATGCTGTGTGGCATTCAAAGTGCCCTTTGATTGCTGCAGGCTCATCCCTGCTGCCGGCACGCCGGGGCCTGCTGGGGGCTCCGGGCTCTGCATGGGCCAGGACAGGCAACCAGGTTTTGCTGGGACAGGGGGGCCTGGCTCCTACAGCACACAGACATTTGGGTCAGCTCAGGGGGGAGCTGCACAGTCCCATTATCTTGGTTTGCAAAGCAGGATGTGACCAAAGTGTGAATTCTGTCCCCAGCTGTTAAACCAGCTGTGGCAGTGATCCTGATCCCTGTGGAGATATCTGCTGTTCATGTTCCAGCTGTTCAACAGCTGGGGCAGTGTTCTTTATCTTTCCCACAGCCCATCCTCCCTCCAGGAGATATCTCCTGTTCATGGGCCATGGAGTCCCAGGGCATGGCTGATCCAATTCCATCATCCCATTGGGAGATGCTCCAGCCAGGGGGAGGAGCCGAGCATTTCCTCCCCGGATCAAATCTGACATTTGGAACATCAGAGCAGCCTTTTTCCAAAGCCCATCCCACCCACCCAGTGTGCTGCTGCTGGAACAGGGCAGCTGGAGGAGAGCAGCCCACGAGGGTCTTTTTTAAAGTGGCAGTGAAACCATAAAAGATCTTTTCATGCAGGGACAGGAGAGCTCACAAATGGGGTGTGCTGCCCTGCCCTCAGGAAGGCAAACCCAGAGGATGTGCAGGGTGGGAAATGCTGGCAAAGCTCTCATGGAGCTGAGCTGAGGGTCATTTTTAATAAGAAAAAGACATTTACAGAGGGCTTTAGGATGACCAGTGTGACAGACCCGCAGGAGGCACACGGGGGAGGTGGGGGATGAGCTGCAGGCTGATCTGATGAGATTGTTTTCACTGCTGGAGCCTTTGTGGAGAGCAGCGCTGCCCGAGCTGCCTGCTGCTGATGAAGGGATTTCTGCTGTGATAGCTGGGGAGATTTTCTGGGCTCTGAGAGTCCAGAGTGGCACAACTTTGATGACCAAAACCTCTCTAACCAGCATCCCTGCTGCTTTTCTCATGGCTGTCAGATGCTGAGTGCCAGGTGCCCATGTCACAGCTCCCTTGGGCTCTGCATCCCCCACATCCATCCAGGAATTAAACCCATGGTTCATTCCTCCAGTCCCCTGGGCTAGGCAGCACTGTGCTCTCTCCTCCGAACTTTGTTTATCTTAACAAACCCATTTAATGATTGCTGGTTTCTATTTCACCATTCAGCAACGAAAAGCTCTTAAATAAATATTTCATGGCTCCTGTTGGGTGCAGGGATGGTGCTGGGGCTGGCAGGCACAGGGAGCCACCCACCCACAGACCAAACCTCGTCCAAAATGAGGGCTATTGTTTTATTGTACCCAATGTTATAAAGATTGACTCTGCTATTAGAGCTTCCTGCAGGATTTCTCCTGGATAAAATCTCCAGCTAACAGAATTTAATCAATCAGGGATGAGAAATAGATTTCAGGTGGCACCAGCTTTTAAATGGGTGTGATGTTCTTTCTGCAAACACGGTGCCTGCTCTAATGCAGACACCTCCTGCCAGCCCTGACCCTGCATGGGGGGCACAGAGGGTTTTGGTGCCCACCCTGAGGGGCTGTGAGTGTGCTGCTCCATCCTCCATCCCTGTGGACCTCAGGGAAGCGCTCCAGCCCAGGGACAGCAGAGCAAATTAACAAGGAACTAATTAACAGGAGGCTGGCACTGTATGGGCTTCAGGTACAGCACATTTGGACAGGAGAAAAATCTTTATTTAAGGGAAAAACCACGGGGCTGGGTTTTTGTGGTTTGATCCATCCTCAGCTCTGGGATCTGGAGGGGCACAACCTCACCTGCCCCCACTGCCAGACAGAGGTTTTGGGTATGGTGTGATCCCAAAAACACAACCCAAAAAATGGGAAGGGAAGGCTCCCTTTGTCCCCAGGCCAGGCTGGGGACGCTCGTGGTGGCCACTGAGCCCTGCAGGACTGGGTGGCTCTGCCTGGGGGGGCTGTCCCAGCTGGGTGCTGGGGTGCTCCCCTCCTCCTGCCCTTCTTCCCTCATCCCTGCCTCGGCCAAGTGAAGTTCAGCTGTTACACAGTGCCAGGAGATGAATTACATGAAATTATAATTACACTCCCCTTGCCTGCTCTGGGCAAAATGCAAAAGGTCATCCTTTCCCCTGCTGCCTGAACTTTAATGTGTCAGACACTGCCAGCACTTCCATGGGTGTCACACAGGGCCAGGCAGAGGGGACACGGGCACTCACAGCTTCTCCTCTTCTGGCTTTGCCTGGGGACAGCCAGAGCCAGGCTGGGCTGGCAGAGCCAGGCTTTACTGCAGGGCTCAGCCTCCCTGGCACAGAGAGGCCAGAAAAGAGATCCATTCCCAAAACTGAGGGTGTTTTTGGGGGGTGCCACAGCAGCACAGCAGCTTTGTCACATCCCAGCCTGGGAGCTGTGACGGCTTCAGGAGAGCAGTGCCTGGCTGGGTGTGGGTGCTGGTGGCACAGGAGAGCCCAGGACCACACAGAACATGGGGCTGAGCATCTCACAGAGGCTTTCCCTGCTCCTGCAGCCTCCCAAAGGGAATTCTTGGTGATAACTGCGCTGCTGAAAGCCTTCAGGTGCCTTTCAAAGACACGTGGGAGCCAACACTGTGCTTGCTAAAGCATGTTTTGGGGTGAGGTGCAGCACTGACCACCCAAAGCAGATTTGTTGCCTCCTTGCCTCCAGCCAGCACTGGAGCTTGCTCCAGGCAACCTGTGAGACCTGGTGACAGGGACCAGGACAAGCCATGGGCTGGGGGTAGGGCCAGACTGCAGGGCTGGGTCCCTCAGTGCAGATTTATCCCCCCTCATAAGGTGAGAAGCCAATTTCCTGCTTTTCACAGCAATTTTCTTCAATGCCAGTGGCCACCAGCTGCTGTGCTGATTGTAAATAAATACAGGGGGAGCTTGGCTCAAAATAGAAAGCAGAGAAACCTCCCTGGCTCAATGAACAGTAATGAGCCCTTGCAGGCAGAGAAGCTGTGGATTGCAGGGCCAGCTCTCTCCATGGGATGCAGGCTCTGGCCAGTGTCCATCCAGTGAGGTCCAGCAAGGATGGAAGAAGGAGCCTGGCCTGGAGCCCTCTCCTGGGCTGATCCTGCCCCTCTCCTGGGCTGTGCTGCTCCCAGGCTGGTCCCTGGGGATGTGGCTGAGCCCTGCCCCTGATGCCTTGGGTTTTAGCTTTTATATTTTTCAGAATCTCTGCTGCTTAGTGTGTAACTCTGAAACTTCACATTAGGTGTTAGTGAGTTCTCTTCACAGGGGAGTCAGACAAAACAATTCCTTTCTAGCTGGAGAATCCAGGACAACTGGGACCCAAAAAGCAGAAACAACAGCGAGGGAAAGGGGGCAAGCCAGGGGCTGAGACTTCATAGCCTGGGGCTGTGGGTGGATCATTGACCCCAATGTGTAGATGAACCAAAACTTATAAAAGTGTAAAACTCGTGACCAGGATCCATCTGGGATTGGATTTGGGTGCAGCCCTGGCCGGGCTCTTGCACTGCCCAAGGTGAATCCTTTCAATAAATACTGATTTTATTCCTTTCGATAAATCCCGATTTTATTCCTTTTGCTCTGTCTGGTCTCTGTTCCAGCTCAGCCTTTCCAGCCACCACCCCGAGCTGAGGCACCCCAATTTACAGCTGCCCACACCAGAGGTGCTCACTCAGAGCTCAGCCCTTGCAGGGGGCACAGCTATGGTTGGTTCCATCCCAAAACCCCATCAACCCCCCCAGGCTGGGTGAAATGAGTGCCAGCACATCCCTTCTCCCTGCCCCCATTCCGTGCTCCCTACCAGACCCGTGGGGCTGCCCCAGCAGTGTCCCCACACAGGCTCTGGGGTGACCCCCAGAGCCCCCCAGCACCACTGTGACCCACACAAACCCCTGCCTGCCCCCCCCGTTCTCACCCCCATCACATCCAGGGGCTGGAACATTCCTTCATCCTCCCCCTGTGATCCCACCATGCTTCCAGCAGATCCCACAGCCTGGGAGCACCGTGCCCTCTGGCCACTCCATCACTGGCAGGGGATTTTCAGCTCTTTACTGTAATAAATTCTTTTGAGTTTGTGGTTTGCTGTTGCTGCTCTCCTTTAATAACCTCTAATAGGTTTTTCTCCTCAAGATAAGACCTCAGTAGCAGCGGTTTGGCTTCGTATCAACAGTATCAGGCATTCTCCTCTGCTGTAGGTACACTGAGATAAAGATTTCAGAGTCCTTTGAGCTATGGTGTAGACCTTTCCACAACAGTAAATGGTGATATTTCCATTCAGTAACGTATTTATATCTTCCCAGTGAGGTCAATAACAGAGTATCCCTTGAGCTGGGAAAAATGATGAGTGATGTCTAGTAATTACAGAGACCATAAGGCATCCCTGAATCTAATTTTGACATTAAAAATCACAAGCAGCACCTCCATTGCCTGTTTTATTTGCTGGCTTGGACAGTGAGGTCCAGTGCTGTGGGAGGAAGAGCTGTCTGCACACAGGGCACGTTTTGGGCTTGTTGGAATTTAAAGCAATTAACTGCTCTTGCCTCTCTGGCTTTCCTGGCGTGGTGCCTGCCCTTGCATACGATTCATCTTCCTCATTCCTGTCGGATGTTTGCAAGTCATGCTGCTCAGAGCAGTGTGGGACTGGGATGTGTGACACTGCCACCCTCACCCTGGTGCTCAGCCCGAGCCAGGGGGGCTGCACATCCCAAACAGGCACCAGGAGCTCGCTCTGAGGATGGATGGCATGGAACAACTCTCCAGCAAGGGGCATTTTGCATTTCAAACACCATCACTGCAAATGCACAGCTGGCTTTGCCAGAGGAACCGATGGAAAACAGAAATAAATTAATTCCCACTTTGTATAAACACCCTTGTTCATATTTCTGTTTTAGAAATCCATTGCTTTTCCACTGCAGTGAGACCTTCCCAAGCCAGGCTTTCCAAAGCCAAGGTGGAGGAAGCCAGCAAGAGCTCAAGTAGCTCCTGGAAGCCAGGCTGCTCAATTTATGTTTGGAAATCTGGGTTAATATTCTGAGGTTTTGGTAAACAAAATGCAGTGCTTTTTTTTTTTTAAGTCATCACATATTTCCAGATTTTTGGGGTATTTTTTCATACTTTTCCCCTAGAAGTCATTAGAGATGTGATGCTGCTTTTGGAACGATGCAGAATCACAGAAAACAGGGCTGGGAGGGACCTCAAGTGTGGCCCTGCCCCATTAACCCCAGGAGATGTTTCTCCAAACTCTCCTTAAACACTTCAAATGACAGAAACTCCAGAGCCCTCCCCAGGCAAAACAATCCCAGTGCTTAATTGTCCTTTCTGCTCCACGCTGGAAATCTCCTTTTCTGCAATTGCAGCACTAATTCCCCTCCTGAAGCTCTGCAGCCCGAGCAGTGAATATTCCATCATTGGGATCGTTAGGGAGAACACTGACTCGTATTCGACTGAGGATGGATTCCTGCAGAAAGTCACTCAATCCATCCTTGCATTTGACAGCCAGTTATTGATTTCTCCTGTCTGCTTTCCAGCCCTGTCTTGTGCCTCTCCCACAGCAGTTGTGTGGAGACCTGCTCACCAACCTTGCTAAAAGGAATGTCACGGGAAACACAGCGAGTTCCCAGCACAGCCAAGCATCCAGCATCCCTGGCTGCTTCTCAGAATATTTAGGGCTTCTTCTCAATCCAGAATATTTAGGGCTTCTCAATCCAGAATATTTAATCTCATCACACAGGGAAATCAGATTGCGCTTTTCTTTTGGGAAGAATCTTTTTTTTTAAAAAATTTTCATTAAGAAATATAATTTAGAAATTATGTTCTTCTGGGACCTGAGCTTCAAGCAGTCAGGTTAGAATGTTAATATTGTCCAAGCCTCCTTCTTTCTCCCTGCTGTAAATACAGATTTTACCTTTGCCTCTGCCAATCTCCTGGAGTGCTGTAACAGCCCAGATGGCTTCTGCCCATTCCTTGACTAACCAAGGATAAAATTCTGCTTTTGGCCACTTCCAAAATGCTTTACTTATCTGCAACTGATCCTTACTGCCCTTCACAGTCCCTGCTGATTGCACAGCATCTCCTACCCTGAGCTGCCTGGTTCCATCCCTTCCTGCTCACACCTTGGGAATGTCACCTGGGTTTCAGTTCTTGCAGGATTTCCTGCTCTCCCAAAGGTCAGTGATGGGCTGGAGCTGAGCAGACACAGCCCTGTCCTGTCTCCTCAGGTTTGGACGGTTCTATCTGCACTCTAAAAGTCTTGCTTCACCTCTAGACCTTTGGATTTTAGGAAAAAGATTCTTCCCCAAAAGGGCTGGCAGAGCTGCCCAGGGCAGTGGTGGAGTCCCCATCCCTGTAGGGACTCAAAAGCTGTGTGGATGTGGCACTTGGGGACAGAGTTTAGTGATGGCCTTGGCAGTGCTGGGGGCATGGTTGGACTCGATGATCCCAGAAGTTTTTCCATCCTAAACAGGATTAAACACAGGTCAGCAGCCTCACAGTGTGAAATATTCACTTATCACCCCCAGTTTTCCCATAGGTCCCACATGCCCTTGTTCTCCAGCGAGCGTGGCCACTCCTAGCACAGAGCAAAACCATCTCCCTTTTCCTCTGTTTCTGTTTCTCTCCCTTCTGACACCATCCCAGGCACATCAATCACTGTGGATGCTGGTGAGAGCCAGGGAAAACAGCAGGTTGAGTTTTCCCAGGCTACTCCAAAAAACCCCAAAAAACAAAACAAAACAAAACAAACCCAAATCAAACAAACAAACAAAAAACAAAAACAAAACCAAAAAAAAATTTAAAAAAAATAAAATAAACCAGAAGAAAAAGAATTAATAACAAAGTTTAGCACCTGGCGTTGTGGACAGGAAAAGTACGTGAAGAACGTGATGTTTTGGTAAAAGCATGTTCACAAAAAGTGTTGCCTTCCTTGGACCAATGAGATTATTCTATCTTTGGTTCAGTGAACCAGTCTGTAAAAATGTGTCTGCTCCTGCAATAAATCATTTCTTCTGCTTTCTAAATGAAACCTGAGTTGCTGTATTTTTTTGCCTTGCAACAACACGGCCTCAGCCAAAATCTTCCTGACTGTGCTATCAAAGATCTATCCTGGAGATCTCTTTGTCAGTGCTTGTCTGGCTGCTCCTTCCAGATCCCTACAAAAGTGGACTGGCAGCACTTCCCCAGCCCTGCAGGGGAAAGGCTACACCTGGAAAAAGGACTGGCCAAATCCAAGAGCACAACGCCACAGTGCTCATCTCCTGATCTCCTCTGCCTCAGGAGTGCTGATCATGGTTCCAACACATGGATTTAGATTGTAACCTCCTTTTTCACTCCTTGCCAGGCACAAAATGATGGGAGCAGCTCAGTGGCTGTGCTCTGTCCTCTGCCACATCTGTCAAAGCTACAAATCACTGTCCAGCACTTCTCCCTCCTGGGCTGGTCACATTGACACGTGCAGAAGATATTAATTCCAAGCAGCTCCTCATCCATTTCAGGCAGGAGAGATCCTGACAGCGTTTGCCACGGGAGGTCCATGGCTGTGACAGGATTTGGCTGGGTGGGCTCAGGAGAGGAGCCCCCAGGAGGGGTGTTGGGAAGGACGAGAATTGAACGGAGGAGTTGTGCAGATGCACAGAAGGCTCTATAGGAACAAAAGCAATATATAGATATTTGATACAGAAGAAAAGAATTGCTGAGCCAGTCTGACTGGGGAACTAGAAGGCAAAGAGCAAAGTGAGTTGGAAGGGGCTTTTATGGCTCAGAGCAAAGGATAAATCCACCTCAAACAAAAGATGTTTCTACCAAACAAAAGGATTTTCACAGGCAAACAAGAAAGCCAATGTTGCAGGTAGAGAAAAGATCTCAGAAATTTCCGCTGCAGAACAAGTCCCAAAGTTTAACATGTAATTATTAACTCTGATGATTGGCTAGCCACTAACACAATATGGTAATTTTAGCAGTTTGGATAGGTTGTATGGAAATGTAAAAGGTGTTGTGTGTGATGTTGATTGGTAGTCACGTATTAAGATGCTCTGGAATTAAAAGTATAGAATGCATTGTAACATGAATAGAATTGGGTTTCAGGACACACAGCTTGCCACAGCCAGCAGCTCTGGGCTCACCCACGACCCTCAGCTGCTGGAACCTCGTCTGTGCAATAATCAGCATTTGAAGAGCGGGCTGAAGGCTCCGTCTCTCTGTCAGGCTCTTACCCAGGGGGAGCTGGAATCGAGGGCTCAGTGCAGCTGCAGAGCCCAGCACGGCCAGGGGACAGGGACAGCTGGGGCCTGGCACCAGGAGTGTGTGTCACAACATGACAAACAACTGAAGGACAATTGTCCTGACACTTCTTTATGGCACATATCATTCTTTTTAATAAGAATTATTTTTATAACTGCATCTGTTCCCCAAAGGATTTACTGTGGTTGAGGAATCCCATGTGAGCACGGGAAAGCAAACTGTGATTAATTATGCTCAGCTTGCTCAAGGTGTGCTGTGGGTAGACACACACGGAGGATGAACATGAAAAAAAAATGCAAAACAAAGTAACTGGGCTGTTTTTTTCAGCAATGAATCTCTGAGAAGAGGGAAACCTTGAAAATTGCAGATTTCCCAGGCAGTTCTGATAACCAGGAACAGCCAGAGAGCTCCAGGAATTACCTGGGAGACCCAGAAATGTCCAGAGAGCTCCAGGAATGGCCAGGGAGCTCCAGGAACAGCCAGAGAACTCCAGGAACAGCCAGAGAGCTCCAGGAATGGCCAGAGAGCTCCAGGAATGACCAGAGAGAACCAGGAATGGCCAGAGAGCTCCAGGAATGACCAGAGAGAACCAGGAATGACCAGAGAGCTCCAGGAATGGCCAGAGAGCTCCAGGAATGGCCAGAGAGCTCCAGGAATGACCAGAGAGCTCCAGGATTTCTGAGGTCTCCTGTCCCACCTCCTCCTTTGGGCAGCACTCACTTCTCTCCCTCTCCTTCCCACATTCCCAGAGCAGATCCCACAAAACAGAGATATTTTAGCAGGAAGCAAGGGGGATCCCCTCCTCTGTATAAAACCAGGAGCTCTGAACCGTTGTGCAATCCCCACCACGAGGAGAAGGAGCTGTGAGCAGTTCTGCCACCACCACCACACTGAGATCCATGAAAACAGAAATTCCTTTCCCCTGCCCTGCAGAGCCCCCTTAGCCAGGCTGGGACTCCCACCTGTGTCCCCCAGCTGAGCCCAGAGTGTCTGTGGGCACATGACAAAGCCCAAATGACAACTTGGTGGCCATCCTTGGGCATGGGCAGATCTTTGCCCTTTGGGGAGAAGGATGCTGGTTCCTAATATTGAAAAATTCCCACAGCTTTTTCTAAAAGTGCTCCAGTTTTGTTTTCTGAGCACTGCTGAGGCTGTCTTCTGTCCTCTCCTCTGAGAGGAGCACTCTGCCCTGCATGGTGTGGGATAAAACAGCACATGGAAAGCAACCAAAGGGTTAAACAGAGTTGGAGTTCAAAAGCTCTTTGATCCAAGCAAGAACATATTTCAGGATGGGGAATTTCTCCCTCTAATAAATATATGGCAAGGAAAAGCTGCTGCCAGTAGAATTACTCATAATGTTATAAATGAAAATGGATTTGGGGATGCAGGGTTTTTGCAGAGCGAGAAAGACTTTTAGACCATTAAACAAGAGACATTCATATTTTATTTCCATGCACACAGCACAAAACAAGGATCTCAGATCTCCTGGACCTGAATGCCCAAGAAGTGGGGACAGTGGTTGGTTTGAGCATCAGGAGATACAGAGCTTTACATTAAATAAAATTCAGGAGATGAAGGAGCAGAGAGAGACCCTCACTCCCTGGCTGTTGTATTCCATGTGGGATCATTTGGCAGTGCTCAGCTGGGAGCTGCAGGAGAGGCTGAAGTGCCTGGGACATGATGCCCACATTGTGTCCAAGGCACAAAAGATTGCAATTATTGCTGATAAATAACAACAGTTCATAGAAAGTTCTTGCCCCACTGATTTTCAAGCACAGAGAAGCAGTGCTCACTAGGGCTGAGATCTCAAACACCACCAGGCAAGTAGGAAAGTGTACTGGTCTGAAAGCAAAACCAGTGAGAGACTCCAAGTCAGAAATAAAATTTAATAGGGAAAAAAAGAAAAAAAAGAGAAAAAATAAAATGCATGCAATAGTACAAAAGAAAACCACTGCCAGGGTCAGAATCCAAGCTGCCCCCCGTCAGTCAGGCAGGGTGTTGGTGCAGTCCCATTCCATGGTGGCTGCATCCTCCTGCAGTGACAGATGTGCTTCTGTTGGAGCAGTGCTCCTGGAGAAGGTGCAGTTTTCCTCCAAAGCTCCAGGGATGATGTGCAAGGCTCTGGTTTTCCTCTGGGATCCAGTGGGAAAAGGCTGCTCTGATGTTCCAAATGTCAGATTTGATCCGGGGAGGAAATGCTTGGCTCCTCCCCCTGGCTGGAGCATCTCCCAGTGGGATGATGGAATTTGATCAGCCATGCCCTGGGACTCCATGGCCCATGAACAGGAGATATCTCCTGGAGGGAGGATGGGCTGTGGGAAAGATAAAGAACACTGCCCCAGCTGTTGAACAGCTGGAACATGAACAGCAGATATCTCCACAGGGATCAGGATCACTGCCACAGCTGGTTTAACAGCTGGGGACAGAATTCACACTTTTGGACGCATCTTTACGTTGTAAGCCAGGACAGAAAGACAAAACTGGAAATGAAGAACCACGAGGAGCACATTTACCCCTGGCAGGGTGGCCTGGGGCAGCAGGATGGGCTCTGCTGGAAGGATGGAGATCTGTCAGCCGGGCACTGAACTCCAGCAGGAAAAGAAAAGCAATGAAAGAGCAAAAAAAAACAGTTTAAGTGAGCCCAGGAGACACATGTGAGTGCAGAGCAGGAGTGGGAGAGGCATCCCAGAGCTGCATTGCAAACACTGAGCAATAAAAACCAGGGCAGAACCCCCAGGGCCCCTGTGAGCACCGAGAGTGAGAGAGCAGGGACGAGGTGGCTGCTGGCCAGGAGGCTTGGACAAGGCAGGATGGAGATGGGAGAGGGAGAAGGGAGATGGGAGAGGCAGGAGGAGATGGGAGAGGGAGAAGGGAGATGGGAGAGGCAGGAGGAGATGGGAGAGGGAGAAGGGAGATGGGAGAAGCAGGACAGAGCTGGGAGAAGCAGCAGAAGGGTGGCTCTGTGTTTGTCTCACTGCAGTGACAGCAGCCCTGCCAAGGCAGTGGAGATGGGGGGGCTGAGGTGGGCTGGGACCCTCCTGGCCACCACAGGAGATCTGGAAAAGCCCAGGAGGGATTCAGGGCTCATGGCTTCATGGGTAGGGCCAGTCTGGGCTCCTCTGAAGCATTTCCCCAAATTAATGCTTTCTGAACGTGACCACATCATTTAGAAAAGCACCCGATCTTCATTTTAAAATCACAGGTGAAGGGGAATCCATCAGGAGCCCTGGCAAACGGCTCCAATTGCTGATCACCCATCCTGTTCCCCTGGATTTGTCTAACTTCACCTTTCAACCATCAGATCTTTGCACGCTAAATTGAAAAGCCCTCTGTCAACAATTTGCATCCTTTAACCTTCCCCTGGAGAGCTGCAGTCACTGCAGCGTGAGGAGTTTGCTTTAACCTTGGAACTGCCTCTGAAATGACAACACAAAGAAACTCAGCAAAAGTTAAGGAGGACAAGCAGGAGATTTGGGCCTTAATGAAAAAAGCAAATACTAAAACCTGATGTGGAAAATGGCTTTCTGAAAGAAACCTTTCCTTGGGTGCAAAGCCTAGGGACACAGTGCAGCTCCTGGCTGTGGTACAGAGCAGGTTCCTGACAGGGCAGGTCCTTCCTTTCCACCCCAAAACGCTGTGGAAGGCATCAGGAAACCAGGAGGTTTCTAAAATGTTGAAAACAAGACAGAGAATGAACCCCTGGTGGGGGTGAGGGTGACACCATCCCCATGGGCCCTTCTGCCCTGGCACAGCTGCCCAGAGGTTTCCCTCACTCCATCTCCACTTGCTAAATCAAGGCAAAACAACTCAAAGCCAAAACACAGTTTCTGGGTTTTTCTGGCAGGCACTGCCTTCCCCAGGAGCCTGGCTGGGTCAGGCAATGCCCCCTGTCCCTGTCACGTGTGTCTCCTGGGCTCACTTAAACTGTTTTTTTTTGCTCTTTCATTGCTTTTCTTTTCCTGCTGGAGTTCAGTGCCCGGCTGACAGATCTCCATCCTTCCAGCAGAGCCCATCCTGCTGCCCCAGGCCACCCTGCCAGGGGTAAATGTGCTCCTCGTGGTTCTTCATTTCCAGTTTTGTCCTTCCTACCTGCCTGGTGGTGTTTGAGTTCTCAGCCCTACGTGAGCACTGCTTCTCCATGCTTGAAAATCAGTGGGGCAAGAACTTTCTATGAACTGTTGTTATTTATCAGCAATAATTGCAATCTTTTGTGCCTTGGACACAATGTGGGCATCATGTCCCAGGCACTTCAGCCTCTCCTGCAGCTCCCAGCTGAGCACTGCCAAATGATCCCACATGGAATACAACAGCCAGGGAGTGAGGGTCTCTCTCTGTTTCTTCCCCTGCTGCTTTCTCTTCTGTTTCCTCTGCTGCTCCCTCTTCTCCCTCCTCTTCTCCTTCCCCTGCTGCTTCCCCTGCAGCTCAGCTTGGCCAGAGCTGGCTCTGGGTCCCTCCTGTGCCCAGCACACTGGGCTGGACCAGTGGGGAGCTGGGCTGTGCTGTTGGGGTTCACTGGTGACTCCCAGAGCACGCCCAGGTGAGCTGTTCATGGCAAGGTGACCCACTGAGATCCCAGCTCTGTGACCCACCGAGATCCCAGCTCTGTGACCCACTGATGTCCCAGCTCTGTGACCCACTGGTGTCCCTGCTCTCCCTTGCTTGTCCCTTGGCACTCCCAGGAAGCTGCTGGGCTGTTTTCCTGCCCCTGAGCCATGTCTCTGCAGGCAGTCTGTGCTGATGCTTTTTGGGATGGTTTGTGCTGTTCAGCACCAGCTCCTGGTTTCCATGACAATGACAAACACAGGCTGACATCAGGATGGGCCCAGCAGGGTGGCAACATCTACCAGCACCTTGCAGGTGTTCCCTCCCTCCTTGGGGGTGAGCAGCACCCACGGGAGGGATGCTGCAGGTGCCACCCTCTGGAAATGATCCTAAAGGATCCTAAACTGCAGGAGAGGTCCCAGCCCCAGCCCTCTGCCATCCCAGAACACAACAGGGATCGTGGCTGTATTGCAAATGTTACAAAACACCTCCCAGGCCACAGAGCACAGCAGGATGGAGCCAGACAAACCAACACCAGGAGGAGTTAAATGGAGCAGGAAAAGCAAAATGCTCCTGGTCCAGCTCAAGGGCCCAGCCCTGCATGCCCAGGCAGCCCTGAGACCCCAAATACCTGAGAGAGCCCAGGTGGGACTGAGAGAGAGCCCAGGTGGGGCTGAGAGAGAGCTCAGGTGGGGCTGAGAGAGAGCTCAGGTGGGGCTGAGAGAGAGCCCAGGTGGGGCTGAGAGAGAGCCCAGGTGGGGCTGAGAGAGAGCCCAGGTGCCAGGAAGATGAAGCAGGAAGGGAGGGATTCCCTCTTGGTGCCTTTCTTAGCAGGAAATGAGATTTACACTCTCCCACCCCACGCAGAGCTGCCCACGCCTGGTACCTCCCTCCCTGCCAACCCCAGCATCTCCTCTGTGCCAGAAATTCTGGGATATCAGCTCCATGTGGGCACCAGGCAGAGATGTTTGAAGGATGGGATAAGAGGCTGTGCCTTGGTGAAGCTGCCACAGGGTTCCCAGGACACCCCAAAAGCCCCGTGAGCCTGTGCAGAGCTTTGTGCCAGGGCTGGCACCTCAGCAGAGCCTGGAGCCATCCCCAGGGGAGGTGGCTCTGGGGACAGCAGCACTCCCTGTGCTGGAGGAGGTGATTCAGGGCTGGGCACAGCTCAGGGACCCTCAGGAGATGTGCCAAGGGGGCACTGACCTGGGAGAAGACCCAGCTGCAGGTGAGGGTGAGCCAGGTATGCCAGGAAGGAGATTTTAAATGTTTTAAAGAGTGGGAACCCTTCGTGGCTGCTGTTTACAGAGCCTGCCACGGGCTGAACTCCCCAGTGCTGCCAGCTCAGCCCCTGTGCTGGGAAAACCAACACTGCTGTGGACATTGCTCCAGCAGAGATGCCAGGTGAGGATGGGTGGCACTGCGGGTGACAACTGCCACGAGAGCTGCCCATGATGGGTGCTGTGACAGCCCCGAGGCTCTGCCCTCGTCCCTCGTCCCCTCCCACGGGGCAGGCAGGAGGGGATGCTCTGCCCTGGCCATGCCCATTGCCAGCCCAGTGTGGGCTGACCCCAAACAAACCATGGTTTGTGTTTTTGGGCTCCATCCCCGACTGCCGCACGGGGATTGTCCTTTGGGGCACCTCGGTGGTGCCCTGGCCATGCTCTGTGCTGCACTGACTCACTGCCCGTGGCTGTTAATTCACATTAGGGGATGTGAAGGCTGCTGTGATATTTTCCAGGATGATTTCAGGCTGTTTACTGCTCCGTGTTCCCATGGTGATTAATGCAGTGCCACTCCATGCAGCAGCCCCATTAAACACCTACACACGGGGCTGCTTTCCCTGGGGATGAGCTCCCCATGCCCCAGGAGCCTGTGCCCAGCTCTTCCCTGTGCCCAGCTCTTCCCTGTGCCCAGCTTGTCCCTGTGCCCAGCTTGTCCCTGTGCCCAGCTTCTCCCTGTGCCCAGCTTCTCCCTGTGCCCAGCTTTCCCTGTGCCCAGCTCCCCATGCCCCAGGAGCCTGTGCCCAGCTCGTCCCTGTGCCCAGCTCGTCCCTGTGCCCAGCTTTTCCCTGTGCCCAGCTTTTCCCTGTGCCCAGATCGTCCCTGTGCCCAGCTTTTCCTTGTGCCCAGCTTTTCCTTGTGCCCAGCTCGTCCCTGTGCCCAGCTCGTCCCTGTGCCCAGATCGTCCCTGTGTCCAGCTCTCTGTGCCCAGCTTTTCCCTATGTGTGTCCAGCTCATCCCTGTGTCCAGCTCATCCCTGTGTCCAGCTCTTCCCTGTGTCCAGCTTTCACTGTGCCCAGCTCTCTGTGTCCAGCTCTTCCCTGTGCCCCTGCTCTCCACACCCCCTGGACTGATCCCCTGCCCCGGAGATCCCTGCAGCCACTGCTGTTTAACTTTGCTGTGACTCGCCATGCCCGGGGAGTTTCCCCAAAATCCCTGGAGTGGGAGGGTGAACATCAGGTCAGAGCAGCCTGTCCCTGCTGAGAGGAGCTGGGATGCTCCCAGTCCTCATGCCAAGCTGCTGTTCCAAGCTCACCTGGGCACTGTGGCACACCTGGGGCAGCCCTGGCTGTGGGGTTGCTCCCTGGGATGCTGCTCTGCCCCACTGCCCCCCAGCCAGTCCCCTGCTGCACACACACAGAATTTTAGGATGGGTTTCCCACCCCAGCATCCCTGATTTAGTGTTTCTGAGGCTGCTGCTGCTCCCTGCTCTGGTGCTGCGGGGTTCCAGGGGGATGAGGATGAGGAGGGGACTGCACCCAGCAGGCAGGGCTGGAACAAGGCTGTGGGTGTGTGGCAGTGAGGAGGGGCTGGGGTTGGAGGAGGAAGGCCAGGGCAGCTCTCACCCCCCTTCCCAGCCTGAATAAAGAGAATTTCCAGCCCCTGGAGCAAGTGGCTCTCCCAGCCCAGGGGATGTGACTCTATAGGGATCACCCACCCACAGCAGGGTTTTCCTGTGAGAGGAACAGAGCCAGGAGAACAAATCCAGCTTTTTTTCCCAGGACAGCAGCTCCCTGTGAGCATTGCCTGAATGAGCATGGGGGCACTGTGTCCTGCTCCCCTTTCCCCCACACCCCTCAAGCCCTCCCAGGTTCAAGCAGGGCACCCCCAGCCCTGGCCAGGCCCTGCAGAGGTGCCTGGGGCACTGCAGGAGCTGCAGCAGATCTGTTTGACACCTCTGGGAGATCTCCAAGAGGTGTCTGTGCCTCTTTCCTGGCCACCACAGTGGGTGCTTGCTGCATCCCAAAACTCAGAGCAGGCAGATTTTTGGGATCCAACAGGTGCTGCTGCCTGCTCTGTGTTTTGGGAGCACACCAAGGCAGCTGCTGCTCTTCCTGCCCCAGCCTGGAGTGGCTCCCAGCTTGGAAACCCTGAGCATCCCAATCTGCACACCCCAAAGAGGGGATTTGTAGGGCAGAGCTGAAGCCCAGAGATGTGGCACAGCTGAGCCCTGCCATCCTGGAGGGATGGAACCAGGGAATTATCCCAGCTAGAAAAGAACTTTGGGATAACCAACCATTACCCCAGCACTGCCAAACCCAACACTCACCCAGTCCCTGAGGCCACGGGCACCTCCTGTGCCCCCAGAGCTGCAGCTTTGCTCAGGATGAGCTCCTTGCTGCAGGCTGAGCCCTGGCACCTGCCTGGCACAGCCCTCCCTGGGGCTGCTGGCCCCTGGCAAGCCCCAAACCTCGGGAATATCCCAAGGAAACATCTATTTCATCTCCAGCCATTGTGCTTTTCTGACATATTTATGAGTGCTCTGTGCCATTAATCTGGTGAGCATTCCTGAGACTCCCCTTTCATGCTAGAACAGCTAAGGGCAGGAGCCTCTATTTATCTGCTCAGTGTCAAGGAACTTCCTCAGGAGTCAATTGGATGAAAGGTTTTCACCTTTTAAAATCCTTAATCGAGCTTTTCCAGCAATATGTCTGCTGTGTTTTAGGTAAAAGTCAACTTTCTCTTTATGGCACACCCGGGGTTCAGCTCTTTTATGGCCCTGACAAAATAACATTCCCCTCCTCTCCCAGTGCCTGCCTTCCTCCCCAGCCCACATCATCCTCACAGCATTGCAGGGATGCACATGAACACAGGGATCTGTCATGGTGACAGCCTTTCTGTCTTGCTTTAGGGTAAATTTGGGTGGAAACTTTTGAATGGGTTTTTTTTAGGAAAGAGATTTAAGTAGTTTTTTTTTTTTATCTGGTTTGGGAAATTTTTTTTTTTTTGGAGAGAAGTGGAAAAAGAAAAACTGTTTATTTAACAGGCAACGTGTTTTTTAGTATAAAAATGAACAATATTAAATAGTAAAATTTTTTGTTGTTTTGAAGAGATGATAGATTTAGAAGAGGTTCTTTTGTTTGGTTAGTTAGGTTATTTTTAGCTTTTCTGGTGCTGGGAAATGTGGTCTAGGTTAGGTTTGGTGGGTTATAGGTGTGAGGTTTTGGTGTTTTTTTTTGATTTTTAGTTTAGAGTAGGTGTAAACAGTTTTAGGAAAAAGAAAAAAATAATTTAGGGAGTTTTTTTGTTTTAGTTAGTTAGAAAAATTAATTAAAAAATAAAAAGAGAGGGTTTGTTGTTGTTGTTGTTGTTTATTGCAGATAAAACTGTTTGTGAGTAGGAAAAACCCACGACAAACACCAGCACAAAAGGAGCCTGGAGTGGCTTCATGCCCACCTCCCCTTGGGCAGGGCCAGGGGTGCTCTGCCCTTCCTGACCCCCCAAGGGCTGGCACCCTCTGTGCTCTGCCACCTCACCCAGCCCGGGGCTGCTCTGGGGGGCAGAGGAGGAGGAGGAGGGACGCCTTCCTCCCCGTGGGCAGAGCCTGTCTGAGGGCTGGGCACTGTTATTGATGGAACCAGCCTTGCCCATCCATAACTCTCCGTGCCAGCCTGGCCAAGTGCTCCTTCCCAGGGCTCTATAAATAATAATAACTGCTGAGCTCTGGGCTGATTCCCCATGTGAGGCTCCTTTCCATTAAAGCACTCTCTAGTAATTGCTTTTCATTTACCTTTTTTTTCAGGGGTCTTCTTAGCATTGTATCTAAATCAATATTGTAGTTAAAACAAAAATATTTCACAAAAGCCACAGAGCAGTAAAAACAGGGAAGCAATTACAGGAAACCTTCGAGCATTAGCACTGAAAAGGAAATAAAAGAATAAAAGCTTTCAAACACCCATTTGAAACATTTACAAAAACATTTCAGTGCAGCAAATGAGTTTTTGGAGCGTTCCCCTCTGGGTGGGCCACAGAGTTTGTGTTTCACGGTTTCAGTGCATGCTGGGCTGGAGCACATCAAGGACAGGGACAGCACCCAGGGCACGGCTGCAGCTGGGCCAGGGCAGGCTCAGGATGGATTTTGGGAAAGCTTCTTCCCTCCCCCAGAGGTGCTGGGCACTGCCCAGGCTGCCCAGGAATGGGCACTGCCACAGCTCCGGGAGTGTTTGGACACCAGGGGGGATTTTGGGGGCTCTGGGCAGGGACAGCAGCTGCATTTCAATGATCCTGGTGGTTCCTTTCCAGCTCAGGATATTCCATGATTCTGTGATTATTTCTCCCTTGTTTCTCTCACCCACACACAGAGTTTTGAGCTCACACCTTCTCTCAGCAAGGTTCAGACTGAGCCCAACCACGTCCCTTGCATCATTTGCCTGCTCCTGTCTCACCTCAGCCCAAACCCAGGAGCCCACACCAGCCATCCTTGGCATCACCCAGGGCATCACAGCCAGCCCCAGCACCACATTTCCCCTCGTGACACACCACAAAGCCCAAAGCAAGGTGAGTGCCCCTCTTCTAGCCCTACCCAATTATCTGAGATCAAGCAAAGAGAGGGAGCAAACACACAGGAACAGATGGGGCTGGTGATGGCTTGAGAAGTCAGTCTGTTTGTCTGCTAATTATTTAATGTATGAGACAATTTCAATACTTAACCCCCTTGATCCTGGGAGCTGCTTTGCTGTTAAGGATGGGAGTCAGGACACACACTGCTCATTAGCATTGAGCACCCGGAGCCTGGGATTAGGCAGGGCTGAAGCTGGGAATTAAAAATGAGCAGGAGGCAGACAGCAAATTCATCATCCTGGAGGAAGATGTCAGCCCTGGCTATCCCAGCCATTAGCAGAATTGCCAGGATCTCCAAACATCAGTGCCCACCCTGCAGCGTGGGGCTCCTCCTGCCCCAGGGGTGGCTCTGATGCCAACCTGGGACAAGGTGATGGCTGTCCTGGGGAATCCCTGGTGCCCTGGGATAAGGTCATGGCCAAGGCCATGGCTGTTTTGGGGAATTTCTGGTGCCCTGGGACAAGATCATGGTGTTTTGAGGAATTCCTGGTACCCTGGGACAATGCCATGGCTGTTTTGGGGAATTTCTGGTGCCCTGGGACAAGATCATGGTGTTTTGAGGAATTCCTGGTACCCTGGGACAATGCCATGGCTGTTTTGGGGAATTTCTGGTGCCCTGGGACAAGATCATGGTGTTTTGAGGAATTCCTGGTACCCTGGGACAATGCCATGGCTGTTTTGGGGAATCCCTGGTGCACATGTGACCTCTTCTCCAGGACAAGGTGATGGCTGTTTTGGGGAATCTCTGGCACCTTGGGATAAGGTATTGGCTGTTTTGGGGAATCCTTGGTGCAGATGTCACCCCTTCTCCAGGATAAGGTCGTGGCTGTTTGGGGGAAGCCCAGGTGTCCTGGGATAAGGTCATGGTGTTTTGGGGAAGCCCTGATGTCCTGGGACAAGGTCATGGCTGTTTTGAGGAATTCCTGGTGGCCTGGGACAAGGTCATGGCTGTTTTGGGGAACCCCTGGTGCAGATGTCCTTGGATTGAAACAAGAAATGTTTCTGCTGTGTGCAGAGGCTGCTGGAAGCACAGCCCAGCTGCCATGTCCCCACGCCCAGCTGAGCAGGAGGGTGTGGGATGGCAGCATCTCCTCACCCCAGCAGGGCTGGGGCAGCGTCTCCTCCTCCCGGTGCCCAGAGGGTCCCAGCTCTGCCTGGCTTTGGAGGCACAGAGGAGGCTCCTGTATGGCAGCACATATGAAACCATCCGTTCCCTTCTCTGTTTTATTAAAGTCAGCATGTGGTTTTTATGAGAAGAGATAATTGCAGAGGAAAAGGTCACTGTTATCTGTGCAGTGCTGCCAGCGATTGCCAGAGCTGTTTATTGCCTCGTGCCTGGGCTCATCCAAACCCCACAGCCCAGGGACCAGCTCAGGCTGCTGTGGGCACAGACCCTGCCCAGGGCTCTGCTCACACTGCTCACAAGAGTTTGATCCCTGCAGTTCCCAAAAACATCCTGCCAGAGCAGCACTGCAGCATCCTGGGCGCCGAGCTGCCTGTGCCGAGGGGAGGGGTGAGACCCTGCCCCCGGTGCCCACAGGAGGCTCTTTGATCATCTTGTTCTAACTCCAGCAGCTAAATGGAAAGCAGAAATCTCATTTCTTGGCTTTCTGACCCCCGAACTCGGTGGGGTCCCCAGCAGAGCTTGCTGGAGGGCAAGGAAAGAGTCACAGAGAGCCATGATGGGGTGAGCAGGAGCTGCCGTGGAGATGCTGTGCAGCAGCTGGGTGTCCCTCAGCCCCCTCACTCTGTGACATTTTTGGGGCCAGCTGTGGCCTCCCGGGGGACACGAAGCAATCTCAGGTGTCACCCACCAGCCAGGTCCTCCAGAGAGGGCAGATTTTGGGCACCTTTCCCACGGGATCTCTCCCTGGTGTGATGCAGCAAGGAGCGCTTGTTCTTTCCCGACCACGCTTTTCTCCTGTAGCTCAGTAGCTGGGGATTCATTCCAGCACTTCTCTTCCCTCTGTCCCTCCCCATCTCTGGCTGCTCCCTGTTCCTGCCTCCCCCATGCAGGGCTGTGCCCAGTCCTGGTGTGGGGAGCTCTTCCCTCAGCCCTGTCCCCCCCTTTCCTCCCCCGAGCTGGCTGCAGGCAGGTGAAAATTGATTTGCAGTGAACTGGTGCCCTGCCAACGCCTGACTCATCCGTTCAGCGCACACACATCCCCCCATGCTCATAAACCATCCTGCTCCCAGCCTGGAGCTCCAGCAGGGCTGAGGGAACGTGGCCACCACCCCCGGGCATGTGGCCACCAGGTGCCACGGCCCCGGGAGCAGCAGGAGCCACACGGGGAGAATCTGGAACCAAACCCGGCAAGCAGGAGAAGAGGGCTGGGAGGGAGGAAAAGTGCTCAGCAGAGCCACGCCACGGAAAGGTGGGAAATTCCAGCCCTGGAATCCCCAGTGCGTGGGATTGAACAGCACCGGTGGGTGGGGCATTGCTGGAATCACCAAGTGACATCCCTGAGTTTATCACAGAATGGGTTGGGTGGGAAGGGACCTTAAAGCTCATCCAGTGCCACCCCTGCCACGGCAGGGACACCTCCCACTGTCCCAATGTCCAGCCTGGCCTTGGGCACTGCCAGGGATCCAGGGGCAGCCCCAGCTGCTCTGGGCACCCTGTGCCAGCCCTGCCCACCCTGCCAGGGAACAATTCCTGCCCAAAATCCCATCCAGCCGTGCCATTCCCTGTGTCCTGTCCCTCCATCCCTTGTCCCCAGTCCCTCTCCAGCTCCCCTGGAGGCACTGGAAGAGCTCTGAGCTCTCCCTGGAGCTTTATCCCGATGTTCCTGCCCATCCTTTCCTCCTCCTCCTCCAGAGCCACACTCACCCCCGTCCCTGGAGCTCAGACCCCGGATCTGATGGACATTGAAGCACTCCCAGAGCCAGCACGAGGCTGCAAGGTCTGAGCTTTCACCCAGAGCATCCTCTGGCTGCGAGGGTGGGAGCTGGAGCCCAGGAACTGGAGAGGATGAGGCTCGAGGGCAGGATGGAGAATGATGCCCTGGAGGGAGGGCGATGAGAACCCAACAATCCATCATGGAACAGCTCACCTGGAGGATGGAGCAGCCCCATCCCCACCCTCTGCCTCTCCATCACTGCACACCAGCTCTGCTTCACCTGAATCTTAGATAATTAATGTAAAGCAAAAAAAAAATGTGCCTCTGATTAGTTAATATACCCACACTGCTCTGCAAAAAAAAAAAAAAAAAAAAAAAAAAAAAAAAAAAAAAAAAAAAAATCCAGTCCCTCAACAGGCCTGTTCCAAATAATAATTCAAGTTCTTTCAAAAGCAGGTCAGCAGCGCTGAGTAATAAGTTCATTATAATCTAATAAAGTTCATTAGTCCTTGAGAAGTCTAAAATGCAAAGAGCAGTACTACCACCAAAATCATCCTCTGGCAGGGTCGTTTCTGGGTGGGGAAAAGAAGGATTTGAGATAAAAAGGAGTAAAAATAGGCAGGAAGAATTTGAAGGAGGAGAACTGGAAATACCTGAAGTTCATCCAAAGAGCTGCAATAAAAGCTCTGGGCCTCGCACATGAAAGGGAAAATCAGCTATTTATAGTGGGGCAGCGCTTGGCCACGGCTGCACAGGCACGGGCAAAAAAAAATCCCTGCACGAGTGATAATAAAAGCCCTTAATTCAATGTCAGCGGGGGCCGGGCTTGGAGAAAAAACGGGAGGAGAGGAGTGATTCAGCTGCCAGCCACACGGGGACATCTGCATGCGCACCCCGCTCCCGCGAAGTCACCACGGGAACGCAGGAAAGCAAACAAAGAGCTGGGATGTGTCCGGCAGCAACCTTGGCATGCGCGGACAGCCCATGGATGTCCCCGCAGGAGGCGAGCTGCGGGTGCCGAGCTTTGGGGAAGCTGCTCTGCAGGGAAATCATCCCAGAGAGAGGGAGGAGATGGCAGGGACAGGGACAGGGAATGGCAGTGCCAGGGATAGGGAATGGCAGGGACAGGGTGATGGAGGAGATGGCAGTGCCAGGGGATGGCAGTGCCAGGGGTGGGAGATGGCAGTGCCAGGGACAGGGAATGGCAGTGCCAGTGCCAGGGGATGGCATTGCCAGGGACAGGGGATGGCAGTGCCAGTGCCAGGGGATGGCAGTGCCAGGGACAGGGGATGGCAGTGCCAGGGACAGGGAATGGCAGTGCCAGGGACAGGAGGGGCACTGGGGGGTCACACAGAGCAGGGCTGTGTGACAGTGGCTTGGTGTCCTGCTTCTCCTGCATCCAAATTCATCCAAATTCAGCAGGGAACAGGGACTGGGCTGCAAATCTGATTTCTTGCTCCCAGGAGGGCAGGGATGCTGGGACAGGCAGAGCCGAGAGGGACACGGGCAGCACGGGCTGCTCACAGCCCAGGCAGGCATCCCGCAGGACCTGCAGGAATAAATCCCACTAATGAGAGCCAGGGACAGCGCAGACACGAATAAGAGGGCCAGGAGGATGTGTCCTTTACTGCAGGTTTTGGGGTTGGTGCACCGGGACTTTGCACTCTGCAGAAAAACGATTGGTTTGTCCGAATTTCCACATTTCAGCACAGAAGTGATGCTGTCCCCCATGGATGGAGAGAGGGAACCAAGGACAGACCCCAAATGTTTCCTAAAGCCTTCCTGGGTGTGTGGAGCCCCAGGGGAAGAGGCTGGGGAGTGGAACAGGGGCTCTCCAGGCTGCGAGGATGCTGCTCCTTCCCCTCTCCTGCCTTGTTCTGCTCTTTGTCCTCAGGGAAAGGGGATCAGACATTGAGAAGAAGAACAGCACCAATTTCTCCAGCACATATTGGCTCATTTTTCCTCTTTCCACCCCCAAAACGACAGCTCTGGCTGCCCTCAAGGCCACCCAGACTGTGGCCAAACGAGGTTATGAAAGCTCACTTTGCTTGGAGGGAACAGGGATAAGGGGGTGGTGTTGAAACAAATACTTCACTGGAGACTTCATGTTTCAAGCCCTTAAATTGTTTCTCCTTCTTTTTCTAGTGGAAGGCCAGCACACCCTAAAGAAACAATTCTTTATGGTTATGGACAGCTTTTCATTGGTGTTTAACTTGAGCCATGCTTTCATCCCTCACCTGCTGCCACAATGTGGGACATGAGGGGCTCCTGGTCCCCAGAATAAGCAAAGGACTGATAAAAATCCCTGATCCCAGCAGTGAGCCTGTCTCTGCCAGCAGGAAAATCCAAACAACCCCACCCAGGGCAGCAGCACAGGGCAGGACAGAGCAGGGTGAGGTTCTGTGCTGGGACGGACCCACTCAAATGTCCTGCCCAAAGAATTGGTGTGAGCTTTAATAAACACAAACCCTGTGACCCCTGGAGTCACTGAAGAGTTTGTGTGAGAGCAGTGTCTGTGCCCATAGGGGTGCTGAGGCACTGAGCAAAGCCTCAGCTCCTACAGGGAGTGCTGGGGGTGATTTCTGGCCAGTGCCAGGCAGGAGCCCTGGGCAGACACAGCTCCTCTCACCTCTCACAGCTCCATCCTGTCCTGCCCCAGCTGCCCTGAGGAGCTGTGCCCTGCTCGCCTGGCATTGCCCATCTGTGCCCCAGGGAAGCAGGAGGAGAGTTCTGCACCCAGCCTGGCCCAGAGCTGCACAAACACCAACTCTCACAGAACTGCAGTGAGAAATTCCAAAATATTGGGCAGAGAAGGCTCCAGGGAAGTCTGAGAGCTCTTTCAGTGTTGGAAGGGCTCCAGGAGAGCTGGGGACAAGGATGGAGGGACAGGACACAGGGAATGGCACGGCTGGATGGGATCTTGGGCAGGAATTGTTCCCTGGCAGGGTGGGCAGGGCTGGCACAGGGTGCCCAGAGCAGCTGTGGCTGCCCCTGGATCCCTGGCAGTGCCCAAGGCCAGGCTGGACATTGGGACAGTGGGAGGTGTCCCTGCCATGGCAGGAGTTGGGACAAGTTGAGTTTCAGGTCCCTTCCAACCCAAAACATTCTGAGATCCCATGAATGTCACCACCAGACACTCCAGTGACCAAGGTTCCTCTGCTGGGACCAGCACTGGGATGTTCCCTGCCCAGGGTGCAGCATCAGCCTCGTGCTCCTCACCCAGTGTAATTTGTCTCAATCAGCCACAGCAGAGAAAAAAAATAAAGATCTGAAGGAAGAACACCACAATCTATCCAAACTACAGGAGAACATATCGGGAAAGAGCTCGAGGTAATGAACTTGGAGATTGATTCTCTTAACCAGCGCTGTGATGGGCTGCAAATTAAAGCCAGAGGGAGGGGGGAGGGCTGGAATTATCAGAATTTTGTGAAGCTGAGCAAAAGCATGAAGCAGCAGAGAAAAACTTAATGATAATTAAGGATAATGCTTGAGATTCTGATTTCAGGGACACTATGTAAATTCAAAATAATTCCAGAGGAACAAGCTGTATTTCCTCAGAGGCAGCCCAGCATCCCTGGCTCGTGCACAGTTGTCTTTGAGACCCAAGGGAGAAGGGGGAATGCATTTCTTAGTTGTTTCCTGCAGTCTACATACATTACCAGGAGTCAGGAAAATTCAGAGCTAAAGAGTTTTCTGGTAGAATTAGTGGTTTGTCAAAACTGGGAAGCTCCACAGGGATTTTGGTCAGTTAAGCTGGAAACCAGGCAGGGTTGGGAGTGCCCTTGGAACAGATTCCCCAGACTCCCACAGCCCACAGAGCCAGGGCAGAACTTTATGCCCCTCCAGGGAGTGAAATGGGGTTTTTTTTCCAAGTTGAAACAAACCTAAAAATCTAGAAGCAAAAAGCCCAGAGGGCACCGATGCCTTCAGAGACTCCAGCTCCAGAGCAGCTCCCGAGACAGCAGAGCTGACACGGCATGGGACAAGTGATGCAAAACCCAGCTCCAAATTGCTCAGCAAATGATGTTAGGGGGCAAGCACGGCTTATTCCAACCCAAATATAGCTCCAGACTGCACAAATCAAGGGGAGTTAAAAGAGAAGGACATCTAAAGGTCCAGGAGCAGCATCTGAGGAGGAGGGGATGGAGATGCAGGCTCAGTGGGAAACCATCCTGCCTTTGAAGGCAGCAGGAGCTGAGTGCTTGACTGAGCAGGGTGAGCACTTCACAGGGGTCTAAAAATCACACAGGGATCTAAAAACAGATCTGAGCAGCTCCTGGGGGAGTGGGACAGCTCAGCCTTAGTCCTGGCAGCTGGGCAGGGTTTGAGGGGAAGGTAGGAGCCAGAGCCGGGTCTGAGCTGGCACAAACAGCTCCTGCAGCCCCATCCTGCTGCAGGGCAGGGAACTCAACTACTGCAGGGCAGGGCAGTCTCTGCCAGGGCACTCAGAGCCAGGGCACTCACTGCATGGCATTACTGCAGGGCATCACTGCCACAGCCTTTGGGGCTTTTCCTGCTGCTTTGGCACCACCAAGTTTAGCCATGCTGAAGGTGCC